>OX123201.2:5642514-6242514 GCA_944739405.2 Euclidia mi
GTACATCCTTCCCTAATTATTCAATCAAAAATGATAAATTGTATATATTATCGAATTGTAATCCGCCGATCGAAAAAATATAGTAGGGTTGTCACACTTATTCAAAGGAGATTAGTTTGAGAAATAATTTTATATGAGAATTATTGCCCAATATAGTCACGGCAGAACCTGAGTCAAGTAACCCAGTAACGGGTAGATTCTTAATGGTTACATTAACATAGGGTCGAAAATCAGTATTAGGTTTTTGATCACGGATCGCAGCCACAGAATAACTGGAAGAATACACTTTTAGAGTGTTCAGCCAATTTTTCCAGTCTTCTTTGTCAAAATATTTAAGTTTAGAAGATGTACAAACGGTAGGGTTTGTCATCTTATTTGACGATCTACGATCCGAGTAAATAAGTTTTTTGAAAAAGATTTATTTTTACAGTTAGGACAATTTACGAACGTGACATCCCTAAGGCGACACTTAAAACATATCGGATAACGTTCTCGCTTGCACGTCCCTAGTGAGTGATCAGTTGAACGGCATCGCGGGCAAAACATACACCTCTTATTAGTTATTTTTGTAGAAACAGCTGATTTAGATATCATGTTGATATTATAGTGTTGTAGGTTAGGCACAGGTGTATCGTTCGGTTCGACATTTATAGATGCGACAGAAGCGTAGTTTTTTAGTTTAGACGGTTTATAGTACTGTGAATTATTATAGTGACCGTGCGTGTCCTTTTTATTTATGTAAGCTAAATCAGGTGCTACTGTGTTAGACGTAGGGTAACTAGGTTCGTGAAATTGTGCACTTAAACACTGGAACCTCTCATAGTTGAGACATAGTGTTTTTAGAGTGTCTATAGTGTCTATAGCCGTAGTACATGAAGCTAGTACTGTAGAATAACACGGTCTAATATTGTGAAGCAATATATTTAATTTTTCATGTTCGGTTAGTACCGTGTTCGGTGACAATCGCGCAAAAAGTTGGAACATAATTGATAAATAGACGATTATACCCTCAGTTTGCCCCTTGAGTACGATTACGAATCTCGGCTAAAAGTTTATAATCATAGTCGTACGGTGTAAAATCAGCTGTGAGTTTACTAGCTAGTTCGTCCCATGTAGAAATGGAATATTTAACACCGCGAAACCAGTGTAACGCATTACCGCTAATCTATTGGCAGGTAGATTAATAACCGTCCTAATTTCCGTCACGCGTTGTAGAAATTCGCGAACGCAGCCTGTTCCGTCGAATTTGAGTTTCGATAGTTCGCCAACCCTCAAATGCTCACAGTAGACAGTTACCGGAGTCGACGCTGCCTGTGCAGGGGTTGAATCCGTGCAAGTCATCGTGAGTCCGACTTCCGCCGACGGAACATTCGATTGTTCTATCTTAGATAGCTCTGCCGTCAGCATCCGAAAGCGTTCAGTCAGGTCGGATATTTTCTTGCCGTATTTAGGTTCGGATTTGTCTAATCTGCCCAATCTGTGGTAGACCTGGTTGTGCAAAGCCGTAGTTCGCTTCGCCAAGTTGTGGTCGTATAGTTCCTTAAGGGAAGAGATTCGCGAATCTAAATCGGCAACTGACAGGCTAGCTCCCTTGAAGTCGTCTGCTATGTCTAGGCCTGACTCTAGGATTTCGTCATTTGGAATCAGCTCGAGTAGTTTAGGTAGCTGCTTCCGTAAACCTAAAACAGAGGTAGCCGGCTCCTCTCCGCGAATAGCGACCTCGTAGGCCAATTCATTTTTATTAAGTAGGAAGTACTTAATGGGGTTATTGCTCATGATGAAATGAAGTGTATGATAGGAAAAGAACGTAAGTATATTACAGCCCTCCGTGTGCAATCGTTCTGCTTTACAAAGAAACTACGACGATTCGGTGTAAAAATGTAGACAATAGATAAGTGACTTGAAAAACACCACGTTGGGCGCCACTGAGACGGAGGATCTCAGGTAGGATGTCAGGGTTCGAGAGAAACACTGCTAGGCTGAACAGGTTCTTTATTATGTCTCACTACCGCTTACATACAGTATGACCGAACTAGGTAAGCACTGGCCTGAGGGCTGGAGCGTAGACTCCTGCTGCTCTCCGACGCTCGCAGGGTAGCTGCTCGTAGGGTCGCCGATGAGCTGGCCAAGGTGCGCTGCGCAGGCAGCTCTGTGGTTGAGGTTCAGGCTGAGTGGGGTCTCAGGCGGTGCAGCCGATGTGGGCCGAGCGGTCAGGCTCAGGCGTCCGTGGCCTGGCTGTAGGAGCTCGTAGGCAGGAACGGAGGCTTGGGTGGCAGCTAGCTAGTAGCGGCACGGCGCGAGCAGCTCGTGGCTTGTAGCCCCTAGAGAGAAGACAGGTGCAGTGAGCCCGTAGGAAGAACCCCAGCGGGACAGTAGAAAGAGAAGTAGGATTGTAGTTGTAGTTACTATAACCATCAGCGAGACGGTGTGTAGGGCAAGTGCTCGCCTTAGATCGCGCACCCATCTTATATAGATATAGGCCTATGACTCACAACTGCCTTTGGCTAGTGAACATGACCATATTTGGCAATATTGCGAACGGCTAATCTGGCGTTAAGCGCCTGCGAGATATTTGCATACTTTTCACATGGCAGAACTTTTGACAGAAATGATCGCCGCAAAACCGACTTTACGTAGTTTTGTCTGCCCTACCCCTTGAGTGTAATTTAAAATCGCGTAGGCGCGGAGGGGTAGGGCGGTCCCTTGAGCTGAGAAGCAGGTGGTTTCAAGGCGCTCCGAAGCTTCGGCATATACCGATCCAGAACGGAATTTACAACTGACAATAGATAGTACGATATGTTTTTCTAGATAGAGATAATACCTAGTGTCTAGTTAAATATTGTGACACGCGTAAAAGTTATACATTGTCAGTTTTTCTTTTTAACAAAGTATTTTTTTTATTGATACAACCGCTGTCATACATTGTTAAGGTAGTTTCCAGTATTATTTATATATTTTATTGTATGTGAAAAATTCATATAAATTGCAATGAAACACCGGTCGACATTGGTTTGTCCGCTAGGCGATATCCAATATTTTGTTCATTAATGGAATGCTTTGATTAATTCATGTTACATGAATATGAACTGTGTATTTAACTTTAAGTCTATAGGGATTCTTACAGTAGCCTCGCAATTTTTATTTGCTATTATATTGTATATTAGGCAAAATATAGGTTTATTTACTACAAAAAGTGATGTACATAACATAAATACTCGAAACAGGCATAAGTTATATGCCCCTTATCATCGTTTACATAAAGTTAATAATTCTTTTGTAGGGCTAGGTATTCGTATATACAATAAAATACCAATTAGTCTTTTAGAATTGCCATTTAGTACGTTCAAAAGTAAAATAAAAGACTGCCTTATTAAGAAAGGTTATTATACCATTAATGATTATTTCAGTGATAAGGATAGATGGTCACTTACACTAGCCAACTCTTGATTTTTTTAATTTATATAGATACCTTACTTTTCAGTTTTTTATTTAATATTATAATATCTCTAGTTCTATTAATTTAATATTCATGCATTATTAGGTCATTCAACTTACTACATTTACATTTTCATTGTTGTTCCACAAATTTTATAAAAATTTGCTACAGTGTTAGATGAAGGTAACTCGTTATCATGGGCTGGATACTAACGTTTTTGTAATTTTCGTGTATTCATATACCGTCACTTTCTGTAACATACTTTTCCACCATAGTTCTGAACATGATCGCGAGTTGCCTACATTATAAAGCGTAAGTGGATGCTCCTGTTACACAAGATTCACATTTGAAGACTACTACAGCACTTAATTTAATTACTACATATTTTGTATATATGTATGTTTTTATTTACTATTTACAAGTAATTAATTACAATGTGAAACAGTTGCAGCTCCTTACAAAACAAAATATGTACCATAACACTGGCGATTAAAAAGAGTGGCCACGAGTTTTATTGCCCGTTCTTTCTCGTGGTTCTACCTATTGCTTTGCGAATGGGCAGTAAATGTAAATGTAGAAACATTATTAATTTACTTTAAAAATTTGACGTTCATAAGCGTCACGTTGTGACCTAAATGAATAAATGATTTTTGACTTTGACTTTTGACTTTGACTGTGACATCCAAATAAAATTAAAACTGAAACAAGTGCCACTTACTGTTAATATGTTTAAGTCGTACTTGGTGTAATAAAATCGTAACTTTATAATATTTATAGTAAGATTGCTTACTGTAGGAAAACCTAGGTAATTGATTTAACTTTATGCAAAAATCAACCGTATCTGCCAATACTGCATTCATAATAAGTGCACCTTGGCGCCTATCGTGTCTTACTGTAATTATGCTTAATCTTATTTCTTTATGTAAGCCACATTTTCAAATTCTGAATATACAGAAGTGTAGATATCGATCTCTACTTTCTGAATATGTACTTAACTCAATATCGACAAAAATGTGACTTACTGTGATTATCGTATGGGTGGCAGTATAGGTATGATGAGTACATAAACTTAAGTAACTAACTTACGCTAACTTCACTTTTTTATTTTTTCTGTCAATATTTTAGTATCAAAATTAAAAATATAGATCATCAACTTTTTTTTATAAGTAAGAAAATAGGTTTTATTTATGGTATCCAGCTAAATTTATTTTGATTCGCGTATAGGTGTGATTAATCCATCATAATTTGGAAATGTAATGGTAACTTTGGTAGAAATGATGAATTTGATAGAGTTGGTAGTTTTGGTACAAATTGTAGTTTGAGTAGGAATGGTACCTTTGGTAGCAAAGCTACTATTTGTACCAAAACTACTATTCGTACTAACACTATCATATCTACCATTTTTTTTAATCTACCATTTCTACCAAAACCGCCGGTTGTGTCAAAAGTACCTTTTCTCTCAAAACTACTATTCTTACCAAAGCTACAATTTCGACCATAACTACCACTTGTAATATAATTATAATATGACAATAGTACTATGAACCGCTGTAATATGTACCACATAAAAAAATTAAGATGCCCGAAGAAAGCCCGTAATTTAAAAACACAAAAATTTTCCTAACATGTGCAAAATTCCTCGGGTCGCGGGTATACTTACGTCGTTATCGCGACCCCGTCATGAGGGTCGATAGAGGAACACCGCAGTGTTTTAGTGGGTATGCCCCCTGAACATCTAGGGGGGAGAGCCGAGCCACACACCCTTCCTCCACAGGGTACAGAATTGGCGGAGGGGTCCCTTTGAGGGACAGTCCGTAACTGGATTTCATCGCGATACAAAAAAAGGGGAAAATTCCTTAACATCAGAGATCAGTTCACCCAGCATTAAGGGTTAACTGGAGAAAGAAAAGTAAGAAAGACTTACTCCCATTCATATGTTGCTTAGATAATACACACACATACACATACTAATACAAACCGTAGAACCCTCTTAAAAACGGGCCAGGCATATTCACACACATACACACACACACCATCATACGGCTACAAGACGCGTCTCACACTACTTGACACGCACTTAATTAAAGGCTGCGAGTTGACGAGGCTTCATTACGGCTCACACACACATACACAAACACACACATAACGTGAGCCATGTAACTTTTGTTTATAATGAGGACTTACCTACAACGGTCACTTGTTAACTTACTGAAGGTAAGTGTTTTAGTTTTGCGATCTTTTAGGTCAAGAATCTAATGCAGATGTACAGATTTAAACTGGGTCTGTGTTATAGTGCATCCACACTGTAGTAAATTTATGGTTAAAAACATTTTATAAAAAAAGTTTTCAAGTTATCCAAATGTTACCGTGTGTCTAGGACACTGAAAGACCATGTACATCTAGATGCACCTTTAATAACAATAAATGCTATGTTGATGCACCATTAGCATACAATATCAAAAGATTGTGTCCATGCCTATATAGAATTTAACCCCTCCAACGCAGGGCGTGAAAAATAAAAAATGTCCGGTAGTGCAGGCTGCTTTACGTCTTGACCGAGCAACAGCTGACCGGCGCGGCGTCATTGTGTTACCTATATCTCAGTTAGTTTTAAACGTATCACAAAAATAATGACGGCTTTGGCATCCTTGAAATATGTTTTACAAACTTATAATAGATATATAACATATAAATACCTTTTCTCTGCAGTTAGTTGAAATAAAATTCGAAAATACGAAAACATCCTCTTCAATAACACTTTCAACACACACAATCTCACAAATATTTAGCATTTCAGCAATTATTCACAGCACTTTATATACCTCACTTAATAAATTATTGAATTTAATCAACAGTTAATATCAACTTCACTAATATTTATATAAATCTACAAAAGTTTCAATACATAATCGGTGTACGAAACGGCCGCCATAGTCGCGCGCGAAACTGTGCCGATTTAGATACACTTTCGTAATTATCAAAATCATAAGTTTAGTATGTGCCGTGTGGTTGACGGCATAGAATACAAGTGTCACCACCCCCTATCTGCCCGTGGGTGTCGTAAGAGGTGACTAAGGGATAACACGTTGCAAATACCATCTTTGCGTAGATACGGAAAACTCGACATCAAACCCTATACGACTGCCTCGTTGGTCTCGCGGCATAAATGTGCGCGTGGGATCGGGAGGTCTCGGGTTCGATTCCTGGGTCGGGCGGTATTATTGGGTTTTTCTGTCACGAAATTCTCAGTAGCAGCACGGAGTCTGGAAATGTGCCCGGTACGGCAATAGGCTCGCCCCTTATTACGTGGGACTAAAGTATATCTGGCGAAAAGTGGGTGTAGAAATACACCTCTGCTTACCCCTTCGGGGATAAAAAGGCGTGACGTTATGTTATGTATAAGTTTAGTATTTTATTATTGTAACTCAATAATTTGTGATAAATAAGAAAGGTTATGAGTAATAGTACCGACTTTTAACTACCTAATCTTACAAAACTGAAACACGAACGGTTGTATTTCCAACTTGCCGCCATTTTTGGTAATTATATTTTGAAAATCGTTTTTCGTTATAATTTAAACAATGATCATATCTTAACTATATTTTATAGAAAACAAGATTATTTTCCGAGTATAATGATTATAATAAGTTTAGTGAAATTACGAGATTGCATCGCTACACGTTTATCAAAGCAGAGCTGTTGTCACTCTGACGCGTACGAAGTCAAACTTGTAGTAAACAATTTTCAGTCGTTATTTTTGCAAAAACCGTCTATGAAAGTGACAACCAATTACAATGCAGAATTGGAAAGAATATTCATACTTTGCAATAGTGGGACATAATCTTATTGGTGGAATTATTTTAACGTCATTTAAAAGTTGTGAAATATGGCGCTGTCGTTGCGGGACATACGTGTTTCCCGTGCTTTCCACTGGACGGAACAAATTTTCCTGGGACAAACGTATTTCCCGCCAGCGTCCCAGAGGTTAAAAGAGGAGTTAACATGTAATAAAATTGCATTGCATTTCATTCATAAGTTAGCAGGCGTAATGTGCGAGCATTTGTCCTCAGTGCGTGCAATTAAACTGAACTGCGCTAAATTTAAATGTAGATTTATTAAGTAATTAACTTTAAAGATTGACGTTCACTTACATATTGCCGGACGATGAAAGAACATTTTAGTATTTCTTATTTTAACACATGAATTTAAATCATGTGTGCATCTGTGAGAAGCTAGGGTATAATAAGTCGTTTAATATTAATGTATGTTGTTGACAGCATGGCTCATCATCTAAAAGAAGCAACAATTGACAGTCTAAAACAGGCTGTCTTTGCTACTTTTGTAACTTTGTGCTTATTATGTAAAACGTTGACGCAGCATTGCAGTTTCGTTTTCCTTCTTTTTCTTCTTGGAAAAAGACGACTCCCGCACTAGCAATATATCGGGTGGCACTTTTACTTCCAACCAAAGGACACCGGGATACAAAATAACAAATTGTAGTTAACACGAATAGTAGTAATAGCAAATCAAATTAAGACTATAATTAAGAGGAGAACCCAATTAGCAATAGGCATTTCTATATTGCAATGGTCTACAAAATAAATGAGATAATCACTTGTCATTCAGTACATTGGTTATATTGTTCTAGTGGACTTTATTAACACTACCTTTGTTCCGAGTGGGTTTTGACACCAACACTGAGATCGACAACAGAATTACTTAATATTCAAAATAAATTAGGAGTCATTGTTTACTTTATGTTTAAGGATATCAAACTCGATGTAACATGACTATATTTCAGCTTCACTGTCTCACAAAATCTAACGTAAATGGACACACAATCAAGCAAGAAATAAATGAAACTTGTGCTAGCTATCACAGATTTTCGAATGGAGAGTTGTGTTAGAATTTTAAATATATAAAATTAAAACAATAAATTAATACTATAATTATTTTGCAATATACTGGCAACAATTTGATTCACCATTCCCTTTTTGATCGCGTGACAAGTGTCAACGTGACAGATGTCAAAGTTGTCTGTGCATTGATAACTAAAATGTGACACAAACTCGCGCGCTCGACAAGGGAGCTATCGGGCGACCGGCCATTCGAACGCGGACCACCGAGTCGACAAGTTGTATTTTCTAATAAGTGTGAGTTTAACCCAGAAGGACCTACTGTAAGTCAATTTTGTATAATTAATTATGGATCTCTAAATACGATACAACATATTGAACTGTGGCAGTTGTTTTACTTTAAGGTGGTTTATTTAATTTGTGATAGTGTATTTTCCATCTGTACTTTTACTCTTGAAGCGCCTTACTATTAAAGTTTAAACATTTGTGTAAAATGCTAACGGATAAGCCTGATAATAAATGATTGTAACCTATGATTATTAGTAAGCACTTGTTTCCTTTTTATAATACCCTACAATAAAACCTAATAATCGATAACTTGCTTGTTTTATTGTTTTTAGACCCATTAATTTGTAGTTGCTCTAAATATGTTGAAAATCTAGCTTCTGATATTGTGGTTATTCCAACAAGTCAGAAGTGGGATTGGCAGCGCCCTCCTATAAAGCAATGTGATCTTTATCTTATATTATTTGCCATTTTGGTAAAATAACTGCCACAGAATAATTTAAATAGGTTAATCAGGACTAGTTAAATAATTTCGCTCTGTGTTATTCCTATGTGACTGATTTCTAATAAGGTGGTACTACACAATTTCTTATCATATTGTTTTGGTTCAGTGTCGGCTTGCAGGCACGATGAAGTCGAAACGCACGCGATGTGGGTGTAGGTTACTAAACCAACAACGGTTAACCTAAATAGTTATGTGGTGCTCTTGCAAATACTTTGCCATGGCTACTCTATGGAGGTATGTGCAGGTTCACTGCATTGATTCGTGCAGATCCTGTTGCAGCTACCGCTCTCTGGATGGGCACGTATGTAGAATAAGCCAACAATGGTTAACCTAGATAGTTGTGGTGCCCTTGTGAATACTTTGCCATGGCTACTCTATGGAGGTATGCGCAGGTGCACTGCATTGATTCGTGCAGATCCTGTTGCAGCTACCGCTCTCTGGATGGGCACGTATGTAGAATAAGCCAACAATGGTTAACCTAGATAGTTGTGGTGCCCTTGTGAATACTTTGCCATGGCTACTCTATGGAGGTATGCGCAGGTGCACTGCATTGATTCGTGCAGATCCTGTTGCAGCTACCGCTCTCTGGATGGGCACGTATGTAGAATAATCCAACAATGGTTAACCTAGATAGTTGTGGTGCCCTTGTGAATACTTTGCCATGGCTACTCTATGGAGGTATGCGCAGGTGCACTGCATTGATTCGTGCAGATCCTGTTGCAGCTACCGCTCTCTGGATGGGCACGTATGTAGAATAAGCCAACAATGGTTAACCTACATAGTTGTGGTGCCCTTGCGAATACTTTGCCATGGCTACTCTATGGAGGTATGTGCAGGTGCACTGTATTGATTCGTGCAAATCCTGTTGGTTACCACTCTCTGGATGGGCACGGACTTTCTTTTGGGGTTACTCGCACTCTTTTAAGTATAAAACTTGAACGTGTTTGCAAGCCGTGTCCGGTAACTAAGCCTTTGAATTCAACCATAACCTATGATTTATTAGTGTTGTTAATTGGATAAACGAATAGTTAATCTCTCACGGAGTTTACCACACATTAAAAACATACATTATATATTGCCATACAGCGAATGAAAACTATATTTACATTATTCTCAATGTGACAAAAATGGTTTTGTATGGTATTTAGGCGATGTATTAATATTTGGTTACTTAATTTTGCTTCTGAGACATTCTTCAGATATATATGAGCTATAATTTCACAAATGTCTTGTGACATACTGCATTTATGTTATCGTATCTATAACATGTTATTTTTTTTTGTTATTCGTATTCTAATATATCATTTGTATCCTATATTTACCCAACCCCTTTCCTTTAACGTGACTTCTATCTTCCTTTTTCCTTGACTTTAGACTTAAGAATTATACATCTATACTACAACGATGTCTGATAAGGAAGGTTATACACCTCCACGTCCCGATAAGCGTCGGAGTAAATCCAGGAAAAGGAAAAATCTGGGTCGTTCTCGAAGAGCTAAACGTGCTCGGGTACACTCGCGGTCCATAACACATAGCAACACTACTGATAGCTCTAGATCCTCCGATTCGGAGTTTTCACGACGTAGGTGCGGTTCGCTAAGGCGTAAATCACGCTCTCGACGTGCACGATCTATAAGACATTCATGCAATACAGAGTCGCAATCGTCTGGATCGCATAAGAGACGATCACGGTCGCGTCTTCGTAGGAACAAAAGACACTCTCGGCGCAAACGCACGTCAAGAAACAAGACTAAACATGACAGCAGAAGTTCTATTTCAAGCAGAATTACTGCGTCTAGTTCATCTGGATCGGATAGCAATGGGAGTAGTTTGCACTATACTAATACACGTCCAGTACGAAACGCCAATCATGTTAAAACAAAGGAAGCTGATGTTATGGTAAAATTAATCGACGCAATCAATAAACGTGATCAAAGCTATTATGTAGGTGCTAAGGATGTTATACCTAACTTTGATCCGGGACAGAAAAATCAAACAATGGTATCCTGGTTAAAAAAGGTTAATGAGACGGCTCATATATACAATTGGAGTGATAAAGAAATTATTTATAATGCGTTGCCTAAGCTCACTGGTCTGGCACGCAAATGGTACGAGGGCTTATCATCTGTAAGGCTAAATTGGCGGGAGTGGCAGGCCAAGCTATTAAAAAGTTTTCCCGATAATCGAAATTACGCTGATAAACTAACTGAAATGTTAGAAAGGAAGAGTAAGAGGGACGAGACCCTAGAAGAGTATTTTTATGATAAAGCCAAGCTAGTTAATCATTGCAGAATCAAGGGTAAAGATGCGGTTGACTGTATTGTGCAGGGCATATACGATAATAACATCCGCCTTAATGCGTTGGGCTCTGATTTCAAACGACCAAGTCGATTACTCAAATATTTACGCAGTGTTTCTAGTAAAGTTGTAAAAGAGGTAAAGAAAACTCCTACACAATGGAAAGAGGGTACACGTAACAATAAAAGCTCCTCGTTCAAAGTAAATTGCTATAATTGTTCTGAACCTGGGCATACTGTACCGAAATGCACAAAACCACTACAAAAATGCACAAAATGTAGTAGAATGGGACACCTAGCAGAATATTGTAAGCGCGATGCAGATCGGGACAAGAATAAGGATAGTAAAAATGCCCCTAATCATGTTAATAAGGTACTGCTAATTGAATCCTGCAAACCTACTAAAAATATTTATAATAAGAACATTACGTTAAATGGCATACAAAAAACTGCATATGTTGATTTCGGTAGCGAATGCACGCTTATTAAACAGAATGTAGCAATGGACTTAAAACTAGATATCTCAAAAGAGGGATTACCTCTTTTAAAAGGTTTCGCAGCAGGTGCAATTTCTCCATTAGGCAAAGTGTCTGTTGAAATAAGCGTGGATTTTGTTACTGCTGTAGTAGATGCATTTATCGTAAATGATGAGTTTATTAACACGGATGTACTTATTGGTCAAAGTCTTACTGAGATCCCCGAAGTGAAAGTTTATAAAACTAGTAATAGCCTGATGCTTTATTCAGAGACGGCCGAAGCTGAAAAATCGGAAGTTTATGCTAAATCTGATATAGAGATTAGTGGAATAGTAGGTGTAGATATCTATTTAGGAAATAATCACACGGGTTTAATATATTTAACAGGGAGTACTAGTTTTAAGACTGATAAAGAGATAATAATTCCTCACGGTCTATTCCCAGTTACAAATGGGTCAGGAAAAATACTAGTTATAAATCTTTCGGGAAACAAACACATAATCAATAAAGGAAAGCTCATTGCAAGAGCCAACCTATTACCAATATCTCGTGACATATATGGTGACTTCCAAAAGACTGAAAAATTAGGGATCTACAAACTGACGATTGACAAACCTATAGATCCTGCCCCCTTGACACTAGATATGCTAAAGATTGGTTCCGAGATTACAGATGAACAAAAACAACGATTACTAACCTTGATTAATAAATACCGTGACTGTTTTGCCTTGAATGTCGGTGAACTAGGAACATCAACTATTTCGGAAATGCACATTACACTTAGTGATGACTCGCCAGTTTCGTATAAGCCCTATAGGTTGCCATATAGCGAACGCATAGTAGTTCAGAAACTTGTAAATGAACTTCTTGATAACCAGATTGTTAAAGAGTCCAATTCTCCTTATGCGAGTCCGATCGTTTTAGTAAAGAAGAAAAACAATGACTATCGCTTATGTGTGGATTATAGGGCACTTAATAAAAAGACCGTAAAAGATTCTTACCCTATGCCAGTTATTGATGACCAGTTAGACAGACTTAACGGTAAAAGACTATTTACAAGTTTAGACCTAAAATCTGGCTATTATCAAATTCCAATGGCAGCAGACTCTATGCATCTAACAGCTTTTGTAACTCCCGACGGACATTTCGAATATACACGAATGCCGTTCGGTCTGGTTAACGCGCCAGCGGTTTTCCAACATATGATCAATAAAACCTTGGGAAAAGATAGATTCGACCTGGCTCTACCTTATATGGATGACATATTGTCCCCCTCGACTGATGTGGATGATGGACTAGAAAAATTAGCAAAAATCCTTAGCTGTCTCCGTGTAGCCGGCTTAACTTTAAATATCGAAAAATGTTATTTCTTTGAAACAAAGTTAGACTACTTAGGCTATGAGATTTCCAAAGATGGCCTTAGGCCTGGCAGTAGAAAGACTGAGGCCGTCGCATTATTTCCGACACCCAGCAACGTTCATCAAGTCCGTCAATTTGTTGGTCTTGCCAGTTTTTTTAGACGTTTTGTACCGAATTTTGCCAGTATAGCTAAACCTTTAACTTCCTTAACAAAAGCAAATACTCCATGGGATTGGGGTAGTTCCCAAGAGGAAGCATTTCGTATAATTAAAACAAAATTAACCGAACGTCCCATATTGGCACTATATGATCCAACTTACATAACGGAGGTGCATTGTGATGCCAGCAAGTTAGGAGTAGGCGGAATTTTGTTGCAAAGGCCTGATGAACGGTCTCCTCCTAAGCCTGTCGCATACTTTAGTAAACAAACTTCTAAAGATGAAGAATACTTGCATTCTTACGAATTGGAGACTCTTGCTGTTGTCCTATCGCTTAAGAAATTCCGTATATATCTTATTGGTATACCATTCAAAGTGTACACGGACTGCAACGCTCTTAGAACCACCTTAACTAAACGAGATCTCGTACCCCGCATAGCAAGATGGTGGCTGCTACTGCAGGAATATGACTACACTATAGAATACAGGCCAGGTGACAACATGAGGCATGTCGATGCGCTGAGCCGAAACCCTGTTGATAAGCCAGATTCCCAAGGACTTTTAGACGCGAGGGAGTACGAAATAATGAAAATTAGTACAACTGATTGGCTACAAACGGTTCAAATGTCCGATCCTAAGCTGCAACATATCAAATTGATCTTGCAGAGTAACCAAAAGGAAGTTAAAGACATTTTCACCAATTTTGCCCTACATGACGATAAAGTTTATAGGGTAGTAGGAGATCAAAAGAAATGGGTGGTACCTAATGGGGCGCGATGGCGTATTTGTCAGTTATGTCATGACGAGATGGGCCATTTTGGAGTCGAGAAGACACTTGATAAAATCAGACAAGATTACTGGTTCCCGAAAATGAAACGTTTCATTCGCAAGTATGTGGAGGCATGTTTAAATTGCGCTTATAATAAGGCATCTTCTAAGAAACCTACTGGTTACCTACATCCAATACCCAAAGGAAATATTCCATTCCACACTCTTCACTTGGACCACCTGGGACCATTTGTGAGAAGTAAAAAGGGGAATTCCTATATACTGGGCATAATCGATGGATTCAGTAAATTTATTTTTATTCGAGCTGTAAAAGATGTAAAGACTAAAACGACTATTAAAATATTAGAAGACATATTTGATACGATAGGTAGCCCGAATGTTATTATTACCGATCGCGGCACTAGTTTTACTTCTGCGGCATTCACAAATTTTGTAAAATCTATCGGGGCAAGACATATACTAAATGCCGTAGCAACACCGCGAGCCAATGGGCAGATTGAAAGATATAATCGTACAATCCTTGACTCTTTAGCTACTACTAATTTTGACCAAGATGAACGTGATTGGGACGTAAGAGTAGGTAAATTACAATGGAGTCTAAATAATACTATTAACAAGACCACTGGTAAATCTCCGTCCGAAATAGTATTCGGTCGCCGTACAATATGTCCTAGAGAAGGTCCTATATTAGTCGAATTAAATGACTCAGTGGATACAACGGAACCAGGTTCATCTCGAGATAAAATACGGTCAACAGCTGTAGAAAACACAGAAAAGAGTCAAGACTATATGAAGAAGCGATTCGACAGCAATAGGGCACCTACGAAATACTTTGCAATAGGCGATTTAGTAATGATACCGAACCATCACAACCCTGCTGACGGCAAGAGTAAAAAGTTGTGTCCAAAATTTAGAGGCCCCCTTAAAATAACAGCTATCTTAGATAATGATCGTTACGAAGTATCAAGCATCAAAGGTCACTCAAAACGTAATTATAAAAGTATTTATCCAGCAGACCAGCTAAAACGTTGGATAACTTTTGCACCTAGTAAAGAAACTGATGGTGATGATACTGACCTAGAAGATGATGATACCACAACTGGTACTAAAGACACAGACGGGGAAGAAAATGACTTTATCAATGGTAACGTAGTAAACAGAAATATTGATTGACTTGACTCAAATAGAATTTATTACGCGAGTTATAAATACCACATGCTTGTTATTTACATATATATAACCTAAGATTTTACTATTACATTACACAGACTTTATCGTTCAGGCAAACTGTTAGACTTATGACTGTCCTCACTTTCCTTCCCGTGCCTCTCCCAGCTCTCATTACAGATCCGACTTGGCGTAACTGTTGGACTGTATTGGACCATTGTGGACATTATTCGCCAGTAAGTGTTTCCATGAAATGAACCGAGACCGAAGTACAAACGGTAGCCAGTAACAGTGGCAAATTCCGGAGTACAAGCGGTGTTCACCCCTTTCTATAAGTGAACCGAGACCGAAGTACAAGCGGTAGTCAGTAACAGTGACAGATTCCGATGTACAAGCGGTGTTCACCCCTTTCTATATAAGTGAACCGAGACCGAAGTACAAGCGGTAGTCAGTAACAGTGACCGATTCCGAAGTACAAGCGGTGTTCACCCCTTTCTATATAAGTGAACCGAGACCGAAGTACAAGCGGTAGTCAGTAACAGTGACAGATTCCGAAGTACAAGCGGTGTTCACCCCTTTCTATAAGTGAACCGAGACCGAAGTACGAGCGGTAGTCAGTAACAGTGACAGATTCCGAAGTACAAGCGGTGTTCACCCTTTTCTTTAATAATGAACCGAGACCGAAGTACAAACGGTAGACAATAACAGTGATAAGACTCCGGGGTACAAACGGTGTTTACATTCTCCCTTTAAGTCAAGCGATACTCAAATAGAAATTGGGGTAAAAAAAAAAAAAAAAAAAAAAAAAAACTGTAGACCCAGGAGCAATACAAATGTTAACTAATATCACCATATCTACCATATCTACCTATCTCTAATTTAATGCTTTAAATGATCTTCAATATAGTACAGTTAAACCAGATAAAAAAAATGTGCCTATACATTTTTTTTTCTTCAAGCATAAAAGAACTTAACTATATGTATCTTATTGCTATGTTTCAGATTCTCGCCGCTACCACATAAGCACGGTAATCGGAATAATCCCTAAGTGATTCAAGAGAAGGGTACAACATTCGAAACGTTAAACAACTCTAATTTAATCAAGTTACAGTTCAAGAAAGAGAAATGTTTATCTAAGTACATTAGTATGTTAAGATTAATAAATGAGTCGCTAGCTTTTACTTTATTTTGCAACTCGATTGTTTTGTATAGGGGCATACAAATGTGTTCGAATGGCCGCAAAGAAATGGGGTCATTCCTTTCTCAGGACAGCCGTCTGTTAGAATTTTAAATATATAAAATTAAAACAATAAATTAATACTATAATTATTTTGCAATATACTGGCAACAATTTGATTCACCATTCCCTTTTTGATCGCGTGACAAGTGTCAACGTGACAGATGTCAAAGTTGTCTGTGCATTGATAACTAAAATGTGACACAAACTCGCGCGCTCGACAAGGGAGCTATCGGGCGACCGGCCATTCGAACGCGGACCACCGAGTCGACAAGTTGTATTTTCTAATAAGTGTGAGTTTAACCCAGAAGGACCTACTGTAAGTCAATTTTGTATAATTAATTATGGATCTCTAAATACGATACAACATATTGAACTGTGGCAGTTGTTTTACTTTAAGGTGGTTTATTTAATTTGTGATAGTGTATTTTCCATCTGTACTTTTACTCTTGAAGCGCCTTACTATTAAAGTTTAAACATTTGTGTAAAATGCTAACGGATAAGCCTGATAATAAATGATTGTAACCTATGATTATTAGTAAGCACTTGTTTCCTTTTTATAATACCCTACAATAAAACCTAATAATCGATAACTTGCTTGTTTTATTGTTTTTAGACCCATTAATTTGTAGTTGCTCTAAATATGTTGAAAATCTAGCTTCTGATATTGTGGTTATTCCAACAGTTGGCATACAAGGCTAGTAGTGTGCACGATAATAAATCGACAACGCAACGGGGACAAATTGCGTGCGAGCTAGAATTGTCATCTGAAGTTAATCTCTTATTCAGTGCTCATTTGTTTTCTTATGATATTTATTTATCTCTAAGTCGAAATGTTTCTACTCCTTTGCGTTTATAGGTCTATACAGTGTGGTGATATTGACACCTCTGGCGCTAATGCCTTAGAATGTTGCCACATTCTACATCACTGACAAAAGCCCGACACAGAATAAAAACATTTCGTCGTATTGCCAGCTCTAATAAATCCGACTAAACAATTCAAAACAATCCGTACACTAGGACTTGTTACACTGATGTTTAGACAGTTTATTCACGAGTAAACACGGCACAAACCGGATTATTATTTTAATTCTATCGCAGCGTTTGTATACGTCTCGAGACCACGCGCCATTCCAACTCGATTACATTTGCATTCCCGTACAATACAGTGACTCGACGCTGCATTCGTTATACACTACTCACTCAAAACCAGGTTACGTTGTCGATGTGTAATGCAGACTGCAATGTATGCGCATTTGTGGGTAGTTGTCGTAGTGTGTACAGGGTGTCACGCGCATGAACAGACATAGATTGGTGTCGGTGTAGGGACAATTTGATTTAGATGTCGGCCTGCGGCGCGGCGGTCACTCGCTAGTCTAGCTACCGATACTGTGACGTGATTTCACCCGGAATCAGGAGCACGTATCTTATGCATTGAGTCCCGGGGAGTTGGATGAAGTGAGCTAAAAACTCTCAGAGTTCGGATGAGAAATGTTAAGAGTTGGTCGGTCGGTTGGTCTCGGCGGTCGCGCTCGCTTCGCCAACAACTTTCATCAGAGATGCAACTTGGTATCGCGGTTATAGTAGCTGTTTTTGTGGTATCAAAGTAAAAATTGCACGTTTCTATCCCCTTTGTTTATTATAACTTTATTAAAAGGTGCTGTCGCCCGCGGCTCCGTCCGGGTGGATTTTGTTTACAATTCGTAAAAAGAAAATTCATAAAAGGTGTCTTATGCTAGGTACTTCTAATACCCTCAAAAATATGTGTACAAAGTTTTATGATGATCGGTTAAATAGTTTACTTGTGCAAGCGTAACAAACAAACTTACATTCAAGTTTATTATATTAGCTGGGATTAGGAGAATTACTTTTTAGTTTACGCAAGGAGAGTTCACGGATACGGACCCACAGATGTTCCAACTGAAAAGAGATTAATAATACATGGATATATTTTTTTGTTCAAGGTTTGTCCTATTCTGCCTAAGAGATTTTGTGTTTTTTGCAATATATTTATCATGGCATATCTTAGGTATTTATACGAAAAATATACATGGGTACATGAACAGTCCATTAATTTTATGTTTTATCTATGTATAAATACGTAAATCAAAAAAGTGTTATCCCTTTTACCACAATAATATTGATACAGATCCATAGACTAGCGAACTGAAAATAGAATAGTTAAATTATAAAATGGAGATACTTTTTTATAGTTAGTATAAGAATAGTTTAATTATAAAATGTAGATACTTTTTTAGTATAGCATTTTACAGTAGTAAATTAATTTTAGAAATGACGACCGGTTGGCGCAGCGGGAGTGTAAGCGACTGCTACGCCGCAGGTCGCGGGTTCGATTCCCGCTCAAGTCAAACATTTGTGTGCATGAACATGGATGTTTGTCTTGGTCTGGGTGTTTCTATGTATAATATGTATGTATTTACAAAAAAAAAGTATATATGTATGTTTATCCATTATCTAGTACCCATAACACAAGCTCTGCTTAGCTTGGGACTAGATGGTGATGTGTGTATGTGGTAGAATAGAATAGAAATTTTAGAAATTCTTGTCGTTTCGTTTACAAGCTTTCAAAGTTAAAGTCGAATTAATTTATGTATGAGGATTACAAATGGATACTTACGAACGCTTAACGAACATTACTTTTTATTGTATATTTCAGACGTCCTATATATGTAAAATAATTATATAACTTGGAAATGATGTTCAAAATACATTTTCTCTATGAACAAAATTATCATATTTTACCATATTTATCTTTTTCCTACAGAAACGAAAACTCGTCAATCAGATTAAATCTTACCATACATCGGCTACTATTACTAAACTTTACAATAAACCAAAATTCAATTTCAAAACCGAGCATCTGCCGATAACAGATTGAATTTGGTTCAAACATCTTATTCATCAAAGGCCGTTGCATGTTAAATTCTGTTGCTGTACGTTCGACTCGCCCAATATTAAGTGGTACTAGCCAAGTTAGACTGGCTGCCAAGCAACTTGGCAAGGCCAAGAGCTTGGCCGAGTGTTTATAATGGTATTAGCGATGCAACTTGGCCCGGGGATCTTGCGACCGACAGGAGGAATTCAATTTTGAACTCAAAGTTCCGCTAAAGGTTTTTGTGTAAGCTGTTTTCAGTAAGTGCACTGTGCAGGCTTAGCGTAGAGTGGCGCAACATTTGGCGACATTTGGCGCAAATACTAAACATATTAAATTTCTCTTGTTATTTTTATCCTGACGCATGTAGAGGGGTGTTACAAAGATGAGACTGAGTATTAGTATGTCTATCTATGTTCAAAATGGAAATGAATGGACCGAATATGATTCGTTTTTTGTTTGAAAGCAGACGTCATCGATATGGTTCTTAGCTACAAATCACGACAGATAATATGTAATTGAATGTATCATTTTTTTTAAAGTTTAATGCTGTTACTCGTATTAAAAAGTTGTTTTAGTAATGTTATGTGACAACTACTGGTAGTTTAAATATGTACGAATATAATTATTATTTGTAAGTGAAAGTATGTTTTATCTCTTCGTATTTCTTTCGAGCTAAAACGGAAGTTGCTGAAACTTTGCAATATTATAACTCATAAATCAGAAGAATACATAGAATTCCTTCTCTAACCCGAGTGGAATTCAGTACATAAATAAATTTACTTACATTTAACAGAATAAGATTGAGAACAACAGATATTTTGTGCCCCGTGTTATTTATAAAGGCGAACAGATTTGTTCGGCTGAGCCTCTAACAAAGTGGGTAAGGAAGTTTACCTGTTTCAAGCAGAGAGCCTATCGACGTAATGGGTATCTGTCTAAATCTCTCGGAAGCAGAGATTTGGTGCTTGTTTCGGCGAACCGAATGTTCCTAGTCGATTTGGGAAAACTATTAATATTGTGGACTGTAGGATTTCGATTCTTATCGACTAGGAAATGAGGAAGTGAAAAGGTGATGTGGATAGGAGCCTCTTACCTTGCACGGCAGTCTTTTTCTTTGCAAATGGCGGCCGCCTGGTGTCTTCGGGAATCCTGAAGCTGCTTGAATCACTCCACTACACAAATCACTTTCACTCGCGGGCGGTTTGTTGAGTTTTGGTATAAGCGGTAATAATTATATATGGCGGTGCGGACTGCGGTATACGACGGACACGAGTTCTGAGCGTCTCGAATCTTCTAGTATGTTCTTCGTCGCCGTTGAGCAGGGCGGCCAATAGCGAGGCGTTTTGGGAGGGGATTCATGAAAGGATCGCTCGGATTCGCCGAGCAGCGACGAATCATTGATCTTGACATAATTAACTAGCAATGGAAAAGATAGATGGCGCTACCATATCCCCCCGGCCCTAAAGGGTTGCCTTTAAAAAATAAATAAAATTGAACTTAGCTATGTTGGGTGTACTACCGCATAACCCATCAATAGGCTAAGACAGCGATATGACAATAAATTTAATCTAAATTAACTTTAGCGAAAACTACAAACGCAATAACAGCGAAAACTACAAACTGAATACTTAAACTAAGAGGTAGATCCAATTTCAGGCTAGATCTCACTGAGTTGGAAGCGGACAGAGACGTACAACAGGGCGCACGTAGCTCCCCTTCGCGGTTTTCACGGTAACAACGCGGGTTGTACCGTCCTTGGAAGTATGCAGTTTCTCTACGATGGCTAACGGCCATGAAAGCGGCGGAGCATTATCATGTATTATGACGACCAACATACCCTCCTGTATAGGGGATGCAGGACTATTCCACTTGGATCTAGCCTGAAGCTGGTGTAGATATTCCGCACGCCAGCGCCGCCAGAACGACTGCACGAGTTTATCCAGCAGAGTATGTCTCTGGAGCAAGCTTGAAGAGTCGGCTTCAGGAGCCGGAAATGACGATATTGGCACTGTGTTCAGAAAATGTGCAGGGCTTAACGCGGATGTTTCTCCAGGGTCACTACTCAATGCCATGAGCGGACGCGAGTTGATCAGTGCCTCAACTTGTGCAAGGACTGTTAAAAGCTCTTCGTAAGAGAGGATCTGTCTGTAATCACAACCGGTGTGTGTAAACGCTTTATCAACCTGGTTGACGCGCTGGCTAGGGAGATCTGCCATGGGAGGGAAAGTCGGACGCGGACGAAATTTAAAACAGACGTTACATTTATGTATTCTGTGACGAATTATTCGTCGAGCGGCTAAAATCCAATACTAATGCCTAAGTAAGGACATAAGCAAATCTGGACCAGCGTGGAGGTGCTTCTTGTGATAAAAATCAACAAGAAGGTCGACAACATGATCATGTCGCGGCAGAATGCAAGGATGTTTGTGGTTATAAGGTTCATCCGAATTTGACAGACGACCCCCAACGCGTATGACGCCGTGTTCATCGAGGAATGGCTTGAGTCTAAGGATAGCGGGACAACAAGGTACATTGTCTTTCAAATTTTGAATGTCGTTACTAAAATGAACAGCCTGTACAGCTCGTAGTAACTTACATTCTGCGAATTTGATATCAGTACTTGATACAAAAGTCCCATTAGGTAGGTGCCTAAGAAACCTATAGACATAAACGATGGCGCGGAGTAACTTAGACCACGATGACATGCGTAGTGCGAGTGCATAGATGGGAGATTCCGCAACCTCAGCAATCACGGGATAAGAAACAGACTTCCGTTCGGGTACATCTTCGTCTTCTGTACTGTGGTGAAAGGGTTGCATGGGCCATTCTGACGGATCATGGAAAATCCAAGAAGGTCCACGATGCCACAATGGATGATGCAGAAGATTAAGTGGAGTGACACCATGAGACAAGCAATCTGCGGGGTTCTAGGTACCCGCGACGTGATTGAAACAAGTAGCGGGAACAAGTTCAATCAATTGACTAACGCGGTTGGCGACAAAAGTCTGCCAGCGATGAGGAGAAGAATGAATCCAAGCGAGCACTACTTTGGAGTCGGAAAATGCGTTTATTTTTTTAATAGGGTAGTAGGGCAAAACTGTGTCTTGAACCTTGCGGAGCAACTGAGACAGCAGAAGGGCCGCGCACAACTCCACTCTTGCAACCGAAATGGTTTTAACAGGCGAGACCTTAGACTTGGCACAAACTAACTGCACCGAGTAGTTAGAACCAATGCGGACTTGCAGATATACGACTCCGCCGTAAGCACGGTCGCTGGCGTCAGCGAAACCTATTAAGTTGATGGTACATCCATCTACCAACCCAAGATGACGTGGAATAGTAATTTGATTGAGCGCGGTAAGCTCAATATAAAACTGGCCCCAAGCAGCGACAATATGGTCAGAGGGTGTTTCATCCCACTCACACTTTGATAGCCAAAGTTCTTTGATCAAGAGCTTGGCGTTCAAAATTGTGGGAGCCACAAAACCCATTATGTCCCATAGTCGAGCCACTGTGGACAGCATAGTGCGTTTGGTGCACTTATCATCTGGTGATGAGACGTCAAACCGAAAACTATCGCAGGATTTGTCCCAGCGTGAACCGCGAACCTTGTGCGGTACAGACTTCTCAAACTCAATGTCTGGAGAAGCTTTATGAGAATCTGATATGCGTGCGAGAACCTCCTTAGAGTTGCTTGTCCATTTGACAAGATCAAACTGGCCTCGCTTGAAAAGCTGAATAAGCTCTTCACAAAGCGAAATTGCTAGCGGACCGGATATGACACTACAGGCAATGTCATCCAAATACAAAGCGGAAGTAGCAACAGCTGCTGCGGCGGGAAAGTGATCGCCTTCATCAGCGATCAACTGGCGAACAACTCGTAACGCGTGATATGGGCTAGACTTGAGTCCAAAACAAACAAGATTGAACTGATACACAGATAAAGGTTCCTTATTGTTAAAACGATAAAAAATCCGTTTAAATCTACGGTCAGACTCGCAAACGCCAATATTGAGGAACACTTGGCGGCAATCAGCTGACAGAGCGATTTGGAAAAGACGAAACTTTATTATGATGTTAAATAAATCACCCTGTAGATTGGGGCCGGCATGCAAAATATCATTAATCGACTGACCCGATGTAGTCTTACAACTAGCATCTAAAACCACACAAAGTTTAGTAGAGGTTTTATCTTCGCGAACTACGCCGTGATGCGGGATATAATATAAGGGAAGAGAGTTGCCCTCGTTGTTTACAACTACACTCAAAAAACCTTTATCTAAGTAGTCACGAATGACGTCATTATAGGCGCTGCGTAACTTAAGTGATGCATCAAGTTTACGTTCCAAACAATGGAAACGTCTAAGCGCAGCAGCGTACGAGTCGCCTAACGAATAAGGGTCACCATAGAATGGCAACGCCACAACGTATCTGCCACTGTCGTCACGAACAGTGGTAGCACGGAAATGTTCTTCACACTCGAGATCTTTACGGCTCATCGAGGGAGGTGCGGTAACCTCTTCAAGCTCCCAAAATCGCTTGAGAAGAGAATCAATATTATTTTATTGAAGAACAGAACAACAGCAAGACGTAATGTATTGAGAAGTATGTAACGTAGGTATGGCACCCATAATCACATACCCAAATACCGTCTCAATAGCGGGCGGTAAGTCATGTTGCTCACCACGTACCACGTCAGTTAGTAGCAAGTGCGGGAATATTGCAGCTCCGATCAAAACATCAAGTCTGCCGGATTCGCAAACTCCGAGTCTGCCAGCGGCAATGACTCGAGGTGTGTGAGTCGTGTCGTGATACGTCCACATTAGCGTTTGGCAATGTGTCCTTAATACGCTCCACGATAAGCGAAGAAATGTTAAAATTAATATCCCTATCAAAACGCGAATGTATTTTAATATCTATGGAAACCTTGCAATGTTTTTCTGAACCGCTGATCCCTTTGACCACTGAACTAGTATTTCTAAAGTTATTCCACAATCTGAGGCGTTTGAAACAATCCAATGTTATTAAAATGGACTGAGACGCGCTATCGAGTAGACAACGTACCATGTGCGGTGACCCATTAACATCATAAACGATAACTTGCGCTGTCGCCAACAGTACCGTCTTGGACGCCATACACTGCGTTTTGACCGCGCGCGGATCATTATAGATGCGCGAGGGCCGTCCGCGCGTGCGCGTCGCCCGCGCGATGGATGTCGTACACAACGATTTTTCATTCTGAATCGTGGCAGGCGCAGTTATCGTAGCCTGCACCTGCGACGTAAGTGTGTCAAGGTTAGCGGCTTGGCTTGACAACGGACTACCTTTCTCGAAGTGCAACAATGAGTGGTGTCGTTGATAACATGAACGACATCTCGTCCTACTAGAACAATCACTCGTTTTATGCTTTATACTTAAGCAATTAATGCATGCTTTGTTATCTTTTACGCACTTGAAACGAGCAGTTGGATTTAAACCATTAAAGGCGGGACACTTGTAGAAATGGTCGTGTACTATATTACTGCACAGACAGTTCTGTGAATTAATTTTATTAGATTCCGAGCATGTTACGTAAGATTGTGGATTAGGGACCGAGTTATTATTACTATTTAGCGCTTTATTCAACCTTTGTTTGCTGCTGTTAGTGTTAGACGGGCTAGGTGAACTAGACTGGGTATTATGAAATATTCGAGACTGATCTTTGATGAATGAAATAAAACTATCTAGTGTAGGTATTTTATTATTGCGTTCTGTCATTTCGAAAGCACGAATTGTTTCAGTGTCAAACTTTTTTAAAGCGAGTTGAAGCAACATAAAGTCGGAAAGATCTTCTAATTTTATTTTTTTAAGAGAATTAACCGCCGTTACAAAGTTGTCTATAAACAGCTGAAAATTCGAGACAGATGCGGCACCGGAGAGTTTAAGATTTAAAGCTTGGTCAAAGTAGGTAGACGCTAGAACGTGAGTATCTTGATATCTTTCAAGTAGTGACTGAAATATGACCTGATAATTCTCAGCACTGGGTGTGACACCTGCAAATACGGACTGGGCCTTCGGTGACAGTTAACCTATTAAATAATACAACCTGTCAGCATCTGTCAGAGAACCATTATCGTGCACTGTAGACTTAAAACTCGCATAGAATAACGGCCAGTTTCATATATCGCCATCAAACGACACAATCTCGATTGGCGGTAACCTCGGCGTGCGAGCCGCGGAAACGGGCAGTGCCTAATATTTACCCTCCAATGGCGATTGTATACGCTTAATAATACAATTAAGGTCTTCGAAAGAGGTGTAAGCCTGATAATTCGGTTTTTCATCAGGATTAGTAGAAAGCAATCTTGCGTTATAATCGTCTAACAACTTATGAAAATCTGTTCGAATACTATCTACTGTCATACAATAACTGAGAAATGACTCCCTATTACTATCAGAAACGGCTGCGGTCTTTGAACGCTCGTAAATGTTTTGAATACGCTCAAATAAAATATTGCGTTTCGCTTCTAAGATTGTCATCTCTTTGTCTTCCGACACGCGTGACTTCTTTTGTTGTGACATGCTTACGTATGTATAAGCTAATGAGACCGAAACAAAATAAGATTATCTAAAGTACCTTTTATTTTACCTTAGTAGGCAACACTTTAAAGCGGTGGAATTAAAAGTTGCTTGAAATATGAGATTTACAAGACAACTATGATAGTTCCAGAAATAATAATTGGGTAAGTAGGTATCTACATAAAATATATTACCTACTGATGTGTGCGAAAACAACCATGTGACGGTTATGTGAATGGACTAGGAGTATAGCTAGGTGCTATAACTGCCTAGGTATAGAGATATAACGAGGTTTTACGTATAAAACGTAAATGAATCCGACTAAAAATGTTTCGGCGAACCGAATGTTCCTAGTCGATTTGGGAAAACTATTAATATTGTGGACTGTAGGATTTCGGTTTTTATCGACTAGGAAATGAGGAAGTGAAAAGGTGATGTGGATAGGAGCCTCTTACCTTGCACGGCAGTCTTTTTCTTTGCAATTGGCGGCCGCCTGGTGTCTTCGGGAATCCTGAAGCTGCTTAAATCACTCCACTACACAAATCACTTTCACTCGCGGGCGGTTTGGTGAGTTTTGGTATAAGCGGTATTAATTATATATGGCGGTGTGGACTGCGATGTACGACGGACACGAGTTCTGAGCGTCTCGAATCTTCTAGTATGTTTTTCGTCGCCGTTGAGCAGGGCGGCCAATAGCGAGGCGTTTTGGGAGGGGATTCATGAAAGGATTGCTCGGATTCGCCGAGCAGCAACGAACGATTGATGTTGACATAATTAACTAGCAATGGAAAAGATAGATGGCGCTACCAGTGCTGTTCTATTGTATATATTGATATCTGTAGCTTATCAGGTGGGAAAGTTTGGTTGAATCGATTGATGGCAGATTTGTATTTGTATTATTTATTATCTTATCTGATATGTGGGGCAGTATGTAGGTAATGGGGTATTGATTTATTAGCTACGAATAAACATCGCAACTGTCTATGCTATTTTGTGTGAATTATTAGGTTTTATTATATGGACTAACTCATCTGTGTATTTTTTTCTAAAGTAGCACTCTTTAGCAATCATTACTGTTATTGTAATATCTCATATTTATTTTATTCTTGAGTCGCCCTAGGTTATATGTGCATACTGCGTAACCACCAATGTAGAAAAAACATATGGCAAAGGTGTAACTTATACACACATTGTTCATGAATCAAACTATTACCTTATTTAATTAAGACAGGAATGTGTTAATAGTTTAGTTTTTATTTAATTTTTATTTATTTTAAACTTCTTCCTTGACTGCCTCGTTGGTCTCGCGGTATAAATGTGCGCGTGGGATTGGGAGGTCTCGGGTTCGATTCCCAGGTCGGGCAGTGTGTTATTGGGTTTTCCATTAGGAAATTCTCAGTATCAGCTCGGAGTCTGGTAGTGTGCCCGGTACGGCAATAGGCTCGCCCCCTATTACGTGGGACCTAAAAATTCATGGCGAAATGTGGGTGTAATATTACAACTCTGCCTACCCCTTCGGGGATACAGGCGTGTGTCTATTAAACTTCTTGCACATTTACAAAAAAGTAATGCAACAAAGGCGGGCTTAATGCCAGAGGCATTCTCTACCAGCCAACCTTTGGGTGATGCAGAGATGACTGAAGTAGGTGCTTAAAGAGCGAGTAATTTAACAAATAATATTAATTTTAAAACAACATAATTAATAGGTATCACACTAAATATATATGTAATAACAGGCATAATAACAGTAACTTATTATAAAAAATATATACATACAAAATATAATACATATATACACATACAAGTTTAATAGATAATTATATTATATATAAATATATACATATACAAGTATCCTTTACAGAGTCCATTATTATTCTACCAATTTAGCCATATAATGCTGGCGTACTCTAATTTTAAACAGATTACGAGATGTAGACTTCCTGATTTCGAGAGGGAGTGCATTCCAAAGATGGACAGCCTGTTTATAGAAAGAAGAATGAACAAGGCTGGAACTATGAGAATGGCAGTGAAGAAGAAGATTGTTAGTGGAGCGGTGATTTCTGTCATGAATGCTACATAAAAGTTGAAATTGAGGAGACAGATAAGCAGGAGTATAAAAAGAGTTCAAGAAAGAAAAAAGAGTCGTCAGTGTACGCACTTTGCGACGTTGACGTATAGGCAGCCATCGTAGTTGGAAACGGTAAAATGGTCATACTTACGGAGATTGAAAATGAATCGAATGCAATTGTTGAGAAGGCGGTCAAGTATATTGAGAAGATCTGCATTCAGGTCGAGATAACATACATCACCATAGTCGATTATAGGAAAATCTAACGTCTGCACAAGCATGGTTTTAATCTTGGTTGGAAGAAAGTTCTTTAAGCGATATAGAGTCCGCAGGGTTCCTGTGACATTGCGACTGGTATTTGCAATCTGTGTTCTCCAGTCAAGGGCAGCGTCGATGTGTAGACCGAGATCCTTGACACTGGGGCTGACGGGGATGACAGACATATTAAAATTAATAGGTGGAAGCGATTTGACATCCACTCGGCACATAATACGTGGGCTACCAATTAAGATTGCCTGGCATTTAACGGCATTAACTGACAGACCAAATCTATCTGACCAGTTTTTGATCGCATTTAGATCCCAGTTGATGTTATCGATGGCTGCAGTAAGACTTTCTGCACTTGCCTGTGTCTTGCGTGTAAATGTGCAGGTCATCGGCGTACAGATGATACGTACAGCGAAGATCATGTGTGAGAAGATTTATAAACAGTGAAAAAAGAAGAGGAGATATTATACCGCCTTGAGGAACGCTAGAGTCCAACTCTTGCCAAGTTGACGAAGTTTCATCAACACGAACAGACTGCTGACGTCCTTGAAGATAAGATGAGAACCATTCCAGCGCGTCCGATGAAATCATATAGTAGGAGAGGACGGAAATAAGGAGGTCGTGGTTGACGGTGCCAAAAGCATTTGAAAAATCCACTAAGACGTTTAGCGTTACGAATCATCTGATTACACCGATTCCTAGCAGTCTTAAAAGAAGTCCAGTTCACATCACACCGATCCTTCCGGTATTTCCGAAAAGCTCAGTCTGTGAGACTCATCGCCATCCGAACTCCCGCCGTAATCCAAGGTACTGGTGGACGCTTCAACTTGATTTTCCTAACCGGAGCATGGACATCGTACAATTTGACTACAGCCTCGTTTAAGAACTAGACTTTGGCATCCACTGTAGTTGCTGCGAACAAGATATTCCAGTCCATTACTGAAGCATCAAGCCGTAATTTGTCCACGTCCATCCGAGAGAAACAACGTTTGTGCAAGACTTTGGGCGTAGATTTGGGAGGTTTAAGGATATTTGAAAGGAATATGAGGTCATTTAGTCTTAAAATATTATTAAAATTTTGCAAAATCCGATGATATACTGTCCAGTAATTTCATTATCGACTATCTTTTCATTTGAACATCGTATCGTGCAAACAAATATTCACACTATCAAATATTTTTACCAAACACATATCAAACCACTAGCAACTGCTAGTTCAACTGATCTGGCTGCATTGATCTTTAGAACCTCTGTGAATAGAGGTTGTATAGAGTGGTATCCCACAACCACCAGTCATAACGCTCCCCTGCGAATATTCGGCACACACCGCTCTGCATATTTTTGCTCAAATATCGCAATACTTTTCGGTGTGTCAGAATGTGTATTAAACTGCACTGGATTGAGTCGTAACTTGAAATTGATCCGATCCCGTCAAGTGATCATATCTGATCTGACTGAACGTCGGCCGATTGTACAATCACAGTTTGTCAGGATATTGCTTGTTGATTGCCATGTGTTTGATACACCCGATATGTATCGGTCAAAGAGATTTCTCTTCTGAAGTGGGAATAAAATCTGTGTTCCGGGAACTTTACAAATATTCATACAGCTGAAAAAAAAGATAGACACGAAATATTAGTTTTTGTGGATCACCTAAATGTAGTCTCGTGTATAGAACTCACGCGTAATGTTAAACGATGACGAATCACTACAATAAGTGTAATAATAAAATTTCTCGTCACCTATCTATCCGAGCCCCAGGTGATGAAATGCCTATAGCTACGAAGAATTTTATATACCTATATTGGTTGATTGCGTGGCTGCGTTGAATAGAACTACATAAGCCTACTGACTGCCTCCGTGGTCTAGTGGATAGCGTATGCGACTGCTGATCGGAGGTCCCGGGTTCGATTCCCGGGTCGGGCAAAAGGGTTTTTCAAATACTCAGTAGCAGCCCGGAGTCTGGTGATGTGGGCACATCACCGGGCGGTAATGGCAATAGGCTCGCCCCCTATTAAGTGGGACCTAAAAGTTCATGCCGAAATGTGGGTGTAATATTTACACCTCTGCCTACCTCTTCGGGGATACAGGCGTGAGACTATACACCGCTATTTTTTAATTAGTATAAAAAATTTAACAGGGCACTAAGTATCTTTAACTGATCATAATTATGTAGTTGAAAAATAAAAACACTAAGTCCTAAAACTATCTCAAAACTGTCCAGAAAAATACGTGATAATTGGTAAATGCAATACTAATACTATGACTGACCCGTGTACTATCATACCATTGATAAATTACCCCCCCCCCCTCCGCCCCTCTGCGCCTGCGCCACGCTCCGACGATGCGACAAACAGTACTAAATTACTAGCGAAAGTCAGCGTATCTAATTTCGTTGCAAAACTTAATTGTTTGTCTACGTTTGCCCGACGCGATGGCCTATCATATCAGTTCATATCACGGGAGTATGTAGCTATGCTTCGTGCGTACTTTTTGAGTGGAATAATCGCGAGTGCAGCTGTGTACCCATGGACATCGTATTGTGAGTGTACAAAAGTGACCGGGTCAGTGTCAAACAATTAAAACAGTGCATATTGGATGCTTTTGACAACGGTGGTGGACATTTCGAAGGACAATGGAAATACTTGTAAGTTTAGTAAATAATACGTACTTAAGTAAATAATAATTTGATGCAGGCGCCTCAAAATTGGTCTGTGTTCTCCACACACCTTGAGGAAGGCCTATGTCTAACAGTGGACGTCTCTAGGCTGACATGATGACGATAAAATAATCTGTAAATAGCAGATGATTCTAACTTCATAAATACGCCAAAATTACTCTTTTCTTTTAGTCCAGAACACCATCTTTTATTTTGATATTTGTTTGCTTTCTAATTACATACCTCCGTATTTAATTACTTGTTAAACGATAAATTTTACCGGTCCTACGCCCGAATGAAGTATGAAGGAGAGGGTAGAACTAACAAAATGAAAAAATAACTACCTACATTTATTATTTTTCTTCATTTTATTTTCTATTGCTACCTACATCATAAGTGCGACAGAGAGAATGCGAATGAGCAGGATGGAATATTATCAATGAATTAGTGAATGGATTGTAAAATATGACTATGATTTAAGTGAGATTTTCTACAATAAACAAATGATAATAACTTTGCTCTTTATTGATATTATGAAATTCTTACGTCACATATATGATAATAATATCTTCGCTAATCTGTCCTTAAAGTTTTTGTACTAATTAAAAAATAGCGGTGTATAAAAAAAAATAACATAAACCTACAATAACCGGCAATATATAATATTTCATGAATACATAGATACTACCAGCTCCATCAACATTGTAACAACGTTACACAATACGAACTCCTAAACTTTAATCTTTAAACGTGTCGAAACTTTTTCCTTAACCCTTTCAGGACCATAAGGATATGGGACTTTATATTATGATAAAAACTATACGAAATTGGTAATTAGGCATCAAATAAACATAATTTTAACTTAAAATATAATAAAATGTTTTGGATTTTTTGGAATTCTTTGGAACATATATGTCCCTATGGTCGTTGGTGGTACCTTTTGTTCTAGTAAATTATATTATACGCGTTACTAATTTTATTAGTTTTTGAGGTATCGTATATACAAAACTAAAAATTTATAACAAAAAATTTTTTTGTTTATCGATAGATATACAATTTAAAGTAATAAGCTAGTACTAATTAGGCAGAATCCAGTAAAAATTTCCATTCATTAGTCTAAAAAAGCGTACATTGCAACACAATTACTATTTTTTCGGATTTCTTTTATACATTGAATAAACTGAAACATCTCTGCCAGAAGTTTGGTTATCAATGGGGTGCGTTGGAAACTGTCTTCGTCTTACAGATCTGGTAACTGAACTTGATTTTGAAGTAGGAACGTCATGCTGCCTGACAGAGAAACCGTTTTTCTAACTTGAACTTGTCTGAACTGCAGGCTAGTTTTGATTTCATCGCGAAGCTTTGAGTAGACAGTGTGTGCATTATTCACTGAGATATCTAAGCGATCAAAAAATTATTGAAGATAGTATGTCATTTTCAATCAGCAATATATTTCATAACACTATGAGATCAACAGGTATATAATCTACTCCTCCCATATTTTTGTATATGTGGTACAATTTTAGGGCATTTCACTTTTTTTCGCTGATCCAGGTTTGCGTCGTCTTCCATTGTCTATGTCTAAAGGTTTCAGAAAGTTGATCAATATTATATATTCCTTTATTTTCCATCAACTTTACGCACGATATGCCCCAAAACTTGTGGTGTACATGTCCCTCTCCTTATGTCAATGCTGTTTACGTAAGATGTTTTCAATTTGTTCGAACGATTCCATATGCCAAAGACAGTCAGTACACCAGCATTAACAATTTGAATTTTACATCACTTTACATTATATTTCACATCACACAAAAATCACGAAAATTATTTGGCTCGTATGTGCCTTAGTTCCACTTAAAAACTGGTTTTGGATTACTTTGTGCTCCAGTTATGGGTAAAAGAGTTGAAGACGTCGATGGTACAGGTGCCAGGCTTATTGATTCCTGAAATTGAACAGGCACATCTTCAATTTCATCATCAGTAACAACAAAAACCCCTTGATCCTGATTCAAACTTCTTTGACCTTTTCGTCAAGGTGTAAATCATCTTCTTAATCACTATTATCATCCATCAAAATTAATAGAAGTACCTACATCATCCTTGAATTCAAATAGCTAAGATAATCAGCCACCATATCAATAAAAATGAAGATAATTCACAAAATCATCAATTGAATAAGGTAATAATTTATTACAAATAGTGTCCCTTCCGGACCACTGGGACACTGGTGTCCCTTTATGTTTATGATGACTTATAACTATAAAAACTTAAATAATGGTTTTATTAATGAATATAATATAAATTTACTTACCAAGCAATGATTATAGCACAACAAAAAACAATATAAAACATTTTGAAGTTCCTAAAAACTTTTGAGAAATAGGGCAAGTGCGCGCTAAACGAACAGTCATATTACAATTTTTCTAGAAAATATATCGTACTACCTAGGTTGTACCGTCGATGACAAAATTATTAAAAATATGTTTAATAACAAACAAAAAATCATAATTGGTAATAGGCTTCTTAATTATTACTATATTTTCAAATTATGGGCTAGGGACACATATGTCCCTTGGTCGTCAAAGGGTTAAAATATTGTAAAACATGTTTGATAATCTCGACCGTTTTGTCAAACTTGGTGAGGCGGGGGTTAAAATAAATATATCTGCAATAAAGCCTTTTTTAGAGGCTTCGCTGTGACGTAGAGATGACAATGAACCTCAAACTTATTTTATATCTCGACTCGGATAACATTCGTGAACAGAAATAACTTCACAATTTCGAGCATTAAGTAAATTGCTTTGTTTATAATACAAATTAGTGGTACATGCAAAGTTTCGAACAAAATTTATCATTACCAAGCCGTTAATGAATTAATATTCCATTTATAAATTACGATTTAGATAAGTTTTCTTTGACTAAACTTACGTAAAAGTATATGGACTTATGTGACTGTACATAACGTAAAAAGGAGAACTTTTTGTTAAAGGCATTTGTGTGATGCAGAGACAACAAATGCAGGTAATATGGCATTAAACAAAACTACACAATGATTTGATAAGGCCTTATAAGGGTATTCAAGGAGCAAAGTCACAGTAAGTAATAAAAAGCATGTAAGGATTGACGCAGGAAATTCTTAAGTTCATCCAATCCTTTGTCTAAAGGTTGCGTAAGGAAGAATACTACATTTGTAAGTCGTTTGTCTAGCGATTGTCACTCCCTTATTTAAGGGACCTAAGTAGTTAAGTTCCCGAGCGTGAAGGCGCTGACATGATTTTGTAATTATATGTTACACAAAGTAAAGTGGTTAAAGTGGGTAAAACATACTTTGACTTGGTTGCCAAAAGCAATTTCATAATTTATTACTTATAGGCAAAATTCATAGATATTCAACAACGATATCTATTAAAACACAGTTCATATTTATGAGAAAAGAAAGCTAAAACAAATTGTTATGAATTAAATGAACGTCTGAAACAAAGGATTTTTTTTATTTAGTACTGAACCTTCCAAAAGGATGTAAAAATATTTTAGGATGGAATATCGCAAGAGATACACATTGCAAGATGAAACATCAGATTCAAAATTTAAATCAAGTTACAAATATTATGAAAGATAACAAATGTTGGTCAAAATCTAACCACAGACGCTTTGCGCACCAATAATGTTTTGTGACCCCTTAAAACCCTGTACTATCCAACAGTACCCAGTAAGGTTCACCGAACAATTTAATAAACCTAGAAACGTTCGAAATCTCATAAAACTTGGTATGTTAGTCGATGGAGCGTATATTCGATGTGTTGTGCGACGAGTCATACGTCACTCCCCGGCTAAGCTGTCTGCGAGACAAATGCCGCCTTTATGTACATGCCTTGATGTAGTAATACGTCTGTACTATGTAGTATCATGTATATGTTAGTATATGTGTATGTGCTGTTTCAGAGGGTGACATTATTTGTGATGACGCAAAAATCTAGGCCGCTGCGAGCTTTTTGGCATTGTTAGGGACATTGTTTCGGCGAACCGAATGTTCCTAGGCAATTTGGGAAAAATTGACTCAAAGTCAAAGTCAAAAATCATTTATTCGTCTAGGTCACAACGTGACGCTTATGAACGTCAAATTTTTTAAGTAAATTAATAATGCTTCTACATTTACATTTAGTGCCCATTCGCAAAGCAATAGGTAGAACCACGAGAAAGAACGGGCAATAAAACTCGTGGCCACTCTTTTTACGGTACATATTTTGTTTTTGTAAGGAGCTGCAACTGTTTCACATTGTAATTAATTACTTGTAAATAGTAAATAAGAACATACATAATACTTAAACAAATATGTAGTTACTAAATTAAGTGCTGTAGTAGTCTTCAAATGTGAATCTTGTGTAACAGGAGCATCCACTTACGCTTTATAATGTAGGCAACTCGCGATCATGTTCAGAACTATGGTGGAAAAGTATGTTACAGAAAGTGACGGTATATGAATACACGAAAATTACAAAAACGTTAGTATCCAGCCCATGATAACGAGTTACCTTCATCTAACACTGTAGCAAATTTTTATAAAATTTGTGGAACAACAATGAAAATGTAAATGTAGTAAGTTGAATGACCTAATAATGCATGAATATTAAATTAATAGAACTAGAGATATTATATAAAAAAAAACTGAAAAGTAAGGTATCTATATAAATTAAAAACATCAAGAGTTGGCTAGTGTAAGTGACCATCTATCCTTATCACTGAAATAATCATTAATGGTATAATAACCTTTCCTAATAAGGCAGTCTTTTATTTTACTTTTGAACGTACTAAATGGCAATTCTAAAAGACTAATTGGTATTTTATTGTATATACGAATACCTAGCCCTACAAAAGAATTATTAACTTTATGTAAACGATGATAAGGGGCATATAACTTATGCCTGTTTCGAGTATTTATGTTATGTACATCACTTTTTGTAGTAAATAAACCTATATTTTGCCTAATATACAATATATTAGCAAATAAAAATTGCGAGGCTACTGTAAGAATCCCTATAGACTTAAAGCGTTCCCTAAGAGTATCTTTTGCACCTAACATGTATATTGCTCGTACCGCTCGTTTCTGTAGAACGAAGATATTCTGAATATCCGCAGCTTTGCCCCATAACAAAATACCGTAGGACATGACACTATGAAAATAGCTAAAATAAACTAGACGAGCTGTGTCAACATCAGTAAGTTGTCTAACTTTTTTGACAGCATACGCAGCAGAGCTGAGCTTACCTGCAAGACATGCTATATGTGCACCCCATTGTAACTTATTATCTAGTGTAATGCCTAGAAACACTGTCGAGTCAACTGTGTCAAGTTCCTCCCTATCTAGCCTTATATTAGGTCCCAGTTGTCTAACGTTAGGTAAAGCAAATTTAACGCATTTAGTCTTTTTAGAATTAAGCACTAGGTTGTTTGCTGTAAACCATTGTGTAACCTGTATAAGTGCATTATTTACATCATCAAATTGATTCCTATTCCTATCTACTTTAAAAATTAGTGACGTATCATCTGCAAAAAGTACGACATCACAGATATTTTTTAAATAAAAAGGTAAGTCATTAATATATACAAGGAATAGAAAAGGACCTAAAATAGAGCCTTGTGGAACGCCTAACTGTATAGGTAATTTAGAGGATGTAGTCCCGTTTACATCGACGCACTGAAATCTTTGCCGCAGGTACGACTCGACAACACAAAGTGCGGTTTCCTCTACGCCGTAGTGGCGGAGCTTACGCAATAGTGTGTCGTGATGAACGCAATCAAATGCTTTTGAGAGGTCACAGAATACTCCGATAGCATTTTTAGATGACTCCCAAGCATTATAAACGTGTTTTATGAGAGCAACACCCGCATCAGTAGTGGATCTACCTTTAGTAAATCCGTATTGATCTTTATGAAGCAGACTATTTAAATTAAAGTGTCTTAGTAACTGCTTTAATAAAATCTTTTCAAATATTTTACTAAATGCCGGCAAGATAGAGATGGGCCTGAAGTTATTTACGTCATTTTTACTGCCAGATTTGAATAAAGGTATGATTTTACTTAATTTCATCAAATCCGGAAATACGCCTAAGTCAAAACATTGGTTAAAAATTATGGAGAGGTAAGGCGCAACAGTCTCAACTATAGTACCTAAAATTTTAATTGAAATGCCTCAAAAGTCGCCGGTATTTTTAATATTAATTGAATTATATGCTATCAATATATCTCGCGGGGTAACGTGCTCGAATCTAAACACGCTTTTGCATTCAGGTACACTGCTAAGCAAAAAATTTCCAGCGTCTAAAGATGATGATTGTAAAGAGCTAGTAGTTGTCAAAGGTATGCTCGCAAAGAAACTATTGAAAATATGCGCTACTTGAGTTTGATTGGTGACTAATAAATTGTTTTCTTTTAGTTCAAATTGGTTTTCCCGTGGTCGTGCTCTTCCTGTTTCATTATTTATAATTCTCCAAGTTTCTTTAATTACATTTGTTGAATGCTTAATTTTGCTACTAATAAATTTAGATTTTGCCATAACACAAACTTGTTTAAAAATTTTTGAGTAGTTTTTTACATAATTTAGAAAAGGTGTGTCAAATCTATGTTGTTTCATACCATATAATTCAAACAATTTGGCTCTACTTCTATATATACCTATAGTGGCCCACTGGTTAAAAGATCCGGTAGTACCCTTTAATGTGACAGTTTTACTCTTGAAAGTGTCTTGAAACTCATTATATACTATTCCAAAAAGCGCATTATAAATTGTATTTGGATTTTCTGAGTTCAAAATTGAGGGATTGAGTTTAGCCATAATATTGTTTTTAAAACGTATAAGACGATTGGTAGTTTGAGGCCTACATTCTACTGTATGTGATTTATCATATGTTGTACATGAAAAACTAGCTATCTGTCCACGGTGATCAGAAGGAAGAGAACTAATAACTACTGGGTTTTTAGCAACACAAGAACTAAATATGTTATCCAAACAAGTAGAAGATGTTTCAGAGACTCTAGTAGGTTCACAGAATAAATTACTTAAATTAAATGACTTAAAAAGATTCAGAAATCTAGTACACTGTGAAGAATTCTCTAAAATATTAATATTAAAATCACCACATACTATAATATTCTTATGACTACCTATAATTTTATTAAGAGCATCTTCGATAACAGTCTCAAATAGATTATAATCACCAGAAGGGGGTCGATATACACAAATTATAATATATAAATCTAGTTCAACACAAGACAACTCAATAGTGCGCTCAATAGATAAATTTACAATATCCTTACATTCTTTGCATTTTAATAAATTTGAAGTCATTATGAGAGAACCGCCTCTAATAGCCTGCTTTCTTATATACGAACTCTGCACTGTGTAATATTCATTTATAACAATAACCTCATGGGTGCTTAACCAATGTTCAGTTAAGCACAAAACCTTAACATCCTATTTTTCTAGAAATAAACTTAACTCTAACTCTTTGCCAGATAGGCCCTGCATGTTTTGATGTACTATATTCAAATACTGCAGCCTAACTGTTGTCCTATCTTGGAGTTTAAATCACAAGATGTGTCAATAAAAACGTTGTTAGTACATGTACTAACCCTATCAAATAAATTGTCAACACAAGGCTCACTGCCTTGCTGTAAATTGTATGCTAATAACTTAGCAATTTGTCGCTTAATATAAAATGGCAGATACATTGTATCTTTAGTTAAAATAAATCTATACATATAATAAAATGGTAGGAAAGTCAAAACTGTACATTGAATATTTTTTATAAAGAATACTAGGAATGTGATCTACAATCGATACCGAAGCCAAAAATATAGTTTTTAGAATTTTTGTCTGTTTGTCTGTTTATCTGTTTATCTGTTTGTCCTTATGTCCGGGCTAAACTCAAAAAGTACTGCATGGATTTACTTCAAATTTGGCACAAATATTATTAAAAAGTCGGATCACCACATACTACATATAATTACGCTATCACCTACGGGGAACGAGCAGAGAACCTTTATTTCTTGAACGTATTCTGTAACAACGTGTAATGTAACAATGCATATTTTAATGTTGTTATTATGTTAACCATGCTATAATCTAGCTTCACACTATAAAAATCACGCAATATAAGTAACTTAGGCTGATAAACATAATTCATTGAATATGAGTAGAATCAAGACAATTTTAATGCAGCGCCATCTAAGAGAGTTCAAAAACATCAAGTTGAATTACATCTGTAAGCCCTTTTTGGATATAAATAATTTAATTTGAGCATGTTGGCGACGTTAATAGTTGTTTTCAAAAGTCATAGATGGAGTTGTACATTTTCTTCTTAAAATTGTATTGTTAATTCGTTTCAGAGATGAGCAAGACTATAAGTTGAAGTTATTTAATTAATTAACTACATAACTACACCATCGCCACACTTTATTGCTTACATCATTTCTGTCAGAATAAATAGTAATAGATTTAGTACAAAAAAAAAAACATTTTGGTCAGATTGGTGTAATTATGGCTTCTTTAATATATTTACATGTCGCATATATACTTGCTTTAAATTGTCTTTCGGGATATACATATACCACGAACCTTTGTTTGGATTAACTATATATAAACATCAGTAAGATGTGGAACTAGCTAGATCTTATTTACTCACACACAGCCATTTATTTATTGTTACGTCTGAAGCGGTTTGGCGGATACTGGTGTTCTCTATACATGAGAAGCATCCTAACGTCATGCATTTACACGTCCACCTAGAGAACGGTCAGCGCATATATTTTGATCCCGACAGCGTTGCTGAGCACTTGGAAAATCCGCGTCAAACAAGTCTCTTGGCGTTTTTCAGGCTCTGTAAAATCGACTAGTTTGGGAGGTCCCTTACGTATGACGAGATGCCTTAATATAACACGTACGACATGCAAAAGGGTGTATTTAACCGACGTTGATGAGGAGGTGCTGTGGAAGGTTTTCCGGGAAGTTTCAAGGACACCGCATTTTGTAGAGTTTATACCGTGTCGAATGCTATTATCTGCGGTTGTTACTTCACAAAGTCCGAGGCCCAACGTCTTTCGCCTTTCTGCGGACATTTGATGGCGTGGAGTATCCCACTTACCGCACAGCCTGCGTAGTACGTCACTTTCTCGACGATGACCAATACTGTGATGACACCCTCGCGGAGGCGAGCGTCAGTGACAGTCCCAGCCGCATGCGTCATGTGTTTGACGTCATCTTGGTGTTTTGTGGAGTCGCGAACCCGGTAGCTTTCTGGGAGAATTATCCCCATCATCTGTCTGAAGATTTTCTACGAGCTTTGAGGCATGCTACTGGAGACGAAGTCAAAGTAACTGATGACCGCGTGCTGAACACCTGTCTCAGTTCACTTCAAGACGTGGTCATTTCTATCGGCAGCAATCCACTGGTCAAATATTTGTTACCAGCTTCCCAATCATCACCGCATCAAGATCGTGAAAATTGGGAGTATAATGCTGAGACAATTTGAAATGACCACCTTACGAATTTTATGACACCGTCCTTGAAAACGTTGGGCAAAGCCAGGCTAAAATGTTTTCCTTGGATGCACCTGGTGGAACAGGAAAAACATTTGTTACTACTGGCATACTTGCAGAGGTCAGAAGGCAAGGCAAAATTGTCATTCCTGTAGCGTCGCCGGCAATCGCTGCCACACTGCTTGCGGGTGGTAAGACAGCACATACCATGTTAAAATTTACCATCGATTTAGAGAGCGCCGTAACACCCGTTTGTGGTGTGTCACGTAACAGTGATAAGGGACACGTGCTCAAGGATTGCTCTCTGATCGTATGGGATGAGCGTACGATGGCCAATAGGAAGGCAGTTGAGGCCATGGACAGAACCCTGCAGGACATCCGCAGGAACGAGCATTTAATGGGTGGTCACAGTTCTGTTCAGTGACGATTCCCGACAAACGCTTCCCGTGGTGACGCGGGGATCGAGGGCTGACGAGGTGAGTCATCATCATCATCATCATCAGCCTTTAACAGTCCACTGCTGGACTAGGCCTCTCCTTTGAAAGGAGGAAACGGCCTACTATACCACGCTGGCCAAACGGGTTGGTATAGGGTTTGTATCAAGTTTTCCTTCTCTTACAGTGCTGTTCTCTGCATAATATGCTCCCTCTGTCGGCTCTTACGACACCCATGGGATGATATGGGGTGGTGACATTCCGTATTCTTAATCCGTCACCACAGAGACAAGGTGAGTGCTTCGTTGAAATTATCTTTGTTGTGGTCAAGCGCATCATACGAACTCGTGACCACAACAAAGATAATTTCAACGAAGCACTCACCTTGTCCGTGTGGTGACGGATTAACGTACACGTTTACGTGCACGTGCACGTGCTCAATAATTCTAAGATGTCTTTCTAAGTCTTGGCGAAGACACTCTACCAGAGGAGAGAGGTGGACAGGTAGTGCTTCCAGAGTCTCTCAGTAAAGTTGTATCCAGCTTATAACCAGCCTATTTTGACGCCCAAAAATGATCTGGCTGTAGCAATTGACGAATGCATTCTCTCGGAAATTGAGGGGAATGAAGTGGTCTACACCTCTATAAACACTGTCGTCGAGCAAGAAAACGCCACACATTATCCCGTGGAATTTCTGAACTCCCTGTCAGCAAGTGAACTTCCAGCGCATACCATCAAGCTGAAGGTCGGTGTCCCGATTATGCTTCTTCGGAACCTATCTCCTCCGAAGTTGTGTAACGTGACCCGCCTGAAAGTCATCTCGCTCCACAGACACACCATTTAGGCGGAAATTCTTACATGTTGTGGCGTCGGCGACGCAGTATTTATACCACGCATTCCTCTCATACCTCATAACTTCCGGTTCCCGTTCAAGCGCATACAGTTCCCCGTGAGTGTTTGCTTCGCAATGACCACCAAAAAGTCGCAGAGGCAGACACTGCACTGAGGGCAGCAGGTATACTGTACGTCGCTTTCTTCCGCGTCACCAGTCCTGATTCTCTTTACATTTTGGCTTCGGAGAGCCAAACCACTAATGTTGTGTATCGAGAAGTCCTATAAGTATGTATTTTACCCTATTATGTATTCCTTATTTTCTCCATCTGCTTCAGTCACAACTTATGACTTAATTCAGCAGAATCACCATAAAGTCATTTATTCAAAGCATGCTGAAAATCAGCACTTTTTGAAGGTCAATTTTACAAAAGACAGTCTCCCTCTGTTATTACACTTTCTGCAGGTATGAAATATAAAGAAGAAACGGGTAAATAAATGTTATTTTAAAAGGTATAATGGTAGGTATTTATTTAATAGTTAGGTGCTGTATAGCGTTCACGCAGACGACGTCGCGGGCAGCAGCTAGTTTACTAATAAATTTATTAACGTCAAAAAACAATATTGCGTCACTATGACGACAAGTTATGTTATACAATAACATGTTTAATGAGTGTATGTGCATATTTTGTGTGTGTGTTAAGTTGTTTGAGTAAGGTAAAGCACCTAAAATATATTTACAACTAAATTTAGAATTAAGTTCTATCAACAATTCAACACATTCTATGATATCCTGTCTCTTTACAGTTAAACTGTTACCAAACAATAATATTGCAGTACTACTCTCATCTAAGGGGTGTAACTTAATCTGATTAACTAAACTACAGTAACTATCCCCTGGCCTACAATAATTTATAACACACTGATTTGTATATTCACTGAGAAGACTACCAAAATTGTGACCTAGCCTATCAGAAAAAATAAAAGTTTTATTAATAGATGTTGGAAGCCTAGATTTATTTAAATTTGATTGTAATGAGTGTGAGTTTTGTGGATTGTTAGAAAAATTCTCAGGTAGTACAGTACTCAATGGCTCTGCTGGTACAAGAGTATGAGTACAAGAATACGAGAGCTTATTGGTCAGAGACTCATACATTTCTGCATTACACCTCACCAAGTCTACGAGCTCACCTGCCTCCACTATACGCTTGCTCAGTTCTTGTTGAGAAGCTTGGTATTTGTTGAAGATCTCATTTAAGGTTCTTTCCCTAAGTAATATCTCTTCCCTTAAGCGATGAGTGTCCATATCATACACTGATCTGCTATGTTCCAAATTTCTAGAGTACTCAGAAAGTTGATTAACTAAGTTTATGCGCTCCTTTCTAAGATTTAAATTAACTCTATGCACATTATATTTCCTAATAGATTTATGAATTTTTTTTATTAATTTAGTAGTTTTAATGTAACGTTTAAGTTTATTATGACTAGAAAAGCTGGGTCTCATAATAATGGTATCCTCCCTGGTCAGATCTATTGTCACAACTGGCTCCCTAATGCACACATGATCAGGCTCACTACTAACCAACTCATGATATAGGCTACAGGTATTCGCAATCTGTTGACTGTGTTTATTTATTTCTATGTTGGAGATGGTTTTATGAGCTTCACTCAATTCACGTTCCAGTTCAGCAACACGTCTCAGAGCTTCTTCATGAGTGTCCATGCACTGTTGGAAGTTGGACACCGTCAGTCGAAGTTGTTCATGTTGCTCAAGTATTTCAAGATGGTGTGTGTGCATTTCAGCCAGCTGTGCCTTGAGTTCAGTGTTCTTGTCTACTATTTTCTTTACTTCTTCTTCGCTGTCCTCTCTCTCCTGTAGCAGTTGGTTACACAGGCTTTTAGAGGATTCCAATTCCTTGAGTGTGGACTGTAATTTGTCCTCCAGAACTGCCATTCTGCGGGTCATCATTTGAACAGACCTACCCCGTAAGCACCTGAAATATAAGGAAGAGTGAGTAAAGTCAGCAGAGATAAACTAAGAAATGGGTGGATAGAAAGTTAAGAAGGAAATAATGTAGGTAGATTATAAAAAAATAACAGAAAAGTAAATTAAATAAATTTGGGAACAGCTTATTTTAATTCTAACTATTGGGGAATATGAAAGTAATGAATAGGTACAAAAAATTTATATGTTTGATATTATATTTATAAAACAATAAAATTAAATTGGAATGTAGGTAGGTACTTCTATAAATTGGCCTGTGTAACACTATTGTACTCCTTAAATTAATATACTTATTTAATAATAAATAATTATGTTTTGTGTATAGTGTGTCATGTAGTATATGGTGTCTGAGGCAAATGTTTTTCGTCATCGATTTTGCTTCCACAAATTGTCAAGCAAAAGGAGACATAAACGGTGCCGCTGTGTATTGTAAATGACGTCGCTCACGTGCAGTGAGCAGTATTTATGAAATGTATAGTGTATATTAGTTAGTATTATATGAATAAAACGATACAGGGATAAGTAAATAATAATGAAAACAATACTCCCCGGGTTTCCAGTTGATTTTGAATCTTGTATATGTTGTATCAGTTGTCCGTTACTTTGACAGGTGGTCCGCCACAAGTTTTCCAGTGAGGTTTAGTCACTAGTCCTTTGATATTATGTTACACAAACGATTATTGCTCAGGTTAATGGGTATACACTTTAATTTAAACATACAATTAATGAGGAAAACAAAATAAAACTATTTTTATCAATTAAATTATTATACACGTAGCGAAATGACAGCTGTTCGCTAGTGTTGCCAGCGAAGAGTAAGGATTTCGGCTCTTATCGACTAGGAAACGTAAGGGAGGAAAAGTGTGAGTGGGTATAGGATATCCTAAGGATGCTGAAGGATGAGGGCACACCTACCTTGCACATCAGTCTTCTTCATCTCAAATGGCAGCCTCCTGGTGTCTTCGAGAATCCTGAAGCTGCGTTGAATCACTCCACTACACCCGCGCGTGGTTTAGTTCTCGTTATATCCCGGGAGCGGTAAAAAAAAAAATGGCGGAGCGGTTTGTCTTCGTCGCGGCACGGATTATTATAGACTGTCTCTCGCGTCGATGAACGCGGCGACCAATCCGCGAAAGGCGTGCCCCTTCTAGGGAATGGGATAGACAGGGACGGAAACAAAAGACATCGCTCGCATTGGACAAGCAAGCGAAGAACGATTGACGTTGATGTAATTAGTTATCGATAGGAAGGTAGATGGCGCTACCATATCCCCCCGACCCTAAAGGGTTGCCTTTAAAAAAATAGAATTGAACTTAGCTATGTTGGGTGTACTACTGCATAACCCATCAATAGGCTAAGACAGCGATATGATAATAAAATTAATCTAAATTAACTTTAGCGAAAACTACGAACACAATAATAGCGAAAACTACAAACTAAATACTTAAACTAAGAGGTAGATCCAACTTCAGGCTAGATCTCACTGAGTTGGAAGCGGGCAGAGACGTACAACAGGGCGCACGTAGCTCCCCTTCGCGATTTTCACGGTAACAACGCGGGTTGTATATATTGTTGTATGTATCCTTGGAAGTATGCAGTTTCTCTACGATGGCTAACGGCCATGAAAGCGGCGGAGCATTATCATGTATTATGACGACCAACGTACCCTCCTGTATAGGGGATGCAGGACTATTCCACTTGGATCTAGCTTGAAGCTTGTGTAGATATTCCGTACGCCAGCGCCGCTAGAACGACTGCACGAGTTTATCCAGCAGAGTAGGTCTCTGGAGCAAGCTTGAACAGTCTGTTTCAGGAGCCGAAAATGACGATAATGGCACTGTGTTCAGAAAATGTGCAGGGCTTAACGCGGATGGTTCTGCAGGGTCACTACTCAATGCCGTGAGCGGACGCGAGTTGATCAGTGCCTCGACTTGTGCAAGGACAGTTAAAAGCTCTTCGTAAGAGAGGATCTGTTGGCCTATAACTTTGAAGAGATGCGTTTTAATTACTTTGACAATGCTTTCCCAACATCCACCTAAATGTGGTGATGCTGGTGGAATAAACTTCCAGTCAATATGATCTATGGAAAGTTCTTCCTGAAGACGAGTACGATATTCATCTCTGAGAAACTTATAGAGGTCGCGTAAATAAGAGCTTGCGCCCACGAAACAAGTGCCGTTATCCGTATACAAACACTGTATTGGGCCGCGCCGTGAGAGCAATCGTTTAAGGGCTGCAAGGAATAAAACCGTTCTTAAATTTGTCGCAACTTCAATATGCGTAGCGCGCGTCGTTAAGCATGTAAAAATACATAGCCAAGCTTTACGGCTTTTAACACCTCGACCACGCACTGGCGTATACTGCAGCGGTCTTGCGTAATCACAACCGGTATGTGTAAACGCTTTATCAACTTGATTGACGCGTTGGCTAGGAAGATCTGCCATGGGAGGGAAAGTAGGATGCGGACGAAATTTTAAACAGACGTTACATTTATGTATTCTGTGACGAATTATTCGTCGAGCGGCTACAATCCAATACTTATGCCTAAGTAAGGACATAAGCAACTCTGGACCAGCATTGAGGTGCTTCTTGTGATATAAAATCAACAAGAAGGTCGACAACATGATCATGACGCGGCAGAATGCAAGGATGTTTGTAGTTATAAGGTTCATCCGAATTTGACAGACGACCCCCAACGCGTATGACACCGTGTTCATCGAGAAACGGCTTGAGTCTAAGGATAGCGGGAGAACAAGGTACATTGTCTTTCAAATTTTGAATGTCGTTACTAAAATGAACAGCCTGTACAGCTCGTAGTAACTTACATTCTGCGAATTTGATATCAGTACTTGATACAAAAGTCCCATTAGGTAGGTGCCTAAGAAACCTACAGACATAAACGATGGCGCGGAGTAACTTAGACCACGATGACATGCGTAGTGCGAGTGCATAGATCGGAGACTCCGCAACCTCAGCAATCACGGGATAAGAAACAGACTTCCGTTCGGGTACATCTTCGTCTTCTGCACTGTGGTCAAAGGGTTGCATGGGCCATTCTGAAATATCATGGGAAATTCAAGAAGGTCCACGATGCCACAATGGATGATGCAGATGATTAAGTGGAGTGACACCACGAGACAAGCAATCAGCGGGGTTCTCAGTACCCGCGACGTGATTGAAACAAGTAGCGGGGACAAGTTCAATCAATTTACTAACGCGGTTGGCGACGAAAGTCTGCCAGCGGTGAGGAGATGAATAAATCCAAGCGAGCACTACTTTGGAGTCAGAAAATGCGTATATTATATTAATAAGGTAGTGGGGCGAGACTGTGTCTTGAACCTTGCGGAGCAACTGAGACAGCAGAAGGGCCGCGCACAACTCCAGTCTCGCAACCGAAATGGTTTTAACAGGCGAGACCTTAGACTTGGCACAAACTAACTGCACCGAGTAGTTAGAACCAATGCGGACTTGCAGATATACGACTCCGCCGTAAGCACGCTCGCTGGCGTCAGCGAAACCTATTAGGTTGATGGTACATCCATCTACCAACCCAAGATGACGCGGAATAGTAATTTGATTGGGCGCGGTAAGCTCAATACAAAACTGGCCCCAAGCGGCGACAATATGGTCAGGGGGTGTTTCATCCCACTCACACTTTGATAGCCAAAGCTCTTTGATCAAGAGCTTGGCGTACAAAATTGTGGGAGCCACAAACCCCATTATGTCCCATAGTCGAGCCACTGTGGACAGCATAGTGCGTTTGGTGCACTTATCATCTGGCGGTGAGACGTCAAACCGAAAACTATCACAGGATTTGTCCCAGCGTAAACCGAGAACTTTATGCGGTACAGAATTCTTAAACTCAATGTCTGGAGAAGCCCTATGAGAATCTGGTATGCGTGCGAGGACCTCCCCAGAGTTGCTTGTCCATTTGACAAGATCAAACTGGCCTCGCTTGAAAAGCTGAATAAGCTCTTCACAAAGCGAAATTGCTAGCGGAGCGGATATGACACTACAGGCAATGTCATCCATATACAAAATGGAAGTAGCAACAGCTGCTGCGGCGGGAAAGTGATCGCCTTCATCAGCGATCAACTGGCGAACAACTCGTAACGCGTGATATGGGCTAGACTTGAGTCCAAAACAAACACGATTGAACTGATACACAGATAAAGTTTCCTTATTGTTAAAAAGATAAAAAATCCGTTGAAATCTACGGTCAGACCCGCAAACGCCGATATTGAGGAACACTTGGCGGCTATCAGCTGACAAAGCGATTTGGAAAAGACGAAACTTTATTATGATGTTAAATAAATCACCCTGTAGATTAGGGCCGGCATGCAAAATGTCATTAATCTACTGACCCGATGTAGTCTTATAACTAGAATCTAAAACCACACGAAGTTTAGTAGAGGTTTTATCTTCGCGAACTACGCCGTGATGCGGGATATAATATGAGGGAAGAGAGTTGCCCTCGTTGTTTACAACTACACTCAAAAAAACTTTATCTAAGTAGTCACGAATGACGTCATTATAGGCGCTGCGTAACTTAAGTGATGCATCAAGTTTACGTTCCAAACAATGGAAACGTCTAAGCGCAGCAGCGTACGAGTCGCCTAACGAATAAGGGTCACCATAGAATGGCAACGCCACAACGTATCTGCCACTGTCGTCACGAACAGTTGTAGCGCGGAAATGTTGTTCACACTCGAGATCCTTACGGCTCATCGAGGGCGGTGCGGTAACCTCTTCAAGCTCCCAAAATCGCCTGAGAAGAGAATCAATATAATTTTCTTGAAGAACAGAACAACAGCAAGACGTAATGTATTGAGAAGTATATAACGTAGTTACGGTACCCATAATCACATATCCAAATACCGTCTCAATAGCGGGCGGTAAGTTAGGTTGCTCACTACGTACAACTTTAGTTAGTAGCAAGAGCGGGAATATTGCAGCTCCGATCAAAACATCAATGTCCGCCGGATTCGCAAACTCCGAGTCTGCCAGCGGCAGTGACTCGAGGTGTGTGAGTAGCGATAAGTCCACATGAGCGTTTGGCAATGTGTCCGTAATACGCTCCACGATAAGCGAAGAAATGTTAAAATTTAAATCCCTATAAAAACGCGAATGTATTTTAACATCTACGGAACCCTTGCAATGTTTTTCTGAACCGCCGATCCCTTTGACTACTGAGTTAGTATTTTTAAAGTTATTCCACAATCCGAGGCGTTTGAAACAATCAAATGATATGAAATTGCTCTGAGATGCGCTATCGAGTAGACAACGTACCACGTGCGGCGATCCATTAATATCATAAACGATAACTTGCGCTGTCCCTAACAGTACCGTCTTGGACGCCATACACTGCGGCTTGGCTCCGCGCGGTTCATTATAGATGCGCGAGGGCTGTCCGCGCGTGCGCGTCACCCGCGCGATGGATGTCGTACACAACAATATTTCATTCTGAGTCGCGGGAGGCGCAGTTATCGTGGCCTGCACTTGCGACGTAAGTGTGTCAAGGTTAGCGGCTTGGCTTGACAACGGACTACCTTTATCGAAGTGCAACATGAGTGGTGTTGCTGATTACATGAACGACATCTCGTCTTACTAGAACAATCACTCGTTTTATGCTTTATACTTAAGCAATTAATGCATGCTTTGTTATCTTTTACGCACTTGAAACGAGCAGATTCCGAGCATGTTACGTAAGATTGCGGATTAGAGACCGAGTTATTTTTACTATTTCGCGCTTTATTCGACCTTTGTTTGCTATTGTTAATATTAGACGGGCTAGATGAACTAGACTACGTATTATGAAATATTCGACACTGATCTTTGATGAACGAAATAAAACTATCTAGTGTAGGTATTTTATTATTGCGTTCCGTCATCTCGAATGCGCGAATTGTTTCAGTGTCAAACTTCTTTAAAGCGACTTGAAGCAACATATAGTCGGAAAGATCTTCTAATTTCAAGTTCCTAAGAGAATTAACCGCGGTAACAAAGTTATCTATAAACAGCTGGAAATTCGCGACAGACGCGACACCGGACAGTTTAAGATTTAAAGCTTGATCAAGGTAGGTAGACGCTAGGACGCGAGTGTCTTGATATCTACCAAGTAGTGACTGAAATAAGACCTGATATTTCTCAGCACTGGGTGTGATGCCTGCAAATACGGACTGGGCCTTCGGTGACAGTTTACCTATTAAATAGTACAACCTGTCAGCATCCGTCAGAAAACCATTATCGTGCACTGTGGACTTAAAACTCGCATAGAATAACGGCCAATTTCGTATATCTCCGTCAAACGACATAATCTCGATTGGCGGTAATCTCGGCGTGCGAGCCGCTGAGACGGGCTGTGCCGAATATTTACCCTCCAATTGTGATTGTATTCGCTTAATGATACAATAAAGATCTTCGAAAGAGGTGTACGCCTGATAATTCGGTTTTTCATCAGGATTAGTAGAAAGCAATCTTGCGTTATAATCGTCTAACAACTTATGAAAATCTGTTCGAATACTATCTACTGTCATACAATAACTGAGAAATGACTCCCTATTACTGTCAGAAGCGGCGGCGGTCTTTGAGCGCTCGTAAATGTTTTGAATACTGTAACGTTTATTAGTGGTAGGGGCCAGCGCGACGACACCGACGGCACAATACGCTCAAATAAAATATTGCGTTTTGCTTCTAAGATTGTCATCTCTTTGTCTTCCGACACACGTGGCTTCTTTTGTTGTGACATGCTTACGTAAGTATAAGCTAATGAGACCGAAACAAAATAAGAATACCTAAAGTACCTATTATTTTACCTAAGTAGGCAACACTTTAAGGCGGTGGAATTAAAAGGTGCTTGAAATATGAGATTTACAAGACAACTATTATAGTTCCAGAAATAATAATTGGGTAAGTAGGTAGCTACATAATAGTATATTGCCTACTAATGCGTGTGGAAATAACCATGTGACGGTTATGTAAATGGACTAGGAGTATAGCTAGGTGCTATAACTGCCTAGGTATAGAGATATAACGAGATGTTACGTATAAAACGTAAATGAATCCGACTCGTATGGATCAAAAATGTTTCGGCGAACCGAATATTCCTAGGCGATTTGAGAAGAAGAAGACTGATGTGCAAGGTAGGTGTGCCCTCATCCTTCCGCATCCTATAATTCCTCCTATCCCACACACCTTTTCCTCCCTTTCGTTTCCTAGTCGATAAGAACCCAAATCCTTACAGTCCACTTTTCCCAAATCGCCTAGGAATATTCGGTTCACCGAAACAGACATTGTGTGATCTTCAGTTGCTCCCGCTGCCGAGATAAAGCAATGCTTTTGGTAAAAATAATAGATACTAGGAAGATGAATGGTATTTTTTTGTTCGTATTATCAGTGTGCCCTACATATCTTGGAATGTATATTCTTAAAAAGTACTTGTTTGATAACTAAATGAACTGAGGTAAGTACTTAGTTCTGTATATTACCATTTTATATACAGTACACATATCATTATATCCATGTTGTTGTGTTTTTATCAGGTGTCAGTCTATGGGAAACAGGTGTCAGTCTATGGACGTTTAATATTATTTATTTGACTATTCGATAAATTCAATATTTCGACACTAAGCGTGTGCGGAGATGACTTAATGAAGTGACCTAGAGTGCTAACATGGGGTTTCAGGTTTCATAAAATTCACCACGCTTTTACTTGCATCTTGTTCCGTGCCTCAAAGCGCACATTAAACCGTCACTACTGGCTGTTATGACAATCGTGAGCCGTTGTTACCGCCGTTCTATCAGTTAGTCCCTTTGGATTGCATCAGGGAGTTGCTCCCTACTAAAACACATATTCTGTGAAACCAGCCAAAAATCGAAAGGAAACCGCGGGCTCTAATGGAATTTACTTTGTATTAATTGTTCACTCTGTCGCACGACGTCACAACTCACAAGAAAAGAAAACAAAGCAAATAGTCACGAGTGTTACAAGATTAAGTACAATGGTTGTTCAAATTAAATTAAGCGCGAATAAACCGTGCAACTCATTCCTATAACGATCTGTTTTCCTTTTATTTTATTAATTCACTCTCACACAGTGATGTAGACAGGCTGCACGCATTGATCATGCCGTGACTTGGGACAGTTTGCAGCGTCGCGAGAGATGTACCACCGGCGGGCGGGTTGTGTTCAGGAAGCTCCTGTGGCCTGCTGTGTGCGACGTAGGGGTAAACTATATGTGTATATATGTAAGTAGCAGTCGCTCGCCTGCCTTACATTTTTTTATTCTGGCATATTAAATGTTCTTCTTCAGTGGGCGTAGGTCATGAAAGAAACCTGCTGTTCAAATATGTTTCTCGCTTTAGTAGCAAACTAATAAAAAACATTTGGAAGCTAGGAGCATAAAAGTCAGCGGTCTGAAATATCATCATGACATCGTAGTGGCCAATGGTTCTGCGATAATATGTTAGTCAGAATAAGTAATTGTATATATATAACGATGATCAGGCTAAGGGAATACCTATCTGGAACGGGAAGACTGCGTAGAAAAAAATAAAGTACAAACTAGAAAGGTCTCCACCGAGGTCCACCCCTAGTTAGTACTTTTTTTTCTGAAATCTTATGGTGCTCCTCCTGTGCTATAGAAGAGGTCTTAGTCTAGCTGCAGTGGACTAATACACGCTTATGGTTTTCATGTATTGACATCGTAGTTACTTTTTGTTGAGCAACATTTAGAAACCCGGTAACATTAAGTAACATTCAATATCGATTAGCGACAATATATGGAGATACCTAGTAGCCTTGGCTATATAATGTTAGACATAAAGACATATTTATTTCTGCATTTTGGTTGTTTACAACACTTATACATGTCAAAACCCTATTCTAGATGATGCCGGCTTTTGCTAGCTAAATGACTTCTTGAGAAGAAAAGCCGAAACAAACTCAGAGTCATTGCTTTTTTTGTCACTTCAGTTTCTTTAGTCTTTTCTTGATCTTTTAAAGTCCAGACAAAAAAAAGGGTTTAGTATGCAAGTACAATGCAGGAAATCATCTGACGCTTTTGACTGACTCGGCCCACTGATGGCTCGCATTCAACAGCAATCGTACGGCTCAACCTTGATTGAGGGAGCCAGCACGATCTGTATCACTATGCCTCCACGCCATCAGAAGGTGTATGCATAAGCATGTCAGCCTAAGCCATCAGACAGGTTGCCACAACTATTTGCTTAAATGTTTAATAATGCCCACATCGTACTCACAACTTTACATGCTAATACATAGTAAAGTACATGTTGTAAACAATATGTAAAATTATAAAAATTTAAACAATAAAATGTGATATTTAAATGTCAAAAAATATTGTTATGCTCTAACATTCTGAATCGTCAATCACCAATAACTTACTGTGTCGTTGATGCATTATGAAAAGCCAGTAAATTTCTTACAAATTCAACTCATTTACTGTAATTGTAAATTTCAATCACAACTTAAAAAAGGAAGATTTTTAAGCTTCAAGACATTTTCACTTACTATCAAGTAGCATCACATAAAAGTGCTAAGTATAGTAAACGAGCAGTTTTCAATTTTCTTAAAAGCTAACGGCGAGAGTTTTAATATCTAGAGCGTGTTACCAACAGCTTATTAAAGTCACCGAAAATTACATGTACTGCACACAACGAATTAATGAATATCTTACATTTTATAAGAAATATAATTATATATGTAGCTTATTGGAGATACCAACAGACTGCCGTGCAGAGGATATCGGGTTCCAATACTTCCAATCCACTGACTTTTTGGACTACGGCTACGTGTGTAATGAATTATTAATTATATTATCGTTTGCCCCGTTCCTCGGAGAGCACATTAAGTCGTCGATCCCGGATGTCGATGTATACTATAGTATAAACCATGGAATATTGCTAAGCCTTCGGGTTGCAGAGGTCAGACAGGTAGTCGCTCTGTGTAAAATTACTAATATTCCGGCACATTACATAACATAACTTCACACCTTATCCCCGAAGGAGTAGACAGAGGTGCATTACACACCCACACTTCGCCAGTTATGTTTCGGTCCCAATGTAAGAAGGGGCGAGCCTATTGCCATCGATCGGGCACATTGTTTTTAACAGGTATGCGATTAAGTGTATTGAGTAACTTTTCCTGTAGGAAAAATTTTAATACAATTTTCATATTTTCACTTTGAACAGGAAAATATTATCATGAAATGTTTTACAAATAGATTACCGTCAAGTAAATCGGATTCAATTTGATTATATAATAAGTAATTTTCGTCACTTTTTATACCGGGTAAAGTTACAATGAAATATATTCAATTGTAATAAAAATATATTGCTTTTTTCCTTATAATATCAAGCATCAAGACAAATTGAGTATTCGCATGATACAGATTGAATATTTACATGAAATACCCTGTCAATTGTATGCTATTGGTAAGCACATTGAGCACCAAAATGACCGAAGTACCTTTGTATTAGGCCATGGGTTCGATCACGAAGTGTCTAACAGTTCGGGTGATCAATGAATATGGTAGTTCTTTGTGTCTGTTTATTCAATATTTGTAAAGTTCCTCGTCATGCATAATTGGTACTAGTCCACAAATCCTAGGAAGGATGCTGTACGCTTCATCGTAATAAAATAAAAACATTTTTTATGTTAAACGGTTTTATTACAATAAAAACATATGTAGTTAGGTTATGTACTAAAAGATCAATCTGGGGTATTCATCAGATAAATATAAAATCGTTGGGCGCGTGAAATTTCTATCAAAATGTTTACTCTGGATTCGCTACGCCCAACGATTTTATATTTATCTGATCATTACCCCAGATTGATGAGAAGAAACGGTGTATTTGGAAATGAATAGCAAATAAAACATTAGAGTAATTTCTTCTTCTATAGGTAAAACTTTGTTTCAAATGCACAAGTTGTACTAAATTCTTCGTTCATAAAACTTCAATTTGTGGTTTGATTGATTAAAATAGCAAAATAATAATATTTATATCGAGGCATTTGAACTTTCGTGGTCATTCTATTTCCACTGTCGATCGTCCTTCTACTAAAATTGTAAGAATAAAAATTGTAGATGTAATATAATTTGTTAATGAAAATATTCTCTAATAGAAGTTCTGAAAATCAGAGAACATTTTGAATTAAATCATAACAGCACACGATTGCTCTACATAGAACATTCTAAAGACTGGCATACAGCTACATTCAGAAATCCAGTGCAGTACCAAAGACTTAATAATTCAAACGTTCGATATAGTTCGATAATGCAGTATGGTAGTTACGAACAATACAGAAGTTATGCGGCATTATGTGCAGCGATTGAAGTTCTCACGAGAACACGAGTAGGATCGCTCAGCCAATAACCGATGTACGGTTCGTCTTTGCTTCTAGATAAAGTAAATGGCGGGAGATGTAGAGGGAGGCAAAGTTTTGTAGCTAAGGTTTTATTCGCGCGAGGCAAAGTGTTTGTGTTCACCTTTACAAGTGTATAATCATAAGTTGCTACCGTTGTTATTGCTATATTGCAGCAATACCGATTTATGTCTATTTATTTCGATCGTGATGAAGCAGTGTAGCAACTCTGTGTCAGAATTTATACGAATAATACCTAAAATATTTAGGTATTAGGTAGACTTTCTATTATTCTACAGTCGCGTGTAATTTTGTTTCAAAAGTAAAAGCGTTGAAGGCCCACTTGTCATTCTCGTTTATGTAACTTTTTTCTTACTGTTCGCTTTATTTTACCCGATATTCCGTTGATTCATCTGCCAATAAAGCCATAAAACATCTTGAAAAATATATTTTGCTAACTACGCTTTAGACCATTAAATATATTTCTGTCGGAATTTTATATACAATCTGACCGACAATAAGTCACAATCTATCTGCCATGTCGATGATCACCATAACACTGGAATTCTAAGTTGAGGAATTCTAAATGTTCTAGTAGATAGTGAGGCAGTAGTGAGGAACTTTGATACAGTTGTACATCAGCCGCCACAGATCACGGCTATCGGTATGATCTGCCACTGTAGTACAAGTTACCACTTAGATAACAAAACTTTATTAAGGAACAAGCCTAGTAGTTCTATTACCAGGCGATCTAGACAAACTTCATAGAATGAATGTTCTATGAAGCTCAATCAGATACTTTCATTTTAGTAACAACATTAATCATCATTATCCTACAGGCTTTCGGAGTCCACTGCTGGACATAATATGCCTCTCGTTATTTGCATCATAATAGAATTCTGAGTCAATTGAATTTGGCCTACTACATCACGCTGCCCAGACGATGGCATAGTGTTTGATGTCAAGTCTTCCGTCTTTACGACTATTTAATTCGTGTGTTTTTAACGTTATTTTACGTACCACTATTTTTTTATAGACTCACGTCTATATCCCGAAGGGGTAGGCAGGGGTGTAATACTACACCCACATATCGCCATGAATTTTAGGTCCCACGTAATAGCGGACGAGCCTATTGCCCCTACGAGGACATAACTAGACTCCATGCTGCTACTGAGAATTCAGAAAAACTCAGTAACACTATTGCCCGACCCGGGAACCGAACCCGAGACCTCCGATCAGCCGACCCATACGCTATTCACTGGACCAGTCTGCTTTATGCCACCAAAATTATATCATCGATCAGAAACACAATTATAATTCAAATATAAATTAACAAATTCATATGTTCATTATTTTCCACATTTTTTAACTCTGTTTATGAACCTTCTACCTTCCACTCTCAAAATTGGTCACCCTCCAATGAACATGCTGAGATGTCTCCTTGTATTTCTGACATTTATCTCGAATACGATGTAATTTTAAAGTCACTCCTGTCATTGGATGTAACTAAAGGGCCTGGTCCGGATAGTCTACCACCTATATTTTTTAAACAAACGGCACAAAGCATCTGCATTCCGTTACACATTCTTTTCAACAAATGTCTCAGAGAAGGGGTGTTGCCAGGTATTTGGAAAAGGGCTTTCATAACACCCATTTATAAAAGTGGAGACAAATCCAACATTGAAAACTATCGACCCATATCTATTTTGTCCACTTTATCTAAGCTTTTTGAGAGTCTCGTCCACGGATATCTATTTCCTCAGTTAAAACACCTCATTATTCCCGAACAACATGGATTTGTTCAATCTCGATCTACTACTACAAATTTGATGATCTTCACTCAATTTTTATTTGAAAACATGGATAAAGGTACTCAGGTTGATGCTGTGTACACTGACTTTCAGAAGGCTTTCGATAAGGTGGACCATAAACTGCTCTTGGACAAAATTGCCTTCAACGGCATTAGAGGCAATTTACTCAGATGGTTCACATCTTACATATTCCGGAGAACTCAAAAGGTTGTTGTGTGGTTTACTGCGTAATCAGACTCGTGACCATTGGGTCACGAGTCTGATTACGCAGTCGTCGAATCCGGTGTACCCCAGGGTTCAGTACTAGGCCCATTACTGTTTATTCTGTTTATAAATGATATAAAATCTTGTAAAGTTAACTCTAAATTCCTCATGTACGCTGACGACATGAAAATCTATAAGGCCTGTACGAACATTCAGGAGTGTATTTTACTGCAACAGGATCTTTACAGGCTCTCACAATACTGTATAGTTAATAAACTACACCTTAGTCTACCAAAATGTCACTATATATCATTTACAAAAAACAAGAATCCCATTAACTTTGAATACACACTAAATAACACACAGCTATAAAAAAAAGCGAATGTACACGTGATCTGGGCATACAACTGGATTCTAAATTACACTTAGATATCCATGTCGACAACATTATCAGCAAAGATGTATGGTTTTGTCATGCGCTCCTGTATAGACTTTAAAAACCCTGTTACTTACCTTTTCTTATATAAAGCTTTAGTCCGTTCTCAGTTAGAGTATGCTGTACCTATCTGGAGCCCTTTTTACTCAAAATACAAGCAGAGGATAGAAATGGTCCAAAAAAAATTTCTTCGCACTACCTATTATAAATGTTTTAATTCTAGGATTCCCTATGCAGATCTTTTAAAGCATTTTAAGCTCTTAAGCTTGGAGCACAGACGCACATTACTTATGATAATGATGCTGTATGGCATATGCAACAATAAGTATAATTGTACTGAATTATCGAACAGGCTCTGTTATGTAGTACCCAGGACTGTTATTCAGAAGGAGGTGCGCGTACCCCGATTATTCTACACGGAAAAGTGTAGAACTAATGCCGGAGAGCGTGCGCCTCTTCGCCGTTTATTGACTACGTACAACTCACATTTCATGAATTTAGACATATTCGCTCTCACTCATTCTAAATTCAAAAAACATACATCCGAATTTCTTGCTGATCAATAATGTACATACATCCTTCATAACTTAGATACAATATAATTTTCTTTTCTGCATTACACGTCCGTTATCTTCTCTAATTCAAGTGTAATTTCGTGGACAATGGTGTGGGTTATACGTTTTTAATATTTAAGTGCTAAATTATTTATAAAGACTGCAATGTATAACTGTTTTTTGTCCCAAATAAATAAATAAAAAAAAAAAAAATTAAAGATAATCTTGTGGAGATGATTTTGTGGAATTCACTCCGTCCAGAGATCAGGATGTCTTCGTCTCGTGAACTTTTTAAGGCTAGAGTATGTAGGCGATACATGGAACAGTTGACCGAATCACAACAGTAGTCATACTTGTATATAAGTTATTGTATATATATTTGTACATAATATTACGTAGCGTATGTATTTATAACTATGTATTTATTTGTGTATTTTATATTCGTATATATATTATATTAAGATATATTTATTATATGATTTTATTATACTGTTCGTTAATTATTTTATTAGTTTCCTAAAATAATGTTTGAATTTTAGTTGATGCTAATAAATATAGCGGGAAGTAATTCAGGATAGTTATTTTGTGGTGTAATACGAGTTAGGTGATACACCAGTAAAAAAAAATGGGATGACATGACATCTCTTTTATCACAGTTATTAGATACAAAGTTGTTTTGTTACCGAAGCATTGTTAAGCAAAACAAAAGATTTGTAAAATGCTAATTGTAATTTGTATAGATTTTATCTAAGGGTTCCTGTACTTAATGTTTGATCCTTTCATTCCTTCACTAGGCGTAAGTAGGACAGGTAAGCACTTAAATATGCATATTTTGTATACAGACAGAAAATCAATCTAGCCTTACATAGAATCTGTGTAGTTTGTTGCTATATCTATGTGGTAGAATATATAAAAAATTGGGCAAGTGCGAGTCGGACACGCGTACGATGGGTTCCGAACCATCATCTATAAAAGAAAATCACGTTCGTTGTATGTATACTTAAATACTTTTTAAGTTTTTACCTGTTTATTAAGATCGAGTAACAAATTGCTTAAAAATTACGTTTGTTGTATGGGAGCCCCCTTTATGATCTACTTTTTTAAATTTAATTATTTATTTTGAACGGTAATATACAACTACATATTCTGTGAAAATTTAAAGCGTCTACCTCGTTACAGTTAGTAATTTTGAGCAAAAAATACGAAAAAAACACGTTTTTTGTATGGGACCCCCCCTTAATATTTTATTTTTTTTTTATTTTTAGTATTTGTTGTTATAGCGGCAAGTTGAAATACATAATTTGTGATAATTTCAGCTTTCTAGCTATCACGGTTTATGAGATACAGCCTGGTGACAGACAGACAGACAGACAGACGGACAGACAGACAGACAGACAGCGGAGGTTTAGGAATAGGGTCCTGTTTTTTACCTTTTAGGTACGGAACCCTATAAAGAAACACTTGGTAAATAGTAGCCACGTGATCACTCACACCAACGCGCCAACTGAACCTAACACTACTTTCAAGGGCAAGTGGCTTTGTACGAAAGGCTTGATAACAAATAATAAAATTTGCATCAAAATATGTATAAGAGTAAGTGGCGTCTTACTCAAGTAACTCTGTAGTCTGTTCAGAAACTGTAACTCGTAAAAATCTCGCGCAACTTGCGAAAGATAATAAACAGTGGAGTCTGTATGTTTTCCTTTCATTCACAAATCACTATCACGGTTCATAGCACCATTGGGGCCGACGATGCAAAATAACAATCCTTGTTTTTCCCTATCACTTGAAAGAAAATGTTTACAGACAGACTTTTTTGTGTTTCAGCAGTTTCTGTCGGGTTTTTCTGTACCCTAAACGGGGGATGGGATCTGTTTTGATGCATTAATTGGTTTAAATTAAATAAATAACTTTGGATCTGGAAACTTAGAAAAACAAACTAAAATGTTCTTCTGGTCATGAACAACAACTTTTGCCCGCAGTTTGGCTCCACATTTCGATCGTCCAAAACGCATGTGTGACGCGCGATGCTTTTGAAATATAGCTGACGTGTCACTGATCTGTATCGATGTATGTGTACATACATATATCATGTCATTTGGCTTGATTTTATTGATGCAATCCGTCTGAAACATACTTGACATGTCACATTTATTTGACACATCTCACGTCACACGAGAATTAATTTCGTACGAGAATAAATATTGGTTCAGCTGCTAATATCCTAGTCTACTATCAAAACGCGTCGCATCGCTGCATTTGTAGCTTACTTAGGATACCAGATTAAAAAAATTGTAACTCGCTCGCTAATCCACATAACAAGCAGAAATCGTTCACGGACCAAGTGCTGCCCAATGGGAATTATTGGTAAATGATATCAAAACGCGCCGTAGTCATAAACATCCCATTCCCCGAGGCACGTGTCCGGTGCGGCGACAGTGTCTAATTGTTAAAACAATCGTTATGGGGCGTCCGCGGTGACCGGAGCGCCCCGAACCATGGCCCGCGCTGGACAAATGGGGCATCTGTGATTGTAATATGAATTGATTATTATGGTCTCGTAAACTAAAGATTAAGGCAATTAAATTGATTTATTATAAATGGTAATTATTTATCAGTGACCGACGCGGCAACGTACTGAATAACTTATTTACTGTAGTTATCAAAAGGCTTGGTGTAAGAAAATATTTTTTGGTCGTAAGGATATGCTTTATTTTTACTGTCAATATGTTAAAGCATTAAACAGGCCTTCCGTTTTTAACTTAAGAAAAACGAAATAAATTAACTACGAGAAGCACTAAACAAGCTCATTGCAACACTGGTTACCTAACTCAGGAATTAGACACAGGTAGATTTGAGTTTATTGCTTCCATACAGACAGATGGGGCTCCAGTTTGTAATAAGTATCAGATCTCACGGCCACACAAGTTTTAATTAAATTTATATAACAGAACCAGAATTCCTATCTTGGAACTCCCTCATAGTTATAATACCTAGTATATCCTCAAGTTTATTTACCTACGAAGCAAAACAAGCGTGTGTCAAAGGTCAACAAACACACGGAAAAGTACAGGTCATTGACCCCGGCAAAGAAATTAATTACGCCAATGTTCAGAGCGTGAGTCGGCTCGTTTCGCTGTGATGGCGCCCGTTTGTTTTTGTTATCATTGTGAATGAGATCTAGCTTGTATAACGTAATTTTATGGCGCCAAGATTGTCGTGCATATGGTAGTCAACAAAGATATTACAAGAAAGAGGTAGATACGTTACCTACGTAGTAATCAATCCGTAGAAACGGTACACTTACGCACACATCGATAACTTCATATTTATTTTATTTTCGGTTGACAAGATGTGTCAGTTTTACTTTGACGCCGGCTCGCGACTTCACACACACATATGTCAGACTTGCCAACTGGCTTATGTTTAGCGTCCTGCTTTTGGTACGCTTATAACGTATCTACTTCTTTTTACTTTTGTAACATCTTTGGTAGTCAAACTCTTTAATGGTAGAATATGAAAGTAAGTACCTATTACAATGAGGATTAGAATTACTTCCTTTACAGTATTTCGCAGTGCAATGTTGAACTTAAGTATCTACTAATTTGTTTCACAGTATTGTGAGACAATGGGACGATTTAACTTTCTATACCAAGCTGTCCAGACGCATAGGGACAGCGATTCATGACGAGCTTTCTGTTTCTTTGCGAAGATATTATTTGTACAGAATAGTACGTAATGATATGGGGTGGTGACATTTTGTATTCTTAATCCGTCATGACACAAATGAAAGATAGGGCTATTATTAAGTTTTTAATATCTCTTCTTTCTCTTAGCGTTATCCCAGTTTCAATCTGGGGTCCGCTTTCTAGTCTAACCGGATTTGGCTGAATATTAGCTTTTCCACGGAGCGACTGCCTGTCTGACCTCCGCAACCCGAAGGGATAGCGATATTCCATGGTTTAGACTAGTGTCAGTTTATTTAGAAGGTACTGACGCCCTGTAACGACTGTCAAAGATCTTCATGACAACCGGTACCGACGGCTTAACGTGCTCTCCGAGGCACGGGACAAGCGATAATTAACGATTCAATGCGCACATAACTCCGAAAAGTCATTGGTGCGCGCCGTGGATTCGAACCCGATACCCTCTGCATGGCAGTCTGTTGGTATATCCACTCGGCTATCACGTAGGCTATTATTTAGCGGGTCTTAGTCGCGATAATTTACTTATTTAAAGGCATAAATACCTCTGTTATTCTCCTACGTTTCTACCGGCTTACAACGGTTGTAGTCGCGGAGGGACTGATGTCAGCTCAGCGCCGTCCTTGTGAAGCGCGGGTTTCGGCAGCTACCCTCACTTGTTTTATATTTTTGATTTTTATCCGCACTGTCAGTACTTCGACAAACTATACTTATGACGTCTACACACTGATGATTTGTGTTACTGCGGCGTTGTTTGCATTTGTTAATGACTGGGTTCCAAGTGGTCGATAGTCCGTATCCGTCCTCCCGGTTGAAATTTCTATGTTTTTTTATTTCAACCGCTTCACGTACTATCCTGGAGTAATAATGACGATCGGTGGATAAGACTTGTGGTTGATGTAATTCTATCCAGTGGTTTGGTCCACATTTTAGCAAATGCTCAGCTATGGCAGATTTATTCATTTGTCGATTTTTTACAGCTGCGATATGTTCCTTGAACCTTTCAGCGATCTTTTGTTTGGTCTGTCCGATATAGGAACTACCACAACTGCAGTCGACTTTGTAGACGCCTGGTGTTTGTAGAGGAATAACGTCCTTTGGGGTACGCAGGTTATGTGCTACCTTGGAGAGCGGACTATATACAGTCTTGATGGAGTATTTTTGTAGTACTGTTCCAACTTTGTCCATCACTCCCCTGATATAAGGCATGTAAGCCGGTACTCTGCTTACTTCAGGTTTGTGGTCCTTCCTCTTCCGACGGGGTATCTCCTTTTTGTATCCATTGCGCCTTAGTACCTCCTGAACATGTGACAATTCACTGTTTAAGTGTTCAGGGTCACAGAGGTCATACGCTCTGTTCACTAACGAGGTCACTACGGATTCCAAATGTCGCGGGTGGTGATGCGAGCATGCGTTTAGATACCTGTCAGTGTGTGTCGGTTTTCTGCATACAGTGTGTCCAAGTGTACCATTAGCTCTCACCGTCACTTTGACGTCGAGAAAGGGTAACGATCCGTCTACCTCCATTTCAAATGTGAACCGGATGTTCGGATGTATGGAGTTCAATTTGTCTGCGAATTGTTCTATGTCTTGCTTGTTGCCCTTCATGATGCAAAATACATCGTCAACATACCTCTTCCATAGCTTTACATTTGAAGCCTGCATGTCTATGGATTCTTCAAAGTGTTCCATCCAGATATTGGCCATCACCGGTGCTACTGGGCTACCCATTGCCACTCCGTCGATCTGGACATCAGTCCCTCCGCGACCACAACCGTTGCAAGCCGGTAGAAACGTAGGAGAATAACAGAGGTATTTATACCTTTAAATAAGTAAATTATCGCGACTAAGACCCGCTAAATAATATTGTATGATGTATCTACTCGAAAACTAAAAGCATCTTTGTCTAAAACGAAAACTAATACACACAGACTGTGCGCTGTTAGAGAGATTTGTAAAACACTTTTGGCCAACTCGGGACCTCCTCAGCAGACGCATACGTTATCCACTGGACTACGGAGACACCATAACAATATTCTGAAATAATTTGCTCATTTGCTCACCATCGTACGATTCATAACCAATAAATGCGAATATAGTTCTGGCCATACGTCTATCCTTATTGCAATACAATCTAGAGGCAACGTGTCACAAATATATTCGAAGGCTGTATGTTCGGGTGGCCATTCTAGCCGTTGTCTCGAAATAAATCTTTTTTGGGTGTAAATATATAAAATATTTCGTTGTCTGTCTGTTGAGTGTTCGTTTGAGATTGGTTCCGTTTTATTTCGTTTGTTCAATGATTCTTTATCTGAGTGAGAGAAATTGAATATATTTTTATTTTTGGTTTCTATATTGACAGAACGTTGGACATGTTTTTATTCTGCTATTTTGGTGAGAGTGGCTGTGTGCGATACAGATAGTATTAGGGATGTTTTGAGAAAAACTCAACGAAACTCAATTTTGGATTAGATGTTTCGAAACTGAGATAAGATTTTATAATTAGTTATAATCATGAGCTTTTTATAAATCTTTTATTATTATCATTTATATCGAACATCAGATAGTGACTAGGTAGCTCGGAAAAATACTGTATATTGCATGCATTATTTCATATATGATACGTTTTCAAAGCCTACTTATTTAATTTACGTACGTAATTATTTCGTGTCACTAATAAATACGAACTGAATTTGGCTTCTCACTACCAATTACCAAACCTTGGATACTATGACATCACAATATGTATTCAATACGTTTTAGTCAAAAGTGCATATAATGTAAGCTTAAATATTGGAGGTCAAGTTAGAGTCTATTTGTATACCAAAAGAAACAATAAATGATATCACAAACGCAACATAACACAGTATCGTACTTAACTTAATTTTGCTCTTTATTAAAATATTCAAGCACATGTGTTTTGCGTCGGTGATTTATTTATTTGCTTCTGCAGAATAGGTGTCTATAATTTATTTTCTGCGTTTACCGTATTCATATAAGAAAATTCTCTTCAAATCAAATTGTTACCTGTATTTATAAGATAGAAAAAAGTCCTGATATCGATAAAAAAAATTCGAATGGAATAATTTGTGTGACAATCTTGAACTAGTAATATATCCTGTATCGTGCGGGGCTTGAGAAACATTCAATGATCAGACACAAACAACCTGACTCGAAACAATATTTTGTGGTTCACACAAAGTATTTTTACATTTTGAACAATTTCAAACCCACAGCTCTCAGCGTAGTTCTAAATGGCCACTTAAAATACTACGTCATACTTAGTAAAATGGTCATACTTCCAACGTCATTCAAATATCAACTCGAAAAGGAATATCAATATGTAAAATGTATTTTCCCGTACAATTTCCTTCCAACAAAACTTTCTAACCGTCTTTTTTAAGTTTCCTTTATAAAGTTCAGAATACAATACCTTTCTTAAACAACTACCGACGAGAATTGCATTATCTACACAAAAGAAATATATTACCCCATCTTAATGCAAAAGAAAACTATAACAAGTTCCGAACAAAAAAGGGGCAAGTGCGAAAGTAGTCGGTAGAGTTGTAGAGTTCTCCGCTCTATCAAAGAGCATTTTGAGTGTTGCTTAATTCCGCAGCGATAGTAATAGCCTAGTAAGGCTGTGTCTCGAACAAAGATGAACGCGGCAGTTAGGCAGTGCCAAGATGTGTAATGGACTTTACATCTTTTAATTTCTAGTTTAGTGCTTACAGCTTGTTAAACTATATCGCAATCGTTATTCGATCGTGTCTTTGGTATATAATTAATACTTTTTCGGCGCGTACTAATATCTGTGCATAGGGTTCCCACCAAGAACTTAGGGTCCCAAGCCAACCTCACCTGCAAGTGGTGCACCTGCCGATCAATGGACGAGGCTCTGGCAAACAAAATGTCCCAATAAGCGGCAATAGGCTCGCCACCTATTACGTGGGATCAAAACACTGGCGAAAAGTGGGCGTTTAATATGCCTCTGCCTACCCTTCAGGGAAACAGGCGTGAGTCTATGTATGTATGTGTATGTGTAATACCTTAGAGTTAAAAATATTATCATCATCATCAGCCTTTAACAGTCCACTGCTGGACTAGGCCTCTCCTTTGAAAGGAGGAATTGGCCTACTATACCACCCTGGCCAAACGGGTTGGTATAGGGTTTGTATCAAGTTTTCCTTCTTTTACAGTGCTGTTCTCTGCATAATATACAGCCTCTGTCGGCTCTTACGACACCCATGGGGTGATATGGGTTGGTGACATTCCGTATTCTTAATCCATCACCACACTGTCCGTGTGAAGAGAGTTAAAAATATTAACTCTCAACATAAAGGAAGTTTGACGTGTCTGTATCTCTATTTATTAACCTGTCAATAGCAACGAAAGTTCTAATATACTTTTACTGTCATGAAGTGTTTTTTTTACAGTTGATGTAATCTAGGTTATTATACTCAAAAATTTTAATCTATCTGTATCCCATCAGCGTTGCAAAATAAAGAAATACTGTAAGGTTAATATTTTACACAGATATTTTGCAAGAGCCCGCACATTTTGGCCTGTACACAGCCTTATACAGGATGTCACAAGACCTATCACCAAGCCGAAGTCTACGCATTTTGGACATCATGCCAAGTCATACTAAGCAAAAATAAAACCTGGGAAACGACTTTTTTTTGTAGTTTTCACTTTTTACAAGCCACTATAAAAAATGCGCGCGTGTAATTTTCGAAATACCTACTAATCTATGGTTGCATCGGACATCTATAGTACAGGTTGGCGGGGTAAATGCATCCATTTGTACCTAATTACAAAAATTCCATAGTAACTTTGAGCCTCAATATCTCCTGAACCAGTAATTTTCCAGGTATGATGCCGAAGCAAAAAATGTTCGTAATGATTGGTACAATATTGGGTTTCAGTTCTCGTTAAGGGTCTTTTAACACCCTGTATAGAGACAGTACATGGTACAGGCGGGTCCAAGCTCTATACAATTTGCGTCTAATTGCATACCTACTTTACTTGTGCATTAGTTTGCGTAAAAAAGCATTTTAGGGACTTGATGACCAGAAAGTAAGACGGCGTTGTCACTTAACCTTCAAATTGATTGTGATTGCTCATGAATATTCCAGTGTTGTATAGGCTAAATAATCTGCCTAATTGTTATTGCAGAGGGTACTTGCTTTGAACAAATCTTGAGCCGTGTGGCTGACGGCATAGAATACAAGTGTCACCACCCCCTATCTTCCCGTGGGTGTCGTAAGAGGCGACTAAGGGATAACACGATGCAAATACCATCTTTGCGTAGAGATGGAAAACTCGACATCAAACCCTATACGACTGCCTCGTTGGTCTCGCGGCATGAATGTGCGCGTGGGATCGGGAGGTACCGGGTTCGATTCCTGGGTCGGGCAGTGTTATTGGGTTTTTCTGTCACGAAATTCTCATAGCAGCACGGAGTCTGGAAATGTGCCCGGTACGGCATTAGACTCGCCCCTTATATGTGGGACTAAAGTACATATATCTGGCGAAAAGTGGGTGTAGAAATACACCTCTGTCTACCTCTCCAGGGTTATAGGCGTGAGACTATGTATGTATGTTCAAATTTCTAAAACTTAGCAGGCCACCTTGTCCTCATCTCTCTAAATATATGCATCTTTACATTGAGTATACAAGCGTTTGATCGAGTAACTGGCCTCGCTAACTAACATAAAAAACTAACAAATATGTAGAGTGTTGACCCAGATGTTGGAACGAAGCCGAGATGTTCTCTATATCGTCTCTCATACACACGTCTCTACGATTCTACATGTCTCTACGTCCGTCTCTACATAGACGACGGTCCACAGAATCTAGTGGCTTTATCTAATTTGAGAACAATACCTACGTTTTAAATGTCAGCACATAGTCTGGCTCGTTTCTAGTTAGTGCTATTTGTATCAATCAAAGTAAGTGGCCCGCGGCTTCTGTTATAAAGTAATTAAATCAATAACAGCCTTTTTTATGTATAATTATATGATTAATTTTTACTCCCTACAGATAAACTAAATTAAAAAAGGAATTCCTGCTATTTCGTCTTCAAAATGTAGGTAGCAATTCTCAGGAGAGTCATTATTTCGTTGACTGATTATTTCCTTCACTTGATTTATAATGTTAATCCTGCCTTATCTAACAAAAAAAATTGATCACCCTAATAATGAGTCGCTTGAGAATGGCCCAGGTACTTAAAAGGCAGTGACTTTGATTGCATCTTTCGCACTGTTGTTGAGAACGGACGTGTTGAATCGCATGAGTAATTATTAATTAAATATTTTTGACGTGACAACGTCTTATAAATTGGTTTACCGGGTGACACTTCAAGAAACTGCGTTACGCTCCGCTCACGTTATGCGCTCACAATGAGAGCGAGTGAGAGGCACGCGTCCCGCCTAAGAGCGAGAGAGACAGACATAAAAAGTGAAAGGCACGCGTCTTTCATCCTTCTTCCTACTATACGAATGAATATTCACATTAAAATTATTTTACCACTCAAAGTCGTTGTCACGTAAAACTTTCGCCCGTATACCGACTTTACAGGCAACCAATTTTTAAATCGTGACCTCAATCAACGCGTACAACTATCTGCGAACGTAACAAAACTGTGTGTTATAAAATGTATCGTGATTGACATTGTAAGCAATATATAATGGATCACAGTCCTTTCACTCCGAGTAGGAAGACTGCTCGGAGTCCTCCTCCGACGCCGGCACCTGCACCTGCACCTGAGCGTCCAGCACTTGAAGTCATCCCTACGCCTGAAATCCAGAACTGGATGTCATCTATTGAGCAGTACCTCAACGAAGTGTGTTCTATAGCACAAGAAGGAAAACTAAACTCTGAGCAGAAGATGAGAGTCAGCAATCTCTGTCGCCATGTGGGCACTAAAGTTTCGCAGTTGGCAGTTCAGTACCAGTCCCTTAAGTCACATGCTATCCAGGCCCATTCTACCATCAAATCCCAGCAAGAACAACTTGATTTGTCTCAGAGCCTTCAAGATCTAAAGCAATCCATACAGGAGTCCTCGAAACCTACCACCTCTGCACCGTCTTTCGCTGAGATGGTTAAAAAATCTGCACATAATTTTATTCAGCCCATTAGCGTAAGTTCGGTGGCAATCCAAATGACAAGCTAAAATCGAGTGACGACACAAAATCATTAGTGCAAAAAATCATCAGGCCTGAACAAATGAACCTCCACGCGAGAGCACTACGTAAGATTAAGAACGGCGGCGTGATCATCAGCACCGAGACCAAAGATGATATTGAGAAAGTAAAACAATCGGCACAACATGCAAACTCAGGCCTTATAGTCAATGTCAAACCCCACAAACGGGAGCCTAAAATCGTGATCGTTGGAGTGCCTTCAAATATGAAAGAGACGGAAGTTTTCACGTGCCTGTACCACCAGAACTTAGCGGAGAAACTTCAAAGCTGCAACCTAGAGACCTTTCTCAATGAAATCAAGCTGAGTCATAAATCGGGCCGTAAAGATGCTGAGACCTGTAACTACGTAATAGAAGTATCTGCAGCCATTCGTAGAGCACTGATAATCCAAGACAGGATCTTTATAAATTGGTCATCTTGCCCGGTGAAGGATTTCACCCTAGTTACTCGCTGTTATAAGTGTCAGCAGTATGGTCATGCGGCTAAGTCTTGCAGAGAGTCTCAATATACATGCGGTCATTGCGGCAACCAAGGACACACGATAAAGGACTGCACTAGGAAATCCGAAGACCCAAAATGCGCGACCTGCTTACACTTCAAGAAGCCACCACAACCACAACACCGGTTCTAATGACTGCCCAGCAAGAACAATGGCGGAAAAGAGGTACATAAACTCCGTGGATTATGAAGGCGCCTAGGAGCGACGTAATATCGTATTTTCGACCTTTTATCAACTATTTTTTTCATATTTATTATTTAATTTTAAGACTTGATATTTCATTTTGTGATTCACCTAACACACCTCATTAGAATATTGACCTACTAACATCAAACATCTAGTTTAATAAAATGCACACATGAGTTATTTACGTCATACTAAATAATAAAGGTTTAATTAACATTGACATCATTTACGATTATGCTGACCCACAGCTTTATAAGTTACGTTCGTGAATTCTCTAAAATGCTCGTCAGGCAATTATATCGTATATTACATGATCATCTTAATTATATTCATGTAGCTATTAATTATTAACTAAGTTTTATATTGACCACTGTCTTTTGTTAAATACGTAATATTATTGTTGTATTGTAAAATACAACAATAATATAATAATATCTCAAATTTGTAAAGAGAGACCCAACCGCCTGTGATACAGTTTCTTACTAGTACAGGGGTATGGTGTTCTTTCCAATCAATTGAAAATCCACAGCATTTATACTATTATTATATTAGAACATTTTTGTTTGTTTTTTATGCTCTCTGTATTACTGTGAATAAAAATGTATTATTTATTATTATTTATATTACTTTACTTAAAACATTTATACACTACAAACAATCTAAACAATACCGTACAAAATCTTACATCAAGTCTTATCCCATTAGAAGGTGACTGATACGTTTCGATCACGTTATATCCTTTGGGTGAGCGATGTAATAGCTACATTGCGCAGTAGCATTAACATACGATAACCACTCAATTGCATGACACGTTAGTGGCGACAAGTGGTACTGAAACTTAGTGTACAACACACTTAGTCTATTAACTATGTAGCTTCGATTGAGCTATAAATACAATTAAATTGATTGTTCAAATAGTTTCCATTTACTGAAAGCCAATTGAATGGTAGCTATTGATCTTCCTTTGATTAGCTTGAACGGAAACTTTTTTATTTGTTCGAGCTTGAACAATAATAAGTTTCCTTTTTTAAAATAGTTACTGGACTTGAATCAAATCCTGCATCGTGGGTTTTTAATACAAATTCTTTTTTATGTATAACACATTCCTATCCTTCTTATTAAACGAAAGCAGTAGTAGGCAGCTGATCCAAATATACACACTTGAAATAATTTGACTGTACTGTAACAGGTCAATACCAAGCCGCAGATCGTGGGTTCGTTTCCAACCCACATCAATTTTTTGTGCGACGACTTCATAGTTTAAGTTGGGAAACCCACAATACAAGAAAATGTATGTTACTTTAATGATTTTCAGTCCAAAAGTTGTCCTAAAAACGCAAAGTTGCCGTTGCCTTGTGTTTAAGTGGGCAGTCTCCTCAGGTTCTAGGTCACATATTTATTTGTTTCGTATCATAAAGTAAAAACATTTCACGCCACACGTGTCGCCGGTACCGTCGTTTTCGTGACACCTATACAAACATGTTTATCGTATTTATTTTTTATTTATAGACGCACGCCTGTATCCCGGAAGGGGTAGGCAGAGGTGTAATATTACGCCCACATTTCGCCATGATTTTTTAGGTCCCACGTTATTACGTGGGGGGGCAAGCCTATTGCCGTACCGGGCACATTACCAGAGTCTGAATGTGCGCGTGGGATTGGGAGATCTCGAGTTCGATTCCTGGGTCGGGCAAAGTGTTATTGGGTTTTTCCGTTTGGAAATTCTCAGTAGCAGCACGGAGTCTAGTAATGGTTATCTGTTCAACTGAAAGACAAAAGGTTCCTATATTCACAACGCACATCGTTCTAAATAATTTATTTGGAGTATACAAGAAGAACTATCTATTAATCATTCATAGCATTCTACAATTTCTATAAAATCGATTATTCGTAGCATTAACTGTAAATTAAAACTTACACATCGGCTGGGTCAAGCATGACATACCACAGAGTGCACTGTGGTACATTCACGTGAAATCGTCTCTGAATGTAGTCGGAAACATTGCGGAGTTTCTTCAGATTACTTGAACGTTGAGTCATCATCGCCCCAGCCTTATCCCGGTTGCATCCAAGACTTACATGTCTTGGAGCCCGAGGTCCGCTTACTGGTCTAACCAGATATGACAGAATATCAACTTTTCCACAGAGCCACTGCCGTCTGACCTCCGTAACCCAAAGGGATAGCGATATTCTATGGTTCAGACCAGTATCAGTTTATTTGAGTGTACTGACTCCCCGTAACGACTGTCAAAGTTCTTAATGACCGCCGGGACCGACGGTTTAACGTGCTCTCGAGGTAAGGGGCAAGCGATAATTATCAATTTATTACCCACTTAACTTCGAATAGTCATTGGTGCGCGCCGTGGATTCGAACCCGATACCCTCTGCATGGCAGTCTGTTGGTATCTGCACTAGGCTATCGCTGCCTCAATCAATTACTTCAACTTTGAGTAAAAGTGGAAAACCCACCCACTTCTTCAATTATTTTGCGTAATATTGTCCTAGTTTCCCCATTAAACTATCAGTATTCCGTCACAAAAAACCCTGCACACTCAATTGGAAAAACAAATCGCCAGATTTCAGCAACATAATATTTCAAGTAAACTAAATAAAAGTTTAGTACAAAAATAAAACATGGACTAATCCTCTCACCCTCGCCGCGTTGATGCGCAGTGCTGCTTCCTGTTTCAACGAAATGTACTGAACGTAATATTTATAGACTAATACCCCAGCCTGCGTTATAGGGATTAAATTTTCTAATCAAGCTCTGTATTTGGGGCCCATTGATTTTTTTTATTTCTGGTTTATCCCACATGAAATATGTGCCTGTATTTTTGATGGTGTTTCATTAAAATGATTCGACAACTGTTTCACAGATTGATTGAGTACTTGAATCTGTTTAAGTTCATAAATTAGTGGGTAGGAAAAAGGATATCAGTACCCAAAGTTTCATCATCTTAACCATCAGCCCTGCTCATAAATTGTCTCACTGCTGTCCACCACGCTAGCCAAGAGGGGGTTGCCACTTCACATGTCTTTTAAAAACATTATGGAGAACTCTCAGAAAGGCAGGTTACGTCACGATGTTTTCGACCATTAAGCTAACGATTATTAACAACTTACCTACTTCTGTATACTCATTTAGGACATAGTTTACAGACCGTGTCACGACCGAGAAATCAAACTAGTGAAATCAGAATATGCGCGTAAACGCGAATAACGTGTTAAACTGTCGCTAGCTAACTGTGCACCGAGGCATGTTTGAACGGCAATAACGTGCCGACATCGTCACGTCGTCATGCAGATTCTGCACAGTGCCTTATAGACTTTATAACAACCAACAGCCACCAGAAAAGGAATATAAAAGCATTACCGTGACCAACCAGATATACTCTGACTTTCTTAATACAGTCTTGAGATTAAACCATTTTAAATGTTTGGGTATGGTTTAAGAAATATATACCTATCATTAAAAAACATAATGATCCGTCTATTAATGCAAGAAAGTGTAAGAATGGCAATATTCCTTAAGAAGTTTCAGTTCTTTACAAGTATAATTGACCCTCATAAATCATTCTACGAAGATGAGAAAAATAAGCTTACTATCCCAGATAACAACAAACTTGCAGTAAGTTTAAATCAAACTTGCTAGTTTCACTGTAACAAATTTGCATGAAGTTTGTTTTCCAAAGGATTTGGATGACGACGAGCACAGGTTGGTGGTCCGACAACAGCTAGTCGTCGAGCACCTACTGCTGTATCTAGGAGGTCGACCGACCAACTTCATGCGAGTTTGTCACAGTGAAACTAGCAAGTTTGATTTAAACTTGCTACAAGTTTGGCAAGTTTACATTGTTATCTGGGATAGTAAAATTCCTGATATTTTCTTATAATGAATAGTATAAATAATTAAATTCATTAATTGAATTAATTATTTACAAAGTTTACAGCATTAATCAATGCATATTCCTATTTTGATTCGTTTTATCACCCACTGTTGACGAGACAGTGTAAAACAGCAATCTTATTAAAAGAAAGAAAGAAAATACATTTATTTGCAGTAGATTATGCAATAAACACAAAACAGTTAGTTACAAAAATAAAATGCATTTATACAAAAAACACAGTTAATTACAAAAAAGGAAAAAAATATAACATACTGCAAAATGGTCGCAACTCAGCAAAATGCTAGTTTTGAAAAAACTAGCGCTGGTCTTCCATTGCGAGCATGTTGGTAAATAATATATCTAATTTAGCAAAACTAATTCATTAGATGACATTAAAAAAAAAATAATAGCGTTTTCGGTACCTCATCATCATCAGCCTTTAACAGTCCACTGCTGGACTACGCCTCTCCTTTGAAAGGAGGAATTGGCCTACTATACCACGCTGGCCAAACGGGTTGTTATAGGGTTGTATCAAGTTTTCCTTCTCTTACAGTGCTGTTCTCTGCATAATATGCTCTCTCTTTCGACTCTTACGACACCCATAGGATGATATGGGGTGGGGACATTCCGTATTCTTAATCCATCACCACACGGACAACGGTTTTCGGTACCTACTAATGTTTTAACAATACAATACCCACCTATTTTTGCACCCCAGTTAAACCTAGAAAATAACTCAAAATAGACATTAATGTTGGCGACTGTAATTTATCTACCTTGTTGTATAGCACTTGTATCATCCAGCTGTGTTTCCTGGCCTTTTTGGTGATCGAACAAACTTTTAATGTTGCTCTAAAACGTTGAATATGTTGCAGGTTCCTAATCGCGGGTGGAATATTGTTCCAACATTTAGTTGCAGCGTAACGGAAACTTCCCCTAAAAGCCTCAGATTTATGTTGTTGTGTTGATAATTGCAACGCACATTGCCGTTTTCCATATGATTTATGGCTCGAAACCTGTTTCAATTTTACATTTAGGTAATGAGGTTGTCCAAGCTTAACGACGCCGAAAAGAAGACACGCTAGGTGAAGTTTGCGACGATGTTTCATTTTCAGCATTGTATGACTATTTAAAAAAGGAGTGACATGAGATCTTAAAGGAATGTCAAAACAGAAACGAGCACAGGCATTCTGAATACGCTGTATGAGTTTTTGTGTTCTTGAAAGCAATCGTGGGCTATAAACTATGTCCATATAATTATATGGACATAGTTTATAGCATTTACTTATTTTATTATTATTATTCACTTATTTTATCAAAATTAAATTTAATTTTGATAAAATAATTGATTCGACTAGTTGGATACGTAGTTTTTCATTCAGATATCGTCTTATTTTAAAAAGTATTTTTAATTTGTAAAAACAGTTTCTGGTTGCATTTGCAACATGTTTTTCAAACCTAAGTTCCGAATCCATGTGTAAGCCCAGATTACGTGCTTCAAAAACACGCTCGACAGTTTAACCGGCAATCATAACACTTACTGAGGCATTCAGGATATCCATTTGCATAAAATTTTAAGACCTAATATAACTTAGCATAATTATATTTTCGCATAATATAATTACGGATAAAAGCTTACGCATAATTTTTTAAGCATAATTACTCTAACCATAATAATGATTAAGCATAATATTCTAAAGCATAAATTTATTAAGCATAAAGTTCTACAGCATAACTTTTTTAAGCATAATATCCTAAAGCATAAAATCCTAAAGCATAAATTTATTTACGCATAATGATTACAATACAATACAAATTCGATATAATAACTTTGGCAATGTACCTTTGGCATATTTTTCGCTGTAGGAAGCATGAAGCAAGCAAGCATGCAGCACGCAAGCAAGCATGCAGCATGCAAGCAAGCATGCAGCATGCAAGCAAGCATGCAGCATGCAGCAAGCATGCAGCATACAAGCAAGCATGCAGCATGCAGCATTCAAGCGAGCATGCAACATGCAGTAGGCAGGGCTTCTGTCACGGCTCCGGCGCTGCGGGTCTCCGGCGGCCCCACGCGCCTACGCGATTTTAAATAACACTCTAGGGGTAGGGCAAACAAGACTACGTGGAGTCGGTTTTGCAGCAATTCGGTTCTGTCACTAACTTTTGTTGCACAGCATATACATTTTTTACAAGTTAAATATATAATTATATAAATATTATGCTAATAGTCATTAGGCCTACTAACGTTATGCTAATAGTCATTAGGCCTACTAACGTTATGCGAATCAAATTTATGCCAAAACAAATTAGTCTTTAAGATTATTATGTCAACAAAAAATGTATGCCTAAAAAATGTGCCGAAGTATTATTATGCCAAAACAAATTGTGCCAAAATCGTTTTGTCGAAGTATATTAGGACAATGAACATTATGCAAATAGAAGGGATCCCTTTTGTCTTGCTAGGGTTAAGCAATAGGCAATTATTTTTGGACCAATTGGATATACTTGTTAGATCCTCGTTAAGTCGGACTATAGCATCATCAACATCTGATGGTTTGAAGGATATATACAACTGTATATCATCGGCATTCATGTGATATCTGCAGTGCTTGATATGCGTTTTTATATCAGCTGTATATAAAATAAATAGGATTGGCCCCAGAATGGACCCTTGGGGTACTCCCCTAATACATGACATTTTATCAGACGCCAGCGACGATCCATTACCATTGCTCAACCTTACAAACTGGTGTCGATCACGAAGATAGCTATTGAACCACTGCACGGCTGCCGTGTCAAAGCCATTTATTATTGTACGGCAATAGGCTTGCCCCTTATTACGTGGGACTAAAGTATATCTGGCGAAAAGTGGGTGTAGAAATACACTTCTGCCTACCTCTTCGGGGTTATAGGCGTGAGATTATGTATGTTTGTATGGCACATAAGTCATAATAACCGATAAACACGTTGGCAGGGCTACAGGCAAAACGTGGTAATATTAATTTCCCATTTAAGCCGATTCCGAAGTTTGAAATTATAAATTACCCTAATTTAGCTAATATACTGTAATAATTTTTAGTTCATTACATCAATAAGCCAAAAGCAGATACAAATTATAACCGGCAATCTACTTTAAATATAGAAGTGCTATCGTGAAAGCGATATGTTTACATAAATGGGATAGAACATGCTGCATCGTGTTTTTATTGTACGAATACTATATATTATACGAATAAATACATTGAGAGAAGTTCGTGAATTGAATATGAGTGTATCAGTAGAAATTTAGAATTTATAGTTTTAAAATAAATATAATGCACATATCACATTATAGTTGCTAGTAGTGGGAAACGCGCTGACAATCTGCCGCTTTTAAACGATTTAATGGTTGCTAATTGCTGGATTGGAGCAGTGCCGTTGCAGTGCTTGGACAATAGCACGGCACTGCGATGCAATGTCAATACTCACAATCTAAGGACGTCCACTGCTGAGCATAAGCCTCCCCCACGACTCGACATATAAAAGGATGCATACCCCTACTTCCTCGTCCAGTTCTTGGTCGCCACCCTAGGATATTTCAGACCCATATATTATTTTAACAGTTCAATATAAATCCTCGTACTTGGGAACACAAACTAGCGAACAAACAAGTTTGATTATCTATCTCTAAAAATACCGAGAAACACTATAAAAATAAACATTCAAATGTAGTATGCAGCAGCTCATTTACATCTACAGCAAAGACAATAATGCGAATATCATGGCAACTTACATGGCTGTTTTTATTTACCTACGTGAGGCTAATAACCACCAGAAACGTGAAATCTAACACGCACATCGTGTGAACGTCACCAAATAATCACTTGATCCGTTAATGTAGATAATACTCTCCTTTATAAATAGTAGTCCTCAATATCATATCTAATTTCCACGATCATAGAATAAACATAACTGGCCATCGATCAAAGGCTAGAAAAACTAGCCGCCTCTTCATATTATCGTCAAATAACTAGCTCTGTGTAATCTTATAGATAGACACAACATTGCCAGACCATCCTCAAAGTGTTTTATACGAATTATAGTCTGTGGGCACTAGCTCTCTATCGATATAAAGTAAACATTACCATTTCATTACACTCTAACGTATCGTATTGAATTTACTCCGTAAGCGATCTGTATTGCAACTGGAATATAGGCGACTTTCATTCTTATTTTCGTTCAAATATATGTGCGTATTTGTTTAAAAAACGATATTTCTATGTAAAGTACCATAGGCTGTTGTTTACACCCCCGTTTTATTGTTTTAGAACATTTACATTCTGAGCGGCAAGCAAATTACTGACAGAAATATTTCTAAAATATAAATGTGGTATAGTCTGAACAAAAAAGGCCGTACAATTGTGAATGAAATGTGTTTCTAAATCTGGCTTTCGGGCTTAGTTGACATAAGGTCATGGTTGGATGGTATAAGCTTTTATGATCGAATTGTCATGCTTCAACGGTTAGGACAGTTTTGTTGAAATATAATCATATATTTTATATAGAAACGAGTATAATTTGTGATTTAGGGATACTTTCAGCGAGTCTGGATGTTACTCAGTGAAGGTTTGTCGTTAATATAAGAGACAAGAACTTGTTTAAAATTAATAACTTGAGCGAATAATAATATGTTTAAAATATTCTTTAATTTATTGATGATATATAGGAAGCAAGATTTCTGACTGCTCAGATGACGTAGTGATTTAAGCGGTCGTCTCAACGCTTAGGCAGTGCTGGGTGTCGTGGATTGGATTCTCCATGAGACAACACTTTGAGCGGATCACAGGTTGTTGTATCGAATATGGGTATTCTTTGCGTGCTTTGACTGAATGTTTATAAAGTTATCTGTGCCTTAGGATTATGCGCAGACTTTTCAAAGAAAATGAAGAACATGTGTCAGTTATACGCAAGTAAGTATAGCAATAAAACGATTTTCAATACTATCGTTAAAACGTAAGTACTTATAACTCAATATTACGTGAAGCAATATATTTTGTATCTCCAAATAAGGTATTTCATACATTGTATTTTCCACACACGGAAATCCCTAACCCGTACTTACGAGCCCTTCATGTTTCTTACAACATATCCAGCGTCATTTCAACATATTCACGAGTTCGCCCGGGTAAATCTGGCAGAGCTACGTGTATGCAATAGGGGCCAATTACCGGCTTTAAATCGCTCAGCGCCGCAGCTTGTCTCCCGTTTAATGCTTAGTAAAGCATTCAAGCGATGCAGCCGCTTAAAGATCGTTTAACCCACTCGGAACGTTAAGTATTTTATTTATGAACTTGCTAAGAGCCAAGGTTTGTCTGTTCGTTGACCACTAGAGAACAGTTTATGAATTAACTTCAATGGTATGCTAAGCTATTAATAACAAAGTTTTGCAGTAAGAAATTACATGAACCGTGAGAGTAAGGACTTACAGAAGTTTTGAATGAAACTATGTTTTCTTGATTCCTTGTAAATGTCGGAAAGTTCTGTATCTGACTATTCAAACTGAAACTATTAAACCGCGCCGTGGGTGCTTTTTACGTGATTAAAAAAGTTGTCTTCAAAGATCTATTCGATTTGCTGTTTCCTATCCGGCCATCAGAAACATTAGACAAGTCAGGGATATAGCTTCGCTATAAATATATACGCCCTTACACATTGTTTGGAATGTTGCAACTCAATCATGACTCATGTACCTGTAGAAATTTAATAGAAAATACAAAGATATGTCTAAATTGCCTTAAGAAATAAACTAAGATTTAGAGCGATCATCATTCACGAACTACAATAAAATATAGAAACTAATAAGTTCGCTCGTTATTTGTTTGTCACTGAGGCAATGAATGATGAAATTTGCAGAAGGGAACTCCGAAACGTTAAGTCAGTTTGTTTTTATTACGTCTAGATGAATAATACCCGCGGGACTCCGCTCACCAGCTGCTTATATGAAAAACTCGGACAGATACAGATATGCGGGATTCTCTGTGAAATATTCTACGTCCGTTTTTTTGTATTTTAAGTAATGAGCGATCCTTCATGCGTGTTAAAGACTCTCAAATCTTTCGAAAAAGCCTGGTGCTATATTTTCTAAATTTAAACGTATTCAACGTTATACTTGCAAACATCTGAAGAGGCGATTTTGTACTTATTATTATAAATAAATTTGATTCTGACATTGCTGAAATTGGATAATAATATCTTGTAAGAATTACAAACACACATACATAATTATTCACAAACTTTCGCGTTCATAATAGTATGGATACATTATATATATGAGCTATCAACCTTAAGTTCGCCAGGGATCTGATGGGAACAAAAACCGTTACATATTTAACACGACATGACTGAAAATTATTTCAGTACACAATCATTTCCTGGATTAATGTTCTGAAGTGGAGACCGCGTCAGGAAAACGTAGCGTAGGACGCCCTCCGGCTAGTCGGAGTGACGATTCACGCAAATTTCTTGGCAGAAACTAGACACGGGCCGGCAATCGAGTTCAAGGGCGGGCTATAGCCGACAATTTTTTGATGTCAATGCATTACAAATTTTAGCTTAGAATCCCAGGCAGTCGAACCGCGAGCAAAATTAGTTCATAGGTTGTGTTCATACTTGAAATAGTCTACTTTTTAAACTAATTTTCTGAGCTAATAGTTTCGCCCAACAGAAAGGCTAATGACGTCCTGAATAATGCACCTGTAGATTGAGTTAGCCTACCTGAGCGAGCCGGTTGTTTGTCTTCACTACTTAATCATTATTAACGGATCGACCCGCCAGCACTTGCCTAGTTTACCTAGTTTTTGTACACAACAACTATCAACTCATCTCAAAATTAAATTCTTATTTATTATTCTTAACTTATAGACTTATATTAGCTTTCGTTTCTAGTATAACCCAGTACACGCGTCTCATTTTGTGACACGAGTAGTCGCGCAAGGATCCATAAGACCCAGATATGGAATGCGTTGTTTTTAATAACTTAATGTAATATCGGCATTATTTGTAAATAAACTAGAAAGAGGATACTAAAAAAAACTTAGAAATATGAAATGTTTATTATTAAGACAAAAATAGAACATAAATTACAAGATTTTGGAGATCACTACAAATTTTTTACTTTTTATCATTTGAACGGGATAGTCTTTATCTTTTTTTATTTAATCTAGAAACATTTACATTTCTATTTATTATCAAATATGATCAACTATCTTATAAATGAGGGAGTTTTATAAACAGTTACACGAAACGATTTTTTATAATCTGCAATAAAGCTGCAAATATTTTTTTTTTCTATAAAGTAAGCATTATTTCTTCCATTGTCAATGCTACAACAATCTAATCTTATTTATTGTATTGCAATGGATACATACAAAAGAAATATCTAAAATTTAATTATAGTAAAATTGGCATTGTTTTGATTTTTCAGTCCTCTTAGATAGGGCAGGTCAAACATCACCCGAGGAAATTACTTGGCTCTGGCAAGGCCGGTCTGTCTGTATTTTTTTTTCTACCATGTACTTGAAACATGCTGTTTCGTATATGACAAGGCAATGTAGTGATAGAAGCCCTGAATTTGGCTTATGATAGTGACTATGAGTGCAAATATTTCTTCATGAGCGCCATTCCTACCCTGGCAGTAACTTTGACGGACATAACTCAGAGACAAATCATGATTCAATTCACGTCTTCTTTGAAGCAAACGGGCAAATACATTGCCGGCACTACGGAATGACAATCTCCAGTCTTAGGAAATTCATCGTCCTCAAAAAGTTTGTCTTATCCACTCTGAAAACAATCTAAACACTGGTTGTTATCAATTTTCCAATAGTCTTTAATTTTGGACTTAAAATGTCTCCTTCAATGTATTCTTTTTCTAAAATGTTTTATAATTTTTGGTCATTCATGAGATTTAGTGACGTATTTACAAATAAATTTAATCAAAAGAATATGTTTGCAATCGAAAAATATACTTACACATCACGTCGTGCAAGGGTCGAAACGACTTCTCACTTGATAGGTCCGTACTGTCTAAACACCACGTGAAAATAGGCTGTGGCTGAGTGTGTGTATAGCCTATAAAGTTACTTGAAGGTACCTAGCACGACGTCACGAATAAACTCATACAAACGTAGTTATGGTACAAAAACTAGAGTACTGGGTATTTTCAACCCATGCGCGACTACCCGCGTGATAAGACGGAAATGCATGACGGGTTTATATATACTATATAATGAAATGTTCCATTGCACTCTAAAAACGTCGGAATAAAATCGACTTCCTTAAATTTTTCTTAAAATAATGCTGGTAGTAAAACTGTAAAGGTGCCTGAGGGTGCTTGTACACGGCGCATGTAGCTTGAGCATGTTGAGGCACTTGCGCGGGTTACATGCACCGTAAACATATCGTTTAAAACAATGTGCGGGTCCAGCGACTCGAGCATGTACCAAAGCGAGCCACCCGCGCAAGTAATTCGCGTGCTCTGCGGCGCGCGCGGGTCACTCGCGCATGTTATCTGTTAAAATTATATTTTTAACATATGATTTTAAAATAATTTTCGTTCGTCGAGACATTTGACGCGATTCAAGTCATAAAGCTACCGCGCGGATAGCATGCACATGTAGCTCTTGACCACGAACAAATAACTTGTACATAGGTACAGCTTGCGCAAGTAGCCCGCGTCTTTACTTGCTCCAGTTATTTGCACCATGTACAAGTACAAGCGAGTAACTTGATCAAGTAGCTTGCGCATATTACCCACGCGTGTAACCCGCACCTTTACTTGCTCCAGCTACATGCACCGTGTAGAAGCACCCTTAAATTTTCCATTTGCATTGTCTAACCTCTATAGGTATCCAGATAAATCTCTTGAGACATTCTAAATCTAGAACTAAGCAACCAATATCGAATGAGTACTTTAAAACGATTTTCGTGTTTATGCAAACGTACGGTAACATCATTAGTGGGTAGCGGCACCAGTTATCGGCACACGTGAACGTTCATTGACGATCGGGTCGGATTGCGTCGTGTTGCTATCTCCGGGTAAGCTATGTGACGATTTGTGGGCTCGCCCCCACACGTATTACATGGTCTGAGCGGTTGCAAATGTCGTTTTGCTCGGATTCCACATGGTAATGGTTGTCTTTATCTTTATGACGTATTTAATTTTACTTATGGCTTTAAATAAATGGCCCGTTTGTTTTTATCGGAGACGTTATGTGTGGTTGGGATTGTCATTTGTGGGTCTCGTTTCTAAAGCTGGTAAATATATCGCAAAATTGTTAAGGATGGCTTTATTATTTCTACTTTGTGATATAATGTCACAATTCTTTCGCATGCTATTTTAAGCTTAATTTTGTAGTTACAAAACTATTGCAGACTAAGTTATTTGAATTTGAGACTTCATGGTAGGATTTTCAGCCTTTGTTTATACGCTACTTACCAGACATAAACATCGTTACCCAAAGTATACTAAATTACAGTTAATCTAAGCTATTCTGAACAATCACTAAATCAAGCATTGAATATATCATACATTAATAATATTCATCCCTCCCTTTTTCTCCGAAACTTATTTCAATATTGTGTTATTACGACATACCGCGATAAGTGTTGGAGCAAACTGAAGCTCAGTAAATCGTGGAATGTTTGCAAACGATAAGAACCTTATTTACATACATTACATTTACCTTAGAGCCCTAGTTCAGGGAACGTACCCTTCATCTGACGCATATTTTCTTGAGCATTACAAAACAAATACTACACATTTATTTTGACTTATGGAGCTCCGTTTTTATAGAAGTTATGTTCGTTTTATCGAATCTCATAACAATTTATTTAATTTATTGGCTTAGCCTTCCAAACTGTGGTCAATAAATATTATATTCTATTTGATTGTGCGAAGTATCAGTTTAAAGATATTGAGGCTGTATTGTTGCTTACAAATCTGTATTTGTAAGCTAGAAATTATCACTAGCTATAAATGGTCTATTAGTGAATTTAGCCCTTTTTAGTCAACCAGAGCCGTGAAGGAGCTTGCCCATGAACACGGGTTTCTTCCGATTTATTTAAGACTTGCTTTTTCTGATTTACTTAAGACTCAGTGCCGCCACACACACTTAGGCTAAAAGGTTTTAAAATTTGATGTAATAACTTATTTAGAACACATTTTTTGCATAGATAATGACAATTAAGAATCACATAAAAAGATTTAAGTGAGCTGAGTACAAAACGCGGCTTTTTGTGGGGGCTTGCCGCTTTTTATAAGTGTCGTTTTTTAATATGACTCCATATTATGGAGCAGTGTAAATAGATAAAACCGTGTCGCGGAGCTCAACCGTGTCAAGAGCTCTTGCGGCAACAATTTATAGAAATATATTTTTTTGATATTTTTTTAACAACTTGACAAACAAGGATTAATTTCGTTATCTGCACCTATCTAGTTCTTAAATGGAATAAAAATTTTAAATTGAATGAATGCAACAAAATGAACATTTTCTATTTTTATTCTAGTTACCTCGACATCCTTCATGGACGCGTAACACTTAAACGAGTATTGTTTGTCCTCAACTTACAATGTTTGTGAAACCTACTCCACAGTATTGCTCCGCAAAACTATTGCAAAAGGACAACGAATGCATTATACCTCCAGTGCAATACAAAGTAAAGCGAACACAATGCTACATAAAAGCAAAACGGAGCGAACGGAAAGTCGATAAAAGTCGGGCGTAAAAACTAGTGCAGCCTGTGAATAAACAACTCGACATGTAACCACGAATTGGAGTAGCTACCTTATTTCAATTATTTATTTTGATATAGAACTGTATTGTTACGGTAAAGATGTTGCCATTACTGTGACAAACTTTTATTGCTCTAGAATAAATGGCAATCTAAATCTAAATTTAGTTTTAGTAGTCTAATAACTCCAGGCGTACTCTTTTTATAAGAATTACTTTCTGAATAATATAAGCTGTATTATTAAACTGACTTTAAAGAGCTCCAGGCATTGTTTTATATTTAATTTGATTTTTAAACGTTCCGCAATGTTTTGGTTGTTTTAGAGCAAGATTAAATAATTTTCGCCAGCATTAAAATAATGTTAAGGTCGAAATGAAATGATTTTAATTGAAATGAACACCAAGTGAATCACAGTCATAACCATGGTAATACTCGTAAAGCACTCAAAACGTGACGAATCGTGAAACGTGAAATATAAATAAACTATCCAAGGCCCGTGGTTTTACCCGCGTTTTATGTACACAGTGACTGCAATTATGTTTTGTATGAAAATAGAAGTCCATCCATTTTTTACATTATTATTTTGCACGTTAATAGTGAATGCGCCGCTTTTTAAGGTTAGTAGCTAGATTGCTAACTGGATAAAGTTGTCCAATTATCACCTTAACTAAATATACTTCGTAGAAACAAAATCTTGTATGTAGCATTTTAAGCGTGGCTGGACATGTTTTTCGTAACGAATCGACAAAGTTAAACATCGTTTGCAGTAAGTTCTTGGGTGAAGGTTCGCTCTTAATGGCATTTATAGAGCATTGCCTTGCATCAGTGAGCATGTAAAGCCGGCAACTTCATCCTTGTATCAGCACACGAAGCTTTATGTCGAGCACTTCCAGTAACCTATAAATTTCGTCACCCGTGTGTGGTTAAACACACTCAAGCGAAAAGAAGAAAACCAAAATTTCAATCATTTTTGAAACAACGCTTCAGTCTGCAATCACGACTAAGTCTTTAAAATTTACTACGGAATGAGCCTAACCCAAATAAATGATCTTTGCATTAAATCTATTTCACATAATAATTTTGCCTAATTTTGCAACTTTCATCTTCAGAGAGTGCACTGAATTCCATACGTGCGTTAAGCAAATTAAACGTAAACAGTATTTGTTGTAAAGGCAGTGTAATAATCCCTTCTTGTCTCGTACTGCGCCTACAAGCGTACAGCCTCCCCCCGTGCCTCGCAAGTACAAGGAACAGCGCTGTTTAATCAACTGCGTGTAGTGTCCTTGTGGGTATATATAGCTATTAAAGGGTGCTTCTACACGGTGCATGTAGCTTGAGCATGTTGAGGCACTTGCGCGGGTTATATGCACGGTTATATGCAACATATCGTTTAAAAAATGTGCGGGTCCAGCGACTCGAGCATGTACCAATGCGAGCCACCCGCGCAAGTAATTTGCGTGCTCTGCGGCGCGCGCGAATGTTACTTGTTAAAATTACATTTTTAACATATGATTTTAAAATAATTTTCATTCATCGAGGTATTTTGACACGATTCAAGTCATAAAGCTACCGCGCGAATAGCATGCACATATACCTAGCTCTTGACCACGTACAAATAACTTGTACACACAGCTTGCGCAAGTAGCCCGCGTCTTTACTTGCTCCAGTTATTTGCACCATGTACAAGTACAAGCGAGTAACTAGAACAAGTAGCTTGCGCATATAACTCACGCGTGTAACCCGCACCTTTACTTGCTCCAGCTACATGCACCGTGTAGAAGCACCCTAATACATCGCGTATCATACCTTCCTGAATACATAAATGTAGCGGGCAAAGTGCCAAATTGTTTTAACGGTACACATCACATCTTGCTGCTATTTCATTTTACTATTAACTAACTACTCAGTAAAAATTAAATGTGGTTGTTATAAAATAGCTGGCGATAGAACATTTATTTTATCTATTTATTTATTTATAGACTCAAGCGTGTATCCCCGAAGGGGTAAGCAGAGGTGTAATATTACACCCACACTTCGCCACGAATTTTTTAGGTCCCACGTAATAGGGGGCGAGCCTATTGCCGTACCGGGCACATTACCAGACTCCGTGCTGCTACTGAGAATTTCCTAACGGAAAACCCCAATAACACTTTGCTCGACCCTGGAATCGAACTCCAGACTGAGAGACTCCCAATCCCACGTGCACATTTATGCCGCGAGACCAACGAGGCAGTCATTCTCACGAGTCAGACATTTATTTAATTAGTAAAATAGTTCAGCGGCCGACACAATAAGCCCCATGTCTGTAAGAAACAGTCTATGATTCTGGAGTCGTACAATTATACCGTAAAACAAAGAGACGTTTTAGATTTAACACTTTTATCTACTATCAGCTAGGCGCGTATTGCAATGATTATTATCGACCCTTCACAGTAACCTAAACTCTTAGTTTGATTCTGCAATTGTATAAAAGAATTGTGACGATGGGAAACGGGCATTTTCTTATCTGCCGGATAAAATGAAGAGACGCAATATACCTACTCGCCGCAAGGAGTAAATACGTGAAGTATTCTCGATGGAATTCAACAAGTGTAGCGATATTGTTGGCACTTCTCTCTTATAGTGGATGAATATTAATTACTTAGCAAGTGCTCGTTTTGTATTGTTTTGCAATAGTTAAAAACAAGAGTTAAAGACTATGCTTTGTGCTATAGGCGTTAGAGTTAGATATTTTTATGTAGGAGACAAACGAGCAATCAGATTGCCTAATGGTCAACGATTAACACGTCCCGTAGCAACGCCAGAGGAGTCACAAATGCTTGCCACGTTTCATCATCATCATCATTGTCCTAGCGTTATCCCGGTTGCCCGGTTGGATAGAATATCAGGTTTTCCACAGAGTGGCTGCCGTCCTACCTCCGCAACCCAAAGGGATAGCGATATTCCATGGCTTAGACCAGTACCAGTTTATTTGAGAATACTGACTCTCCGTAACGACAGTCGATAATCTTCATGACAGCCGGCACCGACGGTTTAAAGTTTTCTCCGAGGCACGGGGCAAGCGATAATTGACAATTTAATACGCACATAACTTAAAAAAATCACTGGTGCGTGCCTTGGATTAGAACCCGATACCCTACCATAAGTGCGTTGCCACCCTTTGTGAAAGAAAAAAGGAATATGAGGCTGAGCTTGATGAGGGCTAAGGAAAAGGGGATGGCGTCTCCGGCACAACACTCACTGTATGAAACATGGTACGACAGTACACATACCGTAGCTTTACAGTATACATATTCCGTGAGACAGTACTATCCCGGTCGAGCCACACCATTTATTCTTCAATCAGCAAGGCTCTGCGATTTACTTTAAAGTTTTCATCGAGTACACCGTGTTTAAGTTAAGACAATGTAACAAATACAAGCATCGTTTTGGGATCACGCCAATGTCTTTAAATGAGCCGACAAAATGCTAGGCAATGCTTAGGTACGTACTATTTCTAATAATACATTATGCTCTGTATAAAACCTATAATCTTTTCAACTCCCCAAAGCCCTTAGCTTACGCATTTTTGTGACCGGCCACCCATCTACTATTCAGCAGATGATAAAATCGCTTACCCACAGTCATATAATTATTACAATCATACTATTACTGTTAAAACATTCCTCAGAATTTTAATATGTGTGCTCTAAGTTTACCTGGAAAATACCTTAACAGAAAACCTTTTTAAGAATATCTCACAGTAAGGACTTGGCATTTGTCCTCCAAAATATAAGCAATTTATCCTAGGGAATAATGATTCAAAGAAAGCTTGAGCTAAAATATTTATGGTAGAAGTATTCACATGGAGCATAAATAATATGAGTCTCTTGGAAAATATGATTTAGGTAATCATTATAATTATTATGGTGATATTTCTGCCTACAAGCTTGCTTCGAAATATTTTATGTTAACGTATGCACGTAGAATGATATAAGCTTGTGTCTCACAATATACAACCTTAATCTCTCTTTACCCCTCAGGGAAATATGAAGGAATGCACATTTATGTGACAGTGGTTAGGAAACATATCTGATGGTCGTATGACTGTAATGTGATGTTTTGTAGAGTATCCCACAGCTTTCAAAGGTGCTTAACCTTTAAATCTTCTGATAAAATAGTTAATCGAAATGATTACAAACATTCATTATTATAGTAACACTTAAGAATATAAGCATAATGGTTCACTCAAAATGCCATATTTTTCTCATACTTGTGCCTGGGACTATGTGTCACACCAAATTTTACGAAGCTATCTATCATATTGGGATAAACTTACTCTTGTTTGCTAACGAATTTTGTATAAGTGAGTTGAACAGATTAGTAAGTATAGAATAGGATATATTACTGTACATCAGCCATGTGTAAAAGCAGTTTGGTTGAAAAGTTTAGTATATAATAATAATATATAATAACAAAATATCCCGATAAGCGGCACTAGGCTCGCCACCTATTACGTGGGATCAAAACACTGGCGAAAAGTGGGCGTTTAATATGCCTCTGCCTACCCCTTCGGGGAAACAGGCGTGAGTCTATGTATGTATGTATGTATGTATAATAATAATAGTACACATACACTGGCTTGATCTAGACTTCGTCGTCGAGTGACAACTGGCATAAATAAATAATGCAAAATATACATAACTTTCTCTCATATAATATGTGTATCTAATGGATTTCGATATAATAAGGAAAACCTTGTTGGATGCTGTATATATGAGTGGTTTTTGAGATTACGGTACGGCAAAGTGTCGTATGGCAAAGTCCTTTATGGTGCTGTTTTTATATACAAAAAACAGACATCCTGATTAATTTATATCGATCACAAAATCAATAGATGAATATGCATTTATTAAATAATAAATTTCAAATCTTTCGAGACTTCCTTCGAATACCGCGAATTTTGCTCTGTTCAGTCAAACCACACTCTCAAAAAAAAGCAAACTTGTTGGTCCGCACAACAGTGATTGATTGGCGCCATTGACGGTTATTAATTATTTATATGAGCAGCAGTTTAATCACCGAACCCTTTCTTAATTGATGAAGTTTGGGCCGCTCACCCCTCGAGACTGGCAAAAGCGCAGTAAAAGCAAATCGTTTAGAAAAAGATTTGTTTTCCTAGACCTTTTATCCATGGAGATTCTCCATTTTCTACCAATTTATTAAACTTCATCTTTTATCAATTTGAAGAAAAACAATGCGTGGTAATATAAATACTAATATTATTTTATAATTTCTTAATCGCTTATTTTTTGGTAAAGAAAGCTCCAACAACTTGTTTTTCTATTTTATATTTATAAGTGAGGTTCCAACGAAATGATTTTATTGAGATTATCTGATTACTTTTCAATAAAAGTTAATAAAGTTATTTTAATTTAATTTACAAACAAACATTGCATTTGACACAAGACGTTAATAGTTTTGCTGCTGTACTTTTATATTGCCAAGCTAATTGAAATTAAACTACAGTTTACGGATTTTATCGCGTTATATTGGTTTCACTAGTTATTACATTTAAACCGAATAATCTAGAAACTGCACTTTTATTACTAGCCGACGTTTCAAATTCTTTACTGGATTCATGTTCACGGCAGACTGAGGTGATATTTGTCTTTGTCTTGAATTTAAAAGTTATCTCAAAGTACCCGAACATTTTTCAACTATTGGTGTTAATATCTACGCAGAATGTGCTCACTGTGTCTTGATGTCTTCTGGTGACTTTGTCTTTCTTGGGTTTCATTAGCCTGATAACAGGGTCCCAAGCTGGAGGAACATTCCAACCATCTTCCCTATTGAAATTAGGATGTTTTTTAATTTCAATCGCTTTTCGTATCATTCTTGGAATAAAGCGGTGTTCTTTTGTGAGTGTCTGTGGTTTATCAAATCGCAGGTAATGGTTGGTTCCTTGTTCTACATGTTCACACACAGCAGACTTCGTTGAGCTTTTGTGTTTAATGTCAGCTATATATTCCTGTAGTCGAATGCTTATGCTTCTCTTAGTTTGTTCAATGTGAGAGCCCACACTCACAGTCTATCTTGTAAACCCCGGCCTCTTGTAAGGGTAACTGACTCTTGACAGATGGTAATAATTGGCTTATCTTCCTTGGCGGCTTGTAGAAAGTTTTGATTGAAGCTCGCTTCAAGATGTAGCCAATCTTGTCGGTCACGCCCTTGATGAATGGGAGGACAGCAGGTTGTCTCTCTACTATGGCTGGCTTGTTCTTCGGGGATCTGTGACGTTGGCGCGGCGGTCGGAGCTTGTTGTCTTGCAGAACTTGCTTGACATGTTGAAGCTCGGCGTCCAGGTGTTTCTTGTCACTGATCCCCCGGGCTCTCTGAAACAAAGACATTTCTGCGGTAGCTAACTGTTTAGGATGGTGATGAGATTCACCGTTTAGGTACCTATTTGTATGTGTCTTTTTCCTATACACAGTGTGGCTCAAAGAGTTGTTTTTGTTCCTGATAATAACTAGTACATCTAGGAAAGCTAAAGAATTGTTTGCCTCTAATTCCATTGTAAATTTTATGTGGTTATGAATAGAATGGTCTAGGAATACATTAACACTACCTGTTGGTAAAATTGTAAAAGTGTCATCTACATACTGCTTGTAGAAACTCGGTGTGATGGTGGCAGTCTGCAGGGCTCGCGCCTCGAAGTCCTCCATGAAGATGTCAGCAACAACAGGCGATACTGGAGAGCCCATTGCCACACCATCTACTTGTATGTAGTATTTCTCATCCCATAACAGATAGCCAGTTGTTAAGCAGTGTTTCAATATTTCTGCATATTCCTCAGGCATGTTGTTCTCCATTAGCTTCCTTCTAGTTATTTCAATACAATCATGTGCCGGTAAGCATGTGAATAATGACTGTACATCAAAACTAACCATAGTTTCCTTGTCAGAGAGATGTAGTAGGTGTTTTATTTCACTGACAAAATGGTAGGAATCCTTTACATGCGCTCTCGTATTGCCTCTGAGTGGCGAGAGAATCTTTGCAATATGTTGAGCCAATCTGTAGGTTGGTGCCCCTATTTGACTGACTATAGGCCGCAGTGGAGCATTTTCTCTGTGTATTTTCGGTAGGCCATAGAATTGAGGAGGTTTTGCACACGATGGTATTAAGTATTTCAGGTCCAGATTCAGTTGTTTGGAGTATTTCTTCACAATGTCACTCGTTTGCTTGAGTATTTTGTTGGTAGGGTCCGTCTTAACCAATTTATATGTACTTTCATCCGACAAAAGATTTTCAATTTTTTGTTTATAATCGGACGTGTCCATCACTACCGTTGCATTTCCTTTATCTGCTCGGAGTACTGTTAGTTCAGGTCTAGCTCGTAGGTTCTTCAGTGCGAAATACTCGGGTTTTGGTAGATTCCTTCTCGGCACTGTCGACTGACGCAATACAGCAGAAACGTCCTGACGTATGGCCTCGAAATCTTCAATCCACTGCTTTCTCCCACGCTAGCATGGTGTTCCGCTGCGAGGCTGCGCACATAAGCCGGCCATAACTCTCGACCGATAGTTCCGACTTGTTAGGCCATTACTCCACTTACTACTGCCTCTATCCACTGAGGTATAGGTACTAGAGTTGTTAACACATTATCAGTACTTCATACAATTTTATTCAAACAGCGAATATAGATATATCATATCGCGACTAAGACCCTTCTGAATAAAATTGTATGTTGTATACAAATTGCGAAAGTATAAAAACAATATCGGTAGTTGCGTGTACAGACTAACAGGCACTGTGACAATTCTCGATCCAAGATGACAAGATGTTTGTGAACGTAGGGGTTTACTTAAACTCTGGCACTGCCATTGCAGCGGTGAATATAAATATAGATGCACTACGTTACTGATGATGTACGCTTGGATAAGTGACGCCCTATAATTTACTATTGACGCACATATATTGAAAAGTCAGTTGTTTGCGTCATGCACCGTATTATATTTATAAACATAGTACTTTCATGTAAGTATAAACCCTTTATATTTAAAATAAGGTATCTACTTTAAAGCCAAATTACCTGGTTCACTAAGTGTCAGTTAATTAACACACACATCGTTTAAAGTAACGTTCAGTCTACATTGATCTTCACAGCCTTTTACAGCGAACCATTATCAAAATTTCAAAGCTGAAACTACTCAATTAAATTCAATGAAACACCGACATTATTGCTTTAGTTGGAACAAGAAGGGTCAGAGAACATAAATGGACACTAAAACTCGCTTAATTGTGTCTAATATACATAACAAAGAGGGCAGGGAAGCTGTAATCGTGTGAAATCTTACTAATCTGCATACATTCGCTCTTCGTGCATTATTAAACGGATACTTATGGGGCAACACCTTAATAATTACACGGCTAAGAAGGAATTATAATTTGTCGTGGGTGTATTGCGACACCCTTGAGGTAAGCACGATGTATAAAGCCTGTATTTTACTGGCGAATGCTTTGATACGCGCATTGGAATCGATTGTTTTCGTACATTTCTATTGAATTCTAATTAAATTATGTGGGATTCACAAATTTTGTTTCACTTCTGGTTTGGTGTCTAATTTGGTTATTACATATCGCTCTTTTATTGTGTAGTTTTATCACAACAAGATCAATATTTACTCGTGTAGTGTACATATTATTAGACATCTGTAGGTTTTTAATCCGATGACTTAACTGCTCACTAAAGCTCCTTTTATGATGGTACTAAGTATAGTTAATCGTGTAGCGCTTGTCACTAGACCGCCACAAACCAAAGAGATAGTTATACAAAAGTTAGAGCAATTTGTAAATGAATGAGGAAGTTTACTATAGCTAAACAATCTTGACTACCTTGTAATGGATAATTCAATAGTTACCAGGCTGTTGGTGTACTGATTAGTGAAAGATTAAGTGGGTTTGTATTCTACCCAGGACAAATATTTCAGTGATGATCATGTTGGTTTATGTCGAGTCTGACTCTGGGTGTAATTTATCTATAATGGTTATGAATACTAAAATAAGAATATTTTAGAACATTTATTAGTTATCTGATCGCCATAGTACAAGTTCTGCTTAGTCTGTGATTACAGGTTGTTGACAACCATATGTGGTTGTGTGTCAATTGCACCAAATGCCTATTATTTTTAAAATGACAAATATGAACAGCTGTTGAATATACTATACTCCTCCATCCACACTTGTTTACTTTTCAATGATTTTTCCATCAGGACAGACTAAGTAGAAACTACAGTGTTTCCATTTGATTATACACAGACTAAGTAATTGCGGCGGCGTTGGCTCAATACAGATCGCCTGTGCCCCTTTTATTTAATACTTTTATTACTGCTATTGGGCAATTTTTTTTGTATTACTTTCAAAGCCTTTACGTGCTCCGGTTGTAGATAAGCTAAATTTTCCACAATAATATTGATACAATTTTCATACATTGTTATTTTTATATGAAAACTATTAGAGGCTAAGTATCTAGCTGAAATAGAATTGAAGTATAATATCACGTGTTGTTATAAAGACATTGTTATGTCTTGGAAAGTGTAATTTAGATAATAGATATCGTTTTAGTCTGCTGTTTTTTTATGTCTGCAAAAAGAAATAGATACCTAATATAATGGCTCCGTACTATATACCACCGTATTTTTTTTATCTATTTTCTCAGAAAGGCTAGATATTACTAATCCTATTTTCATGTCTTTGAAGGGCGAGCACGACTGAAGCTTATCATATTATCATCTTGCTTATTAAAAATAATTTGGTTTATAAAAATATAAGTTGTTAGAAGCTTATTCGTTACTAGACTTCGGCCACGGCTCCGCCAGCGAGGGAATATTTTCCCCCTTAGGGTAGAAAGATTGCCTCGTTGGTCTCGCGGCATAAATGTGCGCGTGGGATTTGGAGGTCTCGGGTTTGATTCCCGGGTCAGACAAAGTGTTATTGGGTTTTTTCCGTTACGAAACTCTCAGTAGCAGCACGGAGTCTGGTAATTTGCCCCGTACGGCATTAGGCTCGCCCCCTATTAAGTGGGACCTAAAAATTCCTGGCGAAATGTGGGTGTATTATTACACCTCTGCCTACCTCTTCGGGGATACAGGCGTGAGTCTATAAATAAATAAATAAAATTAGAGTAGAAATTTCCAAAAATCTTCTGTAAGTGCTCCTCTACACTCTCCAAGAGAATTACCAGTCCAAATTCAAGCTTCCTACGCCCAATATTTGTGGCTGTGCCTTGTCAGCCACTCAGTAACGTAAGCATTTTATATATACAGAATTATAATTATTCAGTTTGTAGGTCAAAATAAGTCTCTACTAAATCATCTTTTCTATCCATAGCACATGCAAAGATATTCATTGTATTTTACAATTAAAATCTTTGCATGTGTTTTCCGAATAAAATGAAAGCACTATTCAATAAACACTGTGTTCGTCGGATAAAGCTGAATTTAGCCAAACACATGTATTTGAAACTGTGCAGGTTAGTTTAGTTTTACAGTTATTTGTACGAATGTTTTGTTGGTTTAGTGACGAGTGACTCCCATTGCTATTGAAATCGGGCGTTCGATTTTCACCTATAGCAAAAAAAATGAGGAACACTATCATTTGTTTTTTGTATTTAATTTGTCTTTGAATTGCCTGTATTTAATAATGTATATATAGGTATGTTTATCAGTTATTTAATTGTAATAGTACAAGCTCTAACTAGTTAAGATCAGACAATAATGTGTAAATGGTTGAAATAAAAGATTCATAGCGTTTCCGGCAACTCGTAATAATATTGCTTTCATGTGCACTCACGCCTGTTACCATGGTAGGCAGAGACTACGGAACACCATTTTGCAACGATCCTGATACATCTTTCTTGCTTCATTCACTCCCATGAAATTTGTCAGTGTTAATTTCATATATAATTTGGTCAGTATCTCTTTGCGTTATTTTTGCCATGTAGGTAGCAGTAAATATAGTTTACATTCATTTTAAAATTAATGGAGTCTCGTCGAGACACGAAGTCATTAAATAACAGTATTTACGGTCCGTGTGGTGACGGATTAAGAATACGAATTGTCACCACCCCATATCATCCCATGGGTGTCGTAAGAGCCGACAGAGGGAGCATATTATGCAGAGAACAGCACTGTAAGAGAAGGAAAACTTGATACAAACCCTATACCAACCCGCTTGGCCAGCGTGGTATAGTAGGCCAATTCCTCCTTTCAAAGGAGAGGCCTAGTCCAGCAGTGGACTGTTATAGGCTGATGATGATGATGATGATTTACGGTCGACCAGCGTTTAAAAGTAACGGTATCCAATTACCACTCACTCGCTTCGTAGAAATAAACATTGTCGGAACGTTGGAAAAGCAATAAATCGTGTAAGGCAGGAGGGCAGTCCCTCAGCGAAAGAGTGAATCATTACAACACCGAGGCCATATATTGTAAGCGATCGACATCACTCTCTAAGCGCGGCTGTAATTTTCCAGCGTTCGCCATTTTTGTTAAGTCATATAAAAAGTTTAATTTCCTAAGTTGCGCGTCTGAACATCTTGCTTTTACATTCTACAAGAATGACTAAAATGTTACTGTCATTATATTTTCGTGCCGAGCGCTTCAAATGATAACATATATGAATGTTAAAATTAAACTACAGTTTACGGATTTTATCGCGATATATTGGTTTGACTGAGATTAGATTTAAGCCGAAAGATCTAGAAAATAACAATATTTATTACTATGCAACGTTTCGATTTATTTACAAAACTCGTGGTCACGGAAGATCAATATATCGCGATAAAATCCGTAAAGTGTAGTTTAATTTCAATATGTAACATTCGAAACCCAAGAAGATGATATTATGTATGAATCTGTGGACCTTTACTACATTTTCTTAATTATTACTATCATACCCTATCATCCTATTGAAAAGCCTATACTAACTTATAATAAATATATTGTACCTAATATCGTTTTCACTCAAATTACCGACATTCCTTATGACTACCAATATCTCATTTCAATGATTTTATAGATTACGTCAAACTTTTCATGTCGATCGGACCTCTCACTCGCACCTCATAACGTCACACAGGAAAATAACTTCACACTCTCGTAAAACCTTTTATGGCGAAAAATAAGAATTGTTTATGTGAACGATTCTCTTTATCTGGCAAAAATGTGTTTGTTGTATCGATAAAAGATCCAATTCACAAACAAGCTTATTTGTGATGCAAATATTTAATAAAAAAATTGGTTGCCTGTAAAGTCGGTATACGGGCGAAAGTTTTACGTGACAACGACTTTGAGTGGTAAAATAATTTTAATGTGAATATTCATTCGTATAGTAGGAAGAAGGATGAAAGACGCGTGCCTTTCACTTTTTATGTCTGTCTCTCTCGCTCTTAGGCGGGACGCGTGCCTCTCACTCGCTCTCATTGTGAGCGCATAACGTGAGCGGAGCGTAACGCAGTTTCTTGAAGTGTCACCCGGCAAACCAATTTATAAGACGTTGTCACGTCAAAAACCACGTGAATGCTGTTGACTGACTGACTGACATACGGGGGTGGGTACATACTGTATTCCCGCACGAAAACATTGACTTTATTATAGTTTTAATATAGTTGTGTGTTGAGACAAGATACTTACATTGTTTAGTTCTGATTTGTTTGACTTTTTCCAAGATATTTACGCGTGTAAAATCTACGTTAGTTACCGTATTCTAAACAGATACACAGTCATGATTCTTAGTAGCACACCTACTATTATAATATTATATCAAACACTGTAGAAATAGTTTACAAACATCCCTATTTGTAAACTATTTCATAGCTGGGCAAGGGCTTCTCTGTCACTATGAGAAGACTCTGGCTGTAATAAATATTTCTTATAATACTAGAAAAGTTATATATTTCAATTTTGATTGATATTAATGTTTAGTTTAAATATTGCAAACTTTACTTGAAATTGTATGATTACCAGAGGATATTATTTCCTTTTCTCTAAAAGGCAATCAAATAAAGTGCATGAAAAACCAAATATAAATATTCACGAAAATAAATCGATGCCTGCAAAGTGTAAAGCAATCAAAACATCAGGTTATAGTGAAAAATGAAATGCCAGACCTTTCGATTGTTGAAATGATTTCACTGTAAAACCAAAATAAACCACAATAAAATCGAGCAACACTGATCAACTTATCAGTTCTGTATATAAACTGTCCTACTGCTAAGCACGGGCCAATTCTCATTATGAGAAAAGTGAGGGTATAGTCCCCTCTGATACACAAGTGCGCGTTGACAAACTTCACATGTCTCTCAAAAACAAGACTCTTAGACATACAAATTTCTCTCTCAATATTTACCTCCACCGTTTAGCAAGCGATAAGTATTAAATTGATATGTACATAACTTCAAAGAGTGAGTGGTGCGAGCCGTGATTAAAACCCGAAAACCTCTACGTGACTGTCGGTTGGTCTATCTACTAGGCTATCGCTGAGTACATCATCAACAGTACTTCAATTTTAATGAGTAGAAATTAATGAATATAAACATTAAAAGCCCATTTTGTCCAGGACAAAACCCTTATTAGTTAGCAGGCAGAACAACATTTACCTCAGAGAATGATCGTGAGTAGGTACCCTCAATGTAGTAATTATCACGTCTTCTCGCCTAATTTAATTAATTAGACAATGATAAAGCCAACGACCCGAGGAGATATAAAATAAAAGTGAGCAACGGCTAAGGGTGAGCGTACATTGATAGGCGGCGCGACAAATGCAATCAGAAGGCCTATTCACATATTTGAAAAGACAGTGACACCTTATTTTGAATTAATTGCGATTTGATTATTATCACTATTATATATTATAGATATTGACTTACAATATATTGTTATGCTGTTACACTTATATTTTGACGTTGACACATAGTTTGACACTATTTTTAATTTACGATCTAGTCGCGGTATCATTCAAGTATGGTTTAATTTAAGAGGATACTATTTATGACCTTAGTATGACACCGAGAGTACATCTACGAGTATCAACTAAACTGCATTCTGAACAAATACGATAGAGAGAATTGTCCCTCTGTTGTTGTCATTATTACGCTGATACTACTGACACAAAAGAAATTAAACTGTGTAACATTTGCGTAAACCCAATAATATATCATAGTAACACAAATTCCACTTATCTCTTACACGATGCTTCTAAAGATTTATTACATGTATTAGAAAGGACTACTGTTGCATTATCATCATCATACACGTGTTGAGGCACATGTCATCAAACGAGAGGTGTTCACCTCTCATCTGTAGCTGCTGTCGCAATCATCAGCTTGCAGTAGCCCACTGTTGTACACAGGCACGTCTACAATGACGACCACCTCTCCAAGATGCTATCCTGAGCTCGATCTTTTTTTTAAATAGACTCACGCCTGTAACCCCAAAGGAGTAGGCAGAGGTTTATTATTACACCCACATTTCGTATTGGCGTTACCGGGCACATCACCAGACTCCGTGCTGCTACTGAGAATTCGGAAAAACCCAGTAACACTTTTGCCCGACCCGGGAATCGAACCTGGGACCTCCGCTCAGCAGTCGCATACGCTATCCACTAGACCATGGTATCCACTAGGCTCGATTTTTGCCTCAGTATAAACAATATTTTAATCAATACAAAAAATACACCATAAGAAGCACTTTAATGTCTGGGTAATATTTTTTTGTAAATATTAATTGTAATTAATGTAAATGCGTGTGGCATTTACATCTGAGCGCTACCGTGCTTCGGAGGGCACGTAATGCTGTCGGTCCCGGTTCTTGTCTTAGGATAAGAGTCGTTAGGCCACGTCGAAGGCCTTCGGGCGACCTGAAAACTTCGACACTAGAGTTGGCCACACACTCACACGAAAAACAAAACAAACAAAAAAAATGTAATGCTTGCTGTTTATTAATTTTCAGATTGTTCCCAAATAAGATTCATATAACTGATTAATCATAACGGTATGAAATTAATACTGAATATGAAAAAGCGGGATTACGAGAGGCTTCCTTGCTTTTACAATTTAATATAATTTGTCATGAATATGCAATGTATAAATATTTGTACTGTACATGTTGCTATGTTAAAAATATTTACATTATTATTATTTGCTTTATTATTTAGTATGTTAGCTTTATTATTTACATATTTTAACGATATAAGACTAAACAACATTTGAAACTTTACTATTTAAGACTTCGACGTCCATTATTTACAACTTTCAAAAGCTCTAATAAATAGAGAGACTTCAAAGATGGCACTCAATTGACTTATCCAGTAATGGTATTCCAAAATTCCATGAACACTACAATCGCGGTCCTCAAGAAATAAGCACGAGCCCTAAGCGCAGCGGTTATAGGACAATATGACTCTATGGCGCGCACAATAACAAGGTTTATGGCTACGTCGAGGGTTAATAGAGGTGCGCTCGGTGCGTTATGTAGTGGATAGTAGGTTCATTCTGCGTTTATTATGATATTGAGTTTGAAGAGCCTGTGACAATGGACACAGGATGTTATCAGTGCGGCTTCATAGTCTAGCATAAGCAATTATGGATGGATGAGCTATCATAAAATTCACACTCTTACAGGCCTCATTGAGTATGGGTTGCACCTGAATTAAAGTTAAATAAAAAAAATATATATATATATTTAGCTTAATTTTTTTTGATTGCTTGATTCCAGAAAATGGGATCTCATGTTGGATCCCTCTGCTCTTATTAATCTGTAGGAATCCGTACTTAAAAAAATGGATTTTTGAAATTATTTAATTTACATAGTTATCGTGTCGATGACAACATGTTAGATGATTTTAGCCCAAAAGTCGGCCATTCGAATGGCGTTTGACCTTCTTTCAAATAAGTTGTCAAGCCTCATAACTCTGGGCTCACGGGGCACGTTAGTAATGGTATTAAGTATTAAATAGTAATGGCTCATCGTTTGTGGAGACGTCTTTGGAAATTATGTTACAATAAACACATTTTTATCACTCACTTTAAGCAAAAGTTATTGACAGCAATACTTTCCTACCGTAGGCCAACGGTGACCTACAACGTCGTTAAAGTGTAAAAAAGACACATTTTACGGGCAGGACCGTGGGTAGTAACTAGTATTGAATAACTCTTTAGGATTTTTTCATTCCCATCAGTCTTCCATGGTACCCGTGTTTAAGCCGAAGTTCCGCACATTATTCAGGCCGGGTGGACACCGGCTCTAAATTAAATAACTTTGTTCATACATATTTATCAAAGCGCGATCCCATTATGCATACGAGGTGAGAAGGGAACTAATAAAATAGTTCTGTTAAAGGGGACTGACGTTTTTAGTTTGGGCTCTTGCGGTAAATACCAACGAGGCAAGACATTTGCATAAACCTAAACACATTGCGTTAGGCGGCAGATTTGCTTCAATAGCGATTTGGGACCCGAATCGTTCCTAAATATTTCAACAATGTTTTACCTGCATTTACACACGCTTTGTCTTAAATAAATCCAAGGTATATTTTTTTTCAATTATCTGTCTATCTATTGTCACGCTTGTCTCCAATTGTGGTAGGCAGAGACTATGGAACGCCAAATGCCGGAGCATTTGCAACTCAAACACACCTCTTTCGCTTCCTGGACATTCATTAACCTCATCATACACGCTCGCCGGTTATGGGTACTTTTAATTTGGCCCTTTTTTAGTATGTCACCTATTAGGTACCTCTGTCTTGGGCGTCCCTTACCGACATCTCCATTCATTCTTACACGATACACTTGTTTCGTATTTCTTCTTTCATCCATCCGTTCCAAATGTCCAAACCATCGCAACATTCCTTTTTCGATCTTTATCACTATATCTTCTTTTAGACCACACTTCTCTCGTATCAAACTTTTTCAATTAGTAATAAGACATCAATATTTTGTCATCCTTCATCATCATATAGCTAGAGTTGACCCCGTCACAATTCGAGACCCTTGTCTTGGAGCCATTTCTTTGCATTTTGATCAACATACGTCGAAAGCAAAATGTTTGATATTAGTTCGTATATAAGCGGACGCCGCGCATCGTGGCTTCGGCGTAAAATCGATGACCGGCGCATAATATGACATTTAAAATACTTTCTCACTACAAAACAGGAAGAATATTATCAGAACCGCCGCTTAATTGAAGCAATCTAATTCTTATGTCCACTTCCAAACGAATATACGAAAAAGGTAGGTGGAAACGAATGCTTTATCAAAGGTGGATACATTTTTGGTTGGAAAGTATGTATAAAATACACCTATTATAGTAGGCTGATTGATTGAAAATTCCCTTAAAATGGGATAATATTGTTATCATTTTAAGCTTTGTCACTTACGCCTCTTTAACACTACCAATCAAAGCAAATAAAAGCCAAAGCGTATTTTAAATGTAAGACAAATACGCCTGTACGCGACTAGAATGTTGTGGTAGAAAAGTCAATCGTGACTGTTGGCAAGACAATTAATGTAGATATGTACAATTGTACACAATAATGCGATTTAGGCACATGTACCTTAATAAGATGATATTGTGTCTACTGCAAAAAAGATAAATTTTAGCATGTAAGTGACTTTGTGACGAGTTAAGAATACAAAGTCTTACACCACCCCATTTAATTCAGTGGATGTCGTAAAAGGTGACTAAGGCAAATACACAGAGGAAATAGTGTCTTTCGAAAGAGATGGCAAATTGTCATCAAAACCTATTCTACCCCGTTATCCTTAGACCTAAATCCAACTTAATGTGAAAGAACAATGGCAGAATTAGGTCTGGGTTTGTTGTGGCGAGCTTAAACTTCATATGAACAAAACAAATTGTTTATTTTTTCTAATATTTTTTATATTTTCACTTTGTCTTGATAAAGCCGGATTATTTTATGATGATAAAAAGCATTCCAATTGATTACAAACCCTAGTTCGTAATCAATTGGAATGCTTTTTTTGTAAGCACCTATGCTTACTTTATTATTTGATTGTTGCCATAGACAATGGTGTGACAGGAATAGACGTTTGACATTGATGCGTATCGATTATTAAATAAGTAATCGATATGATCGACCTTTATAGGGTTGGTTTGGTTTAAAATATAATAATTAAAATGCAGTTAATTACCTGCTACCTAAAATGTTGATTGAGGGAGCCAGCACGATCTGTATCACTATGCCTCCACGCCATCAGAAGGTGTATGCATAAGCATGTCAGCCTAAGCCATCAGACAGGTTGCCACAACTATTTGCTTATATGTTTAATAATGCCCACATCGTACTCACAACTTTACATGCTAATACATAGTAAAATACATGTTGTAAACAATATGTAAAATTATAAAAATTTAAACAATAAAATGTCATATATTTAAATGTCAAAAAATATTATTGAATGTCAATTTAAGAATGTCTAAAAAATAAAATAAAATAAACTTAAGTAATTTTAAATGTCAAAAGAAAATAACAATGTCAAAACAAAATAAATAAAATTACAAATGTCCAATCAAAAATGTCAGAATGTAAAGATATAAGTACTACAAATGTAAATAAAAATATTATGTCACTAATTTCAAAATGTAAAAATTCATAATGTCAATTCATAATTTAATGTCAATTCATAATTTTTAAACTCAATTCCAGGCGTTTTTGTCTGCTAAATAATCTTTAACTGTGTAATAAGCTTTTGAACACAAGCTCTGTTTAATAAATACTTTGAATTTATTAATACTTAGTTCCTGAATATTACCTGGAATTTTGTTATAAAAACGTATGCTTTGACACTTGTATGAGTTACTTATTTTTTGAAGTCTAGTTGAAGGTAGAACAAGTTTGTTTTTGTTTCGTGTATTTATTTTATGAATGTCGCTGAATTTAGAAAACATATTTATATTTTCCTGACATATAACAAGTTCTCATAAATGTATTGAGATGCGACAGTCATTATCTTAATTTCTTTAAATTTTTCCCTCAGTGAATGCCTTGAACCAAGACTGTAGATTGCACGAATAGCCCGCTTCTGCAGTACAAACACAGTTTGAATGTCAGCTGCGTTGCCCCATAATAAAATGCCATATGACATTATGCTGTGGAAATAACTAAAATATACTAATCTGGCTGTATCTATATCAGTTAACTGACGAATTTTATAAACCGCGTACGCTGCAGAGCTAAGTCTATTCGACAAGTGACCTATATGTGGGCCCCACTGTAGCCTAGAATCTAAGGTTATGCCTAAGAATACGGTGTTATCTATAAGATCCAACTCTTCTCCATTTAAACATATGTTAGGTTTAACTTGTTTTACATTCGGTCTTGAAAATCGTATACATTTCGTTTTTCTTTCATTTAACAGTAAATTGTTAGCAGTAAACTATTGAACTACTTTAGAGAGAGCGTTATTTACATCGTCATTATTTGATTGTTCTCGTCTAAGTTTAAAGATAAGTGATGTATCATCAGCAAATAACACTATCTCTTCATTATTTTGCATAATATATGGCAAATCATTAATATATACAAGGAAAAGGAATGGACCAAGAATTGAACCTTGCGGCACTCCCATTGTGACCACTGAACCCATAGAAACTTTTCCATTTACCTCAACTCTCTGTATCTTATTACTCAAATATGATGTTAGGAGATCCAAAGCAGTGTTCTTAACTCCATAGTAATGTAATTTCCTGATAAATGTTTCATGAAAAACGCAATCAAAAGCCTTAGATAAGTCACAAAAGACTCCTAGAGCATCATGAGACTCCTCCCAGGCATCAAAAATACTATCTAAAAGCTCAACTCCAGCATCGGTAGTTGAGCGACCCCTAGTAAAACCAAATTGTTTTTCATGTAACAGCTTATTGTTATTAAAATGAGTTTGAAGCTGGCCTAGAATTAATTTTTCAAAAATTTTACTAAACGTGGGTAGCACAAATATTGGCCTATAATTTGTGGGGTCAGATATGCTACCTGATTTAAATAACGGAATTACTTTACTACTTTTCATTTGATCAGGAAACACACCACAGTCAATGCATCTATTGAAAATCATTGCCAGTTCAGGTGCTACTGTGTTGATTATGGATTTCGTAATCACAAAAGAATTGCCCCAAAGATCACTAGTCTTCTTCAAATTAAGGGTATTAAAAGTTTTTACAATACCTTTGTCAGTGACATAACTAAATCTAAATTCAATGTTACACCTGTTGACATTTTGTTTTAATAGAGATTTGGCGTTATTGGGGGATGAGTTCAGGGATTTAGTGGTTGAGACTGGAATGTCTGTAAAAGAAATTTTCAAATGCTGTGGCAACCTCAAAATCTGATTTTATTATCTTTTTATGATATATTAGCGATAACCAAATTATTGGGCGTAAGAAGCTATAAAGGATGTATACTTCCCTGGGGACCCCGTAGGAGTGCACTAAGAAGGTATTTCCGAAATTAAAATGGGATCGGGCAATAACAGTAAAATTAAAATAAATGTGCGAACGTAGCTGCGGGATCCTTCAAATATATTACATTACAACATTTTAGCATGTTATTATACTGCTTTGTTTTTATGTTGGTAAGAGTTTCTTCAAGATCATTCTTATACTATTCATCCGAAGCTAGAAGTAGCATTTGTTATGAAGAAAAAATAATTGAATTGAATTGAATAATATAACATTAACTTAGTTAATAATATTAGATTTTGTTGCAGTTTAAAATGCATGTTAATTATGGTGCATCCTAACCGCAGTTATTATTTGTTCAGCAAAGTTTTAGGATGTTAGATCCCAACATTATGTAACAAAACACTAGAGATTTCTTCATAGATTGTTACTAAAAGTTATTGAATTCCGTCGCGTTTCTAAATATTGCCCAGCAAAAAAAATTGGGTTTGGATGCACCATCGCCGATTATATAACTTATTTTTTTAAACTAAGCCCTTTATATTCCTACGTCAGGAACTGCGTTTCAATTTTCCCTCAGAGTAGGTAACCCAAAACTAGCTAGCAAGTGAATGCGGTCATGTTGCCAGCCATATCATTTCAATTCACACCGGGACATTAATTACAACGCGCGTCGGTGTCAACTGCAGCTTAATTATTGCGTTATAGGCAATACCTATCATTGCGTTGTGTTGCCAACGTTATTTTTTTTTCCATCTGGGTCACAAAGTGACGCTTATGAACGTCAAATTTTATTGTACATTACTTAATGCTTCTACATTTACATTTACTGCCCATTCGCAAAGCAATAGGTAGAACCACGAGAAAGAACGGGCAATAAAACTCGTGGCCACTCTTTTTAATCGCCAGTGTTATGTTACATATTTTGTTTTTGTAAGGAGCTGCAACTGTTTCACATTGTAATTAATTACTTGTAAATAGTAATTAGGAACATACATAATACTTAAATAATTAATGCAGTTACCAATTTAACTGCTGTAGTAGCCTTCCAGTGTGAATATTGTGTAACAGGAGCATCCACTTACGTCTTATAATGTAGGCAACTCGCGACCATGTTCATAACTATATGGTGGAAATATATGTTACAGAAGTGACTGTATATGAATACACAAAATTACTAAAACATTAGTTTACAGCCCATAATCACGAGTTATCTTCATCTTACAGTGCAGTAAAACTTTAATAAAATTAGTGGAACAACAATGCAAATGTAAATGTAGTACCTAAGTTGAATGACCTAATAATACATGAACAGTAATTTAAAAGAACTAGAAATATTATATAAAGTTTAACTGAAAAATGCAAAGTATCTATATAATTCTAATTAGGTATAAAGATCATGAGTTGTCTAGCGTAAGTGACCAGCTATCCTTATCACTGAAATAATCATTAATAGTATAATAACCTTTCTTAATAAGGCAGTCTTTTATTTTAGTTTTAAATGTACTAAATGGTAATTCTAAAAGACTAATTGGTATTTTATTGTATATACGAATACCTAGCCCTAAAAAAGAATTATTAACTTTATGTAAACGATGATAAGGGGCATATAACCTATGCCTGTTTCGAGTATTTATGTTATGTATATCGCTTTTTGTGGTAAATAAACCTATATTTTGCCTAATGTACAAAATATTAGCAAATAAAAATTGCGAGGCTACTGTAAGAATTCCTATAGACTTAAAGCGTTCCCTAAGAGTATCTTTTGCACCTAACATGTATATTGCTCTAACCGCTCGTTTTTGTGGAACGAAGATATTCTGAATATCCGCCGCTTTGCCCCATAACAAAATGCCGTAGGACATAACACTGTGAAAATAGCTAAAATAAACTAAACGAGCCGTGTCGATGTCAGTAAGTTGCCTAACTTTTCTGACGGCACACGCAGCAGAGCTTAGCTTTCCTGCAAGACATGCTATATGTGCACCCCATTGTAACTTATTATCTAGTGTAATACCTAGGAACACTGTAGAGTCTACTGTGTCAAGTTCCTCCCTATCTAGCATAATATTAGGTCCCAGTTGTCTTACATTAGGTAAAGCAAATTTAACGCATTTAGTTTTCCTAGAATTAAGTACTAGGTTATTTGCTGTAAACCATTGTGTAACTTGTAATAGTGCATTATTTACATCAACTAATTGATTTCTATTCCTATCTACTTTAAAAATAAGTGACGTATCATCTGCAAAAAGTACAACATCACAGATGTTTTTTAAATAAAAAGGTAAGTCATTAATATATGTATACAAGAAATAGAAAAGGACCTAAAATTGAACCTTGTGGAACGCCTAGCTGTATAGGTAATTTAGAGGATGTAGTCCCATTTACATCGACACACTGAAATCTCTGCCGCAGGTACGAATCGACAACACTAAGTGCGGTTTCCTCTACGCCATAGTGGCGGAGCTTACGCAGTAGCGTGTCGTGCTGAACGCAGTCAAATGCTTTAGATAGGTCACAGAACACTCCAATAGCATTCTTTGATGACTCCCAAGCACTATAAACGTGTTTTATGAGAGTAACACCCGCATCAGTAGTTGATCTACCTTTAGTAAATCCGTATTGATCCTTGTGAAGCAGACTATTTAAATTAAAGTGGTTTAGTAGCTGCTTTAAAAGAATCTTTTCAAATTTTTTACTAAATGCCGGCAAGATAGATATGGGCCTAAAATTATTAATTTCATTTTTACTGCCAGATTTGAATAAGGGTATAATTTTACTTAATTTCATCAAATCCGGAAATACGCCTAGGTCAAAGCATTGATTAAAATTATAGATAGGTAAGGCGCAACAGTCTCAACTATAGTACCTAAAATTTAAATTGAAATGCCCCAAAAGTCACCGGTATTTTTAATATTAATTGAATTATATGCGATCAATATATCTCGCGGGGTAACGTGCTCGAATCTAAACACGCTCTTGCATTCAGGTACACTGCTAAGCAAAAACTTTCCAGCGTCTAAAGATGATGATTGTAAACAGCTAGTAGTTGTTAAAGGTATGCTCGCAAAGAAACTATTGAACATATGTGCTACTTGAGTTTTATTGGTGACTAATAAATTGTTTTCTTTAAGTTCAAATTGGTTTTCCCGTGGTCGTGCTCTTCCTGTTTCATTATTTATAATTTTCCAAGTTTCTTTAATTATATTTGTTGAATGCTTAATTTTACTACTAATAAATTTAGATTTTGCCATAATACAAACTTGTTTAAAAATGTTTGAGTACTTTTTTTACATAATCTCGAAAAGGTGTGTCAAATCTATGTTGTTTCATACCATATAATTCAAACAACTTGGCTCTACTTTTGTATATACCTATAGTGGCCCACTGGTTAAAAGATCCCATAGTACCCTTTAGTGTGACTGTTTTACTCTTGAAGGTATTTTGAAACTCATTATTTACTAGTCCAAAAAGTGAGTTATAAATTGTATTTGGATTTTGTGAGTTCAATATTGAGGTATTGAGTTTAGCAATAATATTGGTTTTGAAACGTATTAGACGATTGGTAGTCTGAGGCCTACATTCTACTGTACGTGATTTATCATATGTTGAACAGGGAAAACTAGCTATCTGTCCACGGTGATCAGAAGGGAGAGAACTAATTACTACTGGGTTTGTGGCAGCACAAGAACTAAATATGTTATCTAAACAAGTAGAAGATGATGCAGATACTCTAGTAGGTTCACAGAATAGGTTACTTAAATTAAATGACTTGAAAAGATTCAGAAATCTAATACACTGTGAAGAGTTCTCTAAAATATTAATATTAAAATCGCCACATACTATAATATTCTTATTACTACATTTAATTTTATTTATAGCATCTTCCATAACAGTCTCAAATAGATTATAGTCACCAAAAGGAGGTCGATATACACAAATTACTATATATAGGTCTAATTCCACACAGGACAACTCAATAGTGCGCTCAATAGATAAATTAACAATATCTTTACGTTCCTTACATTTTAATAAATTTGAAGTTATTATGAGAGAACCGCCTCTAATAGCCTGCATTCTTATATACGAACTCTGCACTGTATAAAATTGATTTATAACAATAAGCTCATGGTTCTTTAACCAATGTTCAGTTAAGCACAAAACCTTAACATCATATTTTTCTAGAAATAAACTTAACTCTAATTCTTTGCCAGATAGGCCCTGCATGTTTTGGTGTACTATATTCAAATACTGCAGCCTAACTGTTGTCCTATCTTGGAGTTTAAATCACAAGACGTGTCAATAAAAACGTTATTAGTACAAGTACTAACCCTATCAAATAAATTGTCAACACAAGGCTCTCTGCCTTGTTGTAAATTGTATGCTAATAGTTTAGCAATCTGTCGCTTAATATAAAATGGCAGATACATTGTATCTCTTGTTAAAGTAAATTTACAAATAAATTTATTAGCGTCAAAAAACAATATTGCGTCACTATGACGACAAGTTATATTATATAATAACATATTTAATGTGCGTATGTGCATGTTTTGTGTATGTGTTAAGTCATTTGAGTAAGGCAAAGCACATAAAATAAATTTACAACTAAACTTGGAATTAAGGTCTAATAACATTTCAACACATTCTATGATATGCTGTCTTTTTACCGTTAAACTGTTACCAAACAACAATATGGCCGTACTACTCTCATCTAAGGGGTGCAACTTAATCTGATTAACTAAACTACTGTAACTATCCCCTGGCCTACAGTAATTTATAACACTCTGGTTTGTATTCTCACTGAGAGGACTACCAAAATTATGACCTAGCCTATCAGAAAAAATGTAGGTTTTGTAAGTTGATGTTGAAAACCTAGATTTAATCCTATTTGATTGTGAAGAGGATTGGTTTTGTGAATTATCAGAAAAGTTCTCAGGTAGTATATGGTACTCAATGGCTCTGCTGGGGTTGGAGTGTGAATGTGAGCACACGGACATGAGAGCTTATTGGTAAGAGACTCATACATTTCTGCATTACATCTCACCAAGTCTACTAGCTCACCTGCCTCTACTATACGCTTGCTCAGCTCTTGTTGAGAAGCTTGATATTTGTTAAATATTTCATTTAAGGTGCTCTCCCTAAGTACTAGCTCTTCCCTCAAGCGATGAGTGTCAGTATCATACACTACCCTACTATGTTCTAAACTTCTAGAGTACTTAGACAGTTGATCAAGTAAATAAATGCGCTCCTTTCTGAGATTTAAATTAACTCTATGCACTTTATATTTCTTCATAGATTTATGACATTTTTTAATTAGTTTATTAACTTTAATATAGCGTTTAAGTTTTTTGTGACTTGAAAAGCTGGGTGTCATAATAATGGTATTGTCCCTGGTCAGGTCTATTGTCACAACAGGCTCCCTAATACACACATGATCAGGCTCACTACTAACCAACTCATGATATAGACTGCAGGTATTCGCTATCTGTTCACTGCGTTTAAGAGTTTCTAAGTTAGAGATGGTGTTATGAGCTTCACTCAATTCTCGTTCTAGTTCAGCAACACGCCTCAGAGCTTCTTCATGGGTGTCCATACACTGTTGAAAGTTGGACACTGTCAATCGAAGTTTTTCATGTTGCTCAAGTATTTCGAGATGGTGTGTGTGCATTTCAGCCAACTGTGCCTTGAGTTCAGTATTTTTGTTTACTATTTTCTGTACTTCTTCTTCGCTGTCCTCCCTTTCCTGTAGCAGCTGGTTACACAGGATTTTAGAGCATTCCAATTCCTTAAGCGTGGTCTGTAGTTTGTCCTCCAGAACTGCCATCCTGCGGGTCATCATTCCACAGACCTACCCCGTAGGCACCTGAAATATAAGGAAGAGTGAGTGAAGTGAGCTGAGGGCAACTATGAAATAGGTGGATAGAAGGTTGAGAAGGAAATATTGAAGGTAGATCATAAAAAAGAAAAGAGACTAAAATTGAATAAATTTAGGAACAGCTTATTTTAAATAGGTACTAAGTATTGGGGTATTTGATATTCTATTCATAGAAAAGTAATGAACATAATAAGTTTGATATATTTATAAAACAATAATATGCAATTAAGAAGATGAGTATCACTTATTGGTAATTTATTGTAATTCACTATAAAAATACAATGAATCTATGAAATATCAATAAAATTGGAATGTAGGTACTTATATAAATGGGTCTGTGTAACACTACTGTACTATTAATATATTTTATAATAAATAATTATGTATTGTGTATAGTGTGTCATGTAGTATATGGTGTCTGAGGCAAATGTTTTTCGTCATCGATTTTGCTTCCACAATTTGTCAAGCAAAAGGAGACAAACGGTGCCGCTGTGTATTGTAATTGACGTCGCTCACATTTAATGAGCAGTGTTTATGTGATGTATAGTGTATTTTCGTAGTAGTTTAAACAATAAAACAGTACAGGATTATGTAAAAAATAATGAAAACAATACTCCCCAGATGATTTTAAATCTCGTCTCCGTTATCCGTTACTTTGACAGATAGTCCGCCACAAATTTTCTAGTGAGATTTTGTCAGTAGTCCTTTTATTTATAGATACACCAACAATTATTGGTCAGGTTTAAGGGTATATACTTCACTTTCCACATGGAATTATTACTTAAAATAACATTAAAGTATTTTTATCACTTAAAATTATATACACGTATTGAAATGACAACTGCTCGCTAGTGTTGTTGTGTGTTTGTTGTTAATTATTTAGTTCTATCTGGTATTGCTGCGGCATGTTAACTATTTATACGCGTTTATTAATTTGATATGTTTAGAATGTTATTGTTATGGAATAATTGTTAGTGCAAAATAATGGATACTGTTTTTGTTTAAATTATGTTTTGGAATCGTTATCTATGTTGCGTTAGCATACATGCAAGGTGTTGTAGGGGTTTAAGTGGATTCGTCGCTGTATTTTGCTCCGTGTTTGTGTCCGTTCTCATGTAGACTCGTGAATGATCTGAAACAACGATTTATCGCTAATATAAATTATGGTATCCTCCATGTGGGATTAGGAAGTAAATTATAAGAAAAATACACGAAGCAAATATTATCTTTGGGCAGAGATTTAAAACTCAACATCGACCGTGAAATCTATATAATTATTCCTGCCACCTACTTTGCTAGTAGTGCTATCGTGTGACGAATTAAAGAAGCTTATGTCTAGCAGTGGACTACGATAGGCTGTATGAAGGTATAATACAACCTTAGTGGTTAAATACTGTATTAGAGGATGCTGGCACATTTTATTTTTGTCTAAACGTTTCTGCCAGATCCTGATCTCTACGGACCTGAAGGAACATACATGCCAAATTTCAGCTTTTTGCGTTTGTCAGTTAGTCAGTAACGCAAAAAAATACATATACAGAGTTTTGCGGCAGAATAGTCTCAAGAGAAAAATAAGTATAGTTTTAATTTCACACTGCTTTTAAAAGCAGCGTGACTTGGTCCAGTCACCGCATATTTTAGTCAACAGCACAATTATCTGTACTAGATATATACTATATAATACACAAAGGTCAGTGGCCGCCCGCATCGCCCGTATTTGTCCTCACATTCAACTGATGGTTTATTTCCCGCAACAATCACTCGGTGTTATGTGAGTCAACTCGGCGAACTACGCAAACACGATCAAATCAACAATGAGCTATCTCACTCCTTCCTACATATATCTCATCTTCTATCCTGCTCTAACCACGCACTTTCTTGCCCGGTGTTGGCTTAAACTGATGATTATAAATGTTTTCTTTATGTCATATAATACACCAGTCTTTTTCTCTCAACATCATTCTAACGTTGACTGGTAGAGAATGAATATCCATAGAAAAAATAATAGTAATCGGTACGGACGGGGTAACGGGATTGGAAGGAAACACTGAGTAGCAATGATGACTCTTTATTTAACTCTGCATACTGGCCGTAACAATATAATCCCATAAAAATAATGCTTGTCAAAAATACCAAGTCTCGCGACCGTAAAAAAATGTGAGACCCATGTAATACCAAGTCGGTTAATTAAAAATGTTTAATGTTTTAAATAAATATATTCACTCGGCCATCGCATGAAAACACAATATATCTCATAAGTAATGCATATATAAATTATATTGTTTAATGCGATTGCCAAGTCAATATATTTATTTATCTTAGCGTTACCCCAGCTGCAACCAATATTTTTTTCGTATTCAAGCCTAGGGTCGGGATACTGTTCTAATAAGATTTGATAGAATATTAGATCATTAATATGATTTTCTACAAAGCAGTTGGCGTTAGCGATATTCCACTATTTATACTACTGTGGGCGCATATATGGGTACTGAATGAAACTATGTTAGCCGGGAGAGGCGGCTTATCGTGGTCTCCAAGATACATGGCAATAACTAATGAATAAGCACTTAATTTCATAAAGTCAGTGATACTTAGCAATCACCTCCACGGTGCCTCATGGTTTTTTTTCTCTCCTCCCTTATTTGGGGTAGTGGAGAGTCCTTGGATATTTTCTCCACCAGGATGTCATCTTCACGGAGCGATCGCTGCCGTTTCTTTTTATCTTGAATACATGCAAAAATTTCTGTTTTCTAAAATCAGCTCCATAAACGATCAACTTGTTCGATCACGCCTGTTCCCGTCACGTTGTCGTGTCGTCACGCTGTTGGGTTGTACTAGCCGGTGCTGATTGTACGCCGAGCGGACGCATGCCGCTACGTGACCGACCCACAGTGTTTTATGAAGACCACTTTTCGGACACCGTCTTTTTATTAAAAAAAGCTAATAGATATATTCAATAAAAAGAAATATTTCGTATCCCCATTAAGCTAGCATCTCTAGTTTTTAAGAAAACTTTTTTGAAAATCTTCACATTTCAAACCGGATATATAGAAAAAAAAATCCTCTTAAACTAACATGATACGCAACAATAATGTTAGAAGCACCGCTAGCGTCTCTTACACTGCACATTTTACAGTAAAAATTAACCTCATAACTTGACTAGATTCAAATTTAAGCGAGATTTTTTATTTCAAGTTTTTTTACTTTTCCCGAAGATTCTACCATATTGGGAAAAGTTATTTATACAGAAATGATGCTCTTTACTTTCCTCATATATTCAATAAATTTCAGACACCTAATCCATGGAATCTAGAAGTAATTCCAAATTAACTGTTTTTGCTAGGGTTTTCACATTTATTATCCGGATTTTAATGATACAATTTTTATTCGATATTGATTTTTACAACATAATTATGTTAGAAATAACTCGTATATTATAGTGTTTATGCTACTTCCGGTGTTATTTATATATATAATATTAAATACCTGATACTAAATAGTTAACAATTATATAAAAATAATATAGGGTAGATAATAATTGTAACCATTGCCAATATTGTATCTTAAGAGCGCTCACACCACTTCCGGTTATGTTTCGTCAGTATAAAATACGTCCCTTCCGGTTTAAGACCACGTGGTGGGAAGTGGCATGAGCGCTCAGGACAGTTGAGTTCTAACCGTTGGAGAGTAAAGTAGTGAAGTATTTAAAGTGTAATAACAGTGTACCTACAGAGAAATAAAGTAGAAGTGAGTTCATCGCAACGTTTGTGTTTAAATTTCCCCCTGCTCTATTATAATTATAATTTATTTATAAAATATATTTTATAGAGTTCTGTAGTTAAAATGGAGGAAAAATATATCGATTTTTATTTCCCTTTAAACTAATATCTTGCAAAGCAAGCGCAAATACAACTTAGCATTGAACGCTATCGCTATTAATATGAAATGATTTGAAATCCTTCGAAGTTCATAAGATTTCATAGTTACAACTTTTTTGTTGCTTTATAGATTTTATTTATATCAATAGTAAAACTTAAACATTACAAATAGTTGAACTTTATTCTCAAAAAATATTTTCTTCGTTGCAAAGCACCACAAATTCTTCTGGGTCATAACTTTCATCTTCATTAGTGCTGGTAACCTTTTTCAGCGATTTCGGGTTAGATACAGGTTTCAATAATGCAACTGCGGTTGCAGGCAGTTACACTGCTTTTTTTGTTGTTGGAGCAGCTGTTTATGAGAGATATTATGCTGATGATAAGATACAATTCGTATGTTCAAGATGGAATTTTTTCGATGTTGGTTTCTTAGGGAAAGTTGGTCAAAATCATGGGCAGAATGCCATCTGAAAATTTGGCTAGTGACTAAAATTTTATCTTGTATAACACAAGTTCTTTTTTTAGATCTTTATTCACTAAAGTTAGATTATAAAATAATATTTGTATCGTTTTATAAGATAATCCAAACTACTGTGTTTATATATCAACAAAATGGCAGGTATTTTTTTGACAAAATAACATCAGATCCGGTTGATCGATGGATCGATTATTATCTCAGAGTTTGACAACCCTGACGTCGTAAAATCCGGATAAAACTTAAAAAGATTGTAGTTTCTAGATTCCATCGAATTAGGATGTAAATTTTATGTGGTGTGTAGGGTAATTAAAGAAAATAATTACAGTTTATATCACTAACCACAACACGGCGGAATTTTGGAGAAAAACAGGTAAAACCGAAAACCAAAAAACTCGTATAAGTTTGAATCACTGGATTGAGCTACATCGGCCCCAGGTTCTCTCCTTAGACCGTCACTATTTTTCAAGAATAGCACGGGAAGCGGTTGAAATCAAAAAGCACGCAAATTTCAACCGGGAGGATCTTACCGTATAACTACATCTTGGAATCCTGTCATCAGCAAATGTAGACACCGACGAGGTGATATTACGCGCCAGTGTGAAGATACCATTAGTGTTGTGTGTCGAAGTACCGACAGTTCCGAACATATAAAAGTTAATAATTGTGAAGACCAAGTGAGGGTAGATTCCAAAACCCGCACTTCTCGGAGGCAGCGCTGACGAACATCAGTCATCCCGTGACCACGGCTGGTGTAACCCATGCCGAAACGTCGGGACAAATACGAGGGTCAAACTGAAAGTTCTTAGAACTGGCCACTTATAAAAAATATAATCAAAAAAATATTCTAAAATTTGAAAATAGAACTCTTTGCCAATATTACTGACTATATATTTCATTCATTTGTCATTTGTTTTACGATTTGGCGGCAAATTGAAAATTGTCTGTGTCACGTCAACATGAATTTAACACGAGAAAATTTTCGTGCAATGATTTTTTATGACTTTCGATGTCATTTAAGTCAACAAGAAAGTTATGATAGACTACGATTGGCCTTTCACGATGAAACCCCATCTCGTGCGACTGTTTACAACTGGTTTAATGAGTTTAAACGTGGTCGCACTAATCTCACTGATGATGTACGTGAGGGACGGCCTTCTACGGCGACGACTGAAAATAACATCTGTGTTGTGCGGCGTATGATAGAGACTGACAAAAGAGTGACCTATCAGCAGATTCGGACAAGCTTAGGCATCGGTATGAGTCAAGTGCACAAAATCCTCCACGAACATTTAGCGGTCAGGAAGCTTTGCGCCCGGTGGATACCTCATAATTTGACTAAGGCTCAAAAACTCCATCGTGTGGATTGGTGCCGTAAAATGATTGAAAGATTTAACGGAGGTGACTCAAATGCTGTGTTCGACATACTAACAGGTGACGAAAGCTGGATTTACTGTTATGATCCTGAAACCAAAAGACAATCTGCTCAGTGGGTGTTTCCTTTCGAGGAGTTGCCAACTAAAGTGAAGAGAGATCGAAGTGCGGGAAAAAAAATGGTGGCCTCGTTCTTTGGAAGGATAGGTCATTTCGCAACAATTGTGTTAGAGGATCAAAAAACAGTTTCTGCAGAATGGTACACTACCAATTGTTTGCCACTTGTCTTGGAAAAAGTTCGAGAGAAACGACCTCGCAGTAGGATCCTCCTTCACCACGACAACGCCTCGTCGCACACCGCCAAGCGAACGATCGACTATTTGGCGACATCAAACGTTGAATTACTGGGTCACCCGCCGTATAGCCCCGACCTCGCGCCTTGTGATTTTTATTTATTTCCAAAAATTAAAGAAAACCTTAAAGGAAAGCGGTTTATGAATGCTGAAGAAGCGGTGGCTGCGTATCGCGATGCCATTGAAGAGACCCCTAAGGACGAGTGGGCAAAGTGCTTTTCCCAGTGGTTCCATCGCATGCAGCGGTGTATTGACGTCAATGGACAATATTTTGAAAAGATATAATAAAACTAATAACTGGCTAATGTAATCAGTTTTTGATTTTCTAAGAACTTTCAGTTTGACCCTCGTAGAAAGGTATTTCATCTTTCTTTTCGTTTATTAACACGATTCAGACCCGTTACATAATTTTTAATATCGTATAAGTTTGGATTTAACAAAGCTACAAGATTCACTTGTATTCTAACATAAGCAGCGTAAAAAACGTCATCGCTGCTTCTAACATCATTATTGCGTACTGTGCTTAGTTTGGACGCCACAACCTTTTCCCTAAATTTGGAGATGAAAAATATAAAGATTTTGAAATAGCTTTTTTCAAAAATTAGACGGCCATTTTGAATGGGGATACGAAATATTGTTTTTTATTGAATATATTTTTTAGCTTCTTTAATAAAAAGACGGTGTCCGAAAAATGGTCTTCATAAAACACGGTGCGAGGGCGCCTAATAAGCGTGATTTGCGACGTGATCAACCGCGACACACATTGCTATTTGGCTTAGCATATCTTTGTATTGACGTTGCAAATGTTATTGAACTATATTTCGCCTTCGGCCACGCCCGTGTGAGTGTGAGCTGTGGCTTACAAAAGGTTGTCTAGGTATGTGTTATTAAGTTGTATGAGCTATTTAATTCTACAATTTTCATCAAAATCCGTTTAGCAGTTTTAGCGTGAACGCGGGACAAAGAAACCCACTTTTACATGTATAATATTCAAAACTAGCCTTCGTCTTAGAGCGCCCACCGTCGTGCCAAGTCGATTTTCATCGTACAAATTAGCCTATTTCATACTCCAAATTCCTATCTCCACACAAAAAAATCATAAGTACCATAACTTAATCCGTTGCGACATTAAAACTGGACAAACAAGCACACTTTCACATTTATAATACCGGCTTGCAAGTCTAGATTTTCACCGGTAAGTATTTCACTTCCAGCTACAATTCAAATATGCACAGTTTCACATAAGATGCAAGATCGCTAGATATCGCTCCGCATTCTGTCGGCTTCGGCTGGCTATTTTAGCGCTGACGGCGTAGCCCGTCGACTCGAGAATATAAAGCGACGTGGACGTCTTCTCACGTTGAGTCGTGTCGCCCTAAATCTAGCCTTACACTTGACCGAGTTTGACTCGCCGCTCGACCGGTGGACTACTTACCGATTCATATTCACACATACTTACTTTGCTAATGTACTCGACTTTTCTCGTGTTTTCATCCGCATAGGTGTCGGTATCGTGAGAGTAGGTAGCATATGTGTTATTCTGATATACATATATTAAAAGGTATATGACCGCAAACTTTCATCGTAATCAATACTCGTATTTATATGAAAGAATAAAAAGTTACAATAAATCTATAACTATATAGCTATCTATCTACATACAATACACATATAAACCATTTGCGGAGATTGACGTATGTGTATCCTCACAAACTGGCGCTTTTAAAATAAAAGTAAGATCTCGGTAACTGTGTGGAATTAACTTAGTTCATCTTCTCCCTTTATATGACCAGAGACGATGATGTCGCAAGCCTCTTTTATTTCTTTTCCTCCTAAAACAGTGAATCTATTAGGTATGATCGAGCATTAGTAGGTTTACGTGTACGACTCATGCGGCTGGAGTCGCGGGCGAAGCCTACTTTATTCATATTTATAAACCGCTATTTAGAAACAGCGAGACTACTCAGGTACAAAAATCGCACTACACTGTAATCGCACTCCACATGTGCATAAGCATGTAAGCGTGGCGACACACCTGCTGAAAGTGCCGCACCGAACTTTCAGCTACTGATATGAACTATCTGACGTAGTATTCGGTTGGCATGTCACACCAAACACGCCGTTCCGTGCGATGTGACACTTGACGAAAGGTTCGACACCGCGCAGAAGAGCGTTGATACACGCTAAGAAAATCCACTAGATCTGCTTTACATAAGACCAAATCATCATGTAAACGACAAGTCCTATTTGAGATCGAGGCACAAACATTTAGTTGTGTCTGGCTCAAACAAGATATTTATTCTTAGCCAACGCCAAATTCTTGTACTTTTCTTAGCGTGTACAAGCACTCGAACGTGACGTAATTTCGGCTGAAGTGTCATAGGAGGTTTGAAAAACACTGCGAGCATATTCGACCGAACGTTCCGCCGTGGAAGTTACCGCATATGTGTTGCTAAACTTAGTATCTAAAAGAGTGTAGTCGTGAGAGCAGTGTTATGTCTGAGGCGATGATACGGCTACGTCGCAGCTCGCCAGCTTTATTTTTATTTTCCACACCGAGGCACAAGCTAGGATTCTGCTAACACTATCCACATATTAGTTTAACAGACGCTCATCTTTACAGCTTCATTTTAATAAAGGATGCGCCGGTTCTGATGTGTGTTTATTTTTAATAGAGAAGCAAGATTTTACGCTCCGCGATATTCTGCCACACGTTTTATATGAAAACTAGTCGACGCCAGTGGCTTCGCACGCACATATTTTCGAATTTCCCGATCCCGTGGGAATTTCGGGAAATCCATTCTTAGTGCACCCCTACGATCCCCAAGGAACATACATGCTAAATTTCAGCTTCTGTCGGTGAGTAGTTTCGGCTGTAGCTTGTCTGTCAGTCAGTCAGTAACGCAAGGATTTTATATATACAGATTTTGTTGCTGTGCTGTTAGAATGCAGTAACCGTAGACAGATTTTATTTGTGTGAAACTTCTTAAATGTTTTCAAAATTTCTTCAGACCACTGCTATTGTTATTTTAGGGGAGATATAGCGTAGTGGAGATAAAAAAATTCAACCGACTGCTATGCAGACTTGCAGAAAGTCTCTTTTTCAAATCTACGGCGCGACCTACTGACTTTTCGTGCGCATTCAACTGCCAACTTTCATGGAGATTTTTGACAGACGTTATGGGGTGTAACGAAAATACTTTTGAATACACTGACTCTGATTAAAAGCATAAGTATATCACTATGCCTGTGGGTTACGAAGGTCAGATGGCAGTCCCACTGTAGAAAAGCAAATAGGTATACCAGAAACCGAACCCCGTGTTCTAAGACGAAAAGTCTTGGATGCAACTGGGATAACGTTAGGACAAAGATGCTGATTGAAATTTTAGATAAAGGTATTCTACGTAATGATGAAATTTTTCGTCGAGCTGGGAGCTGCCTGATTGTAGCTAAAAAAATAAATTGAACAGTTGCGGACCAACCTAGTGGTTGGCAGTGCAGTATAACTATAGTAACTCTATTGTTAACTCTTTATAACTTGTTGAATGCATTTCAAAAGTATGGGAGGCTTATTATAGATCAGGAGGTATTTAGGATAAAATTTTGGACCTTCGACAAAACTTTGTTTGGTAAATTGAAAGTCTAAGGCCCAGTTTCCTCACCGCTGAATAGGCATTATATCCTAGATAAATTAATAAGTAAGACTAAATTATTATCAGTTATCTGACAAAATTATTTAATAGGAACTTATTATTATACCTCATTGGTCTCGCAGCATAAATGTGCGCGTGGGATTACTGGGTCTCGGGTTCGATTCCCGGGTCGGGCAAAGTGTTATTGGGTTTTTCCGTTAGGAAATTCTCAGTAACAGCACGGAGTCTGGTAATGTGCTCGGTACGGCAATAGGCTCGCTCCGTATTACGTGGGACCTAAAAATTCATAGCGAAATGTGGGTGTAATACTCTACCTCTGCCCTACCCCTTCGGAGATACAGGCGTGAGTCTATAAATAAAAAATATTATTAGACAACGACGAAACTGGCCATAACTGTCAGAAATTGTCTTAACGCGATAGTAATTACTACAGACAAATTATTTAACTATTATGTCTAATAGTCTCTCAAGCTAGTCCGTAAAAGATAAAACGTTAGATTCCATTAAATAGTGGCTGCGTGAGAAGAACTCGCAAGGAACTCAATACTCATTATTTTTAATCACCAGGTACTTACTTAAATGCTTGACATCCTTACTTTATTATACTCATAAATCACTTTTAAGAGAACGTAGAAATACACGGCCTTGTAATAACTTCATCTATTCAGACTCAAGAAATAAATATTAATTATATAAAGGTGTAAGGCCATATTTCAATCGCTTTTTTTTTAATTGGGTAACACCTAGTACTCACTGCTGATACTCAAATTCAAATTCATTTATTTCCAAATTGGTAGTACAATAGTAATGATATAATACAATGGTGATATAATAATCTAAATACGACAGTGCTTAGTAGGTATCATTAATAAGAACTGTGGCACCCAAGGTAAGATTTAACTTGTGTTATGGGTGCCAGCACTCTCCTGGCTATTGCACATTATTTACATGGACACACAAGAAGACAATGTCTAATAACACAAGTAGAATAATTATGGAAAATATGGAAAAAATGAAAACAAAAAAATAAATAAAAATAATAACTCAACACCTGTTGTTTAAATTACAGTCGTAGTGTATGAGCGCGTGTATGTGTTTGTGTGTGTGTGTGTGTGTGTGTGTGTGTTTGTCTTACTAACGGATGTAAGCATAATTAAAGCTTGGCAATTTCTAAAAGATTTTCTGTAGATTCGTAAGTAAGCGACTTTAGCCAGTTGTAAACTGTCACTTTGCATTCTCGTTTCGATGTGTGATAGATATTACATTTAAAATTTGTTTCATTGTAAAGATGACTACCAATAATAGGGTAATGACGTTGAGCCAGAGAGGTTCTGGATTTTGAAACAGGACAGATCCTGTACTGCCTTCGTTTTCCCTTAAGTTTTCCATCATATTTCACTGTCGAATGTTTACGCAGTACGGTTTGTAGCACAAAGAGCTGTCTCACAGTAAGGATGTCACAATCAGAGTAAAGAACTGCAGTAGAGTATCTAAAAGGTTTGAATGTCATTACTTTTAAGACGGCCCTCTGCGCCCGCTCCAGTGGTAAAAGATGAGACCTATGAGCTCCACCCCATACTGTGATACAATAAGTGAGCAAAGACTGACACAGGGCAAAATAAACTGACTTCAGGGTAGGAAAATCTGCTGAGCATCTCAGTTTCTTAAAACTGCATATTAATTTGCGTATCCGATTTGTGAGATTTTGAATATGATTTTTCCAGTTCAATGAGCTATCAATCAGGATGCCCAGATACCGAAGGGAGTCACCTCTCGCGATTTGTGGACAGTTACAGTGTGGGCTAGAAATATTGTTGCAGGAGTGAGCTCTAAGAACAAGTGAGTTCAATGTAATCGTGGCTGGAGGTTGTAAGTAAAATGGTAGGTAAACAGTTTTTGAAATATTGAGAGTTAAACGATTGTAAGATAGCCAAGTCATTACTGCTTTCAAACTCTCTTCAGCTGCTGTTAAAGCTCCGTGCCAGCTATCACCATGTACCAGTAGCGCAGTGTCATCAGCGTAGGTAAAGATGGAGCAGTTTTTAGGTGATAATTTACACAGAGAATCGATATAAATCAGGAACAACGTTGGGCCTAAAATTGAGCCTTGAGGCACACCGTAACTTAAGGACTTGCTGGCACTGAGTAAATTATTAATTTTAACACACTGAGTGCGATCGCGAAGATAGTCTGCAAATAATTGTAGCGGGACGCCGCGAATACCTATGTTATCCAATCGATTCAGAAGAAGAGGAACAGACACAGTGTCAAACGCTTTAGAAAGATCAAGAAAGATAGCTAAACACTTCGACTTTGTGTCCATTTTAGTTACTAAGTGGTTAATAAGTGTGGCTACCGCATCTTCAGTTGACTTTCCTCTTCTAAAGCCATATTGGTTAGGGGCTAAAAGATTAAAAGTTTCCAAGAAGTTCACTAGGCGACTGTTTATTACTTTTTCCAAAATTTTTGAGATGACTGTTAAAACTGATATGGGTCTATAGTTGTTTACATTGTGTCTGTCCCCGTTCTTGAAAATAGGATACACAACAGCTTTTTTAAATGTGGAAGGAAAGCAGCCGGTGGAGATAGAGATATTACAGACATGGGTGATAACTGGCACAAGAACAGACGAACAAGCTTTCAAGATTTTTGGTGATATACCATCCCAACCGACGGAAGCATTTGTACGTAATCCATTTATTATTGTTATTATTTCTTTTTCGTCTGTAGGTAATAACACAAAAGAATTACATATCTTTTTTGAGTTAGCAGAACACTCAGCCGGTACATTTATTGAGGCAAATTTAGAGGCTAATTCTTTACCGACATTAACAAAGAAGTTATTAACGCTATTTATGCAAGACTCTTTATCATCCCCATTGTTCAGAAGCTCATCTGCACAGGATGTGTTGCGATGGGTGCTAGTAATACTCTTTATGATTTTCCATGTGGCTTTCGGATTACTGCTGGTTTTTTCGAATTCCGCTCTTTCATAGGCTACCTTTAGGTTTTTGAGAAGCTTATTACAAAAGTTGCGGTATCTTGAATACGACACTTTGAGAACGTAGTTGTCAGGATCTTTTGTTAGTTGGCGTGATATGTGATCTCTGTTGCGGATGCAACGTAGCAGGCCATTAGTGATCCAGGGTTTGAGTATTCTACGCTTTGAGGTGATATAAATTGACCTAGAATGTTTTTCAATGATAGATGTCATAGTAGACACCAAGAGATCAGCTGCCAAATTTGCGTCCTGAGTGTTTAGTATTTCGGTAAAATCTAACGCAGATATATCCGATTCTACTGCGGCATAATCAACAATACTGCGGCAGACCTTAGGCCTAGATGGTAAATGGTCACATTCAAACCCTACGAATATCGGTTTGTGGTCTGTTATATTAGTGTCAATTACCAATGTCTTTGTATTTAAATGTGATTTAATTAATACATGATCGAGGCAGGAGTTTTCACGAGTAGGAAATGTGTGAGATGGAAGGAGACCATGAGACGCAGTCATATTTAAATATTCATTTGTTTGTTGACTTAGAGGACCAGGACTTATGTCTATGTTGATATCGCCGATAGCAACTATGTTTTTATGAGACGACAAAGATATCAAAACCGTATTTAGTCCACCAATGAAATTATCATAATTTCGTACTGAAGGTGATAGATACATAGTTACTAAAGTAATATCTGAATCTATCAACCGACATACCAAACAATTAGCGTCAGGAATTGGTGGTTCAGAAATAGAATGTGTCAAATCCGTTTTAACGTAAATTATGATACTGTTGTTTTGATTCTTTGGCTGACTTGTATAATAGGCTTTGTAGCCGTGAATTGAGGGAATCGTTTGCGTTTTATTTAGCCAACATTCTGTAAACACAATTACTTCACATGTAGTGTCAATACTGTGCAGAAACACAGTAAATTGGTCGAAATTGCAGTTGACGCTACGTATGTTGATGTGTATGATACTTACCGACCTAGTTCTCGATTTCCAGAAACCTTTGAAGGATTCAGGGGAGCAAATGTTTGAGTTTGAGACCCCGTATGAATCAATTTCATCAATAATTTCAGGATCAATCATTTTTGAGAACTGAGGGTAGTGCATGAAAGTTGCCTATATGTGTGTGACTGATGTGTGCTAGAAGTGTGTGTGTTGTAAAATGTTTGTGAACGGTGTGGCTGTAATTTGAGCATGAAGGCAGAAATTCCTTAAATATTAGTAAGCTAGAAATAAAACAGGTAAACAAAGTAGTATGAAAAACATGAGAAACATTAAAACTTATATAAATATGCAATATGTTCGAAATAACGTGGTAATATACAGAAAAACAATAATGACAGTAAGTAATTTTCAAACAGATGGCTATAATGAATAACTTAATAAGTTTAAGCTTTTTTAAGCAACCCCTTAAGACACTGAGTGGAATGTATAATATTGGCATCCATTCCCTCACGCTCCCTGAGTATTTTTTTTCCATTTCGAAACCAACAATATTTATAATTATATGTCTTGCAAAAATTGCGGGCTTCATAATATAGCTGTCGGACACTGCGAGGTAGGTGTTCTGCAACATATATAGGAATGAGTTGTCCACTAATACCAATATGACCTGTGTTTAATTTTTCAGATATAGGGAGTCCTTTGTTGAAAGTGCGTGTGGCGTTGAGTACTTGGTTTTTTAGTGGCACCGTGACGAATTCGGCGACAATTGGTCTACTGGTTCCTTTTTTCCCAGGAAGGCGATATACATCACGTATATCTGAGATTGCAACGGGGACTTGTACAGCGCTGCACGTTTGGATGACAGTAGAAGTCAAGTCATTCAAGGTTTCCTTATCATCTTGAGGTACATTCCTTATTTCAATAGCGGCAGATCGACAGTTATTTTGCAAGTCGTTAACCTTCTGTTCCAGTTGTAAGATATAATTGCGCTGGTCTAGATTTTCTTTTTCCAACTTTTCCAGTGTTTGTCGCATATTTTCATAACCATTATTCATGAACTCTATGGACTTTTCTATTTCAGAGTTTGTTTTTTGTATGGTTAGATTTTATTTCTTAACCTCGGCGATATCCGTAGACAATTTGGCTAGGATCGAGTCCTGGTCTGCCTTCCATGATGACAGCATAGCAGTTATCCGATTTTCAAACTCTTTGAATTCATTTACGGGTGAAAAGTCAGGTCTCAGTCTTTTGTTCCTCGTATCGTGTGCAGAGTGCAAGAACATGTCCGGTGTACTCATAATCTCTTGATTGTCATTATCTGCTAAGAGAGGCGGCGTGCGTGCAGTTTTAGGCATTGTAGTATAGTTCTAATAAATATGCAGAATATTTAGCGTATACACGACACTTTGAATACTTTAGTGAGCCAACCGAGAATATCAGCCGTGAGGTGACCGGGTGTATAGTATTAGTTCACAAATTCTTAATTATCTGTGGTTAACTGTTCAAGCTGGCTATCAAATATCGCTGTCAAATGCAGTTTGTTTATTTTTGATGTATCGTTGTGTGGGTCGTATACAATATTGTAAAAACAGCTGACAAAAAGCAAATATTACGATGTGTGAGTGCTTTTCAAAAATCAAACGACGTCTTTGTAGAATATAATAATGTTGATTAGACTCACAAGTAGTCCGGATACCGGCGAAGTCGGCTGAGATGGAATTGGAGGTTATGTTTTTCGAACTCTTGGCACTGTTTAAAATCGTTTAATAAACTATTTGTCTTATTTTGGAATTTTCAACAATTATATTGCTTAAGACTTGTGTACTTTGCCAGGGTTGCCAGCAGAGATTTGACGATTTGACTCGGAAGACAATATAGTTTAGAATTACCAGCGAGGTCGAATCATTAATGCAATCCATATGATATGATACACTTAGGCAAACAAGCTACCGATATAAAGTAATGTACTTCCTTACTTTGAACGTAACGATATGTGTTTCAGTATATGCATAGTCACTAGCTTGGCTAGGTGGCCTATTTACAGTGGGAAGGAAGCTAAAGTAAGATCGATCTTCTCTTTGACAATAAATGCTGTCTACCAAATGGAGATAAAGGAGAGATAATTATGGTAAAGTCTACATGTCATTCACAAATTTTCTTAATGGTGCAAGAGTCTGCTAGGCCTTTTGCTTACAGATAAGTTGACTACGACAATTGTCACCAACAAAAACAAAAACACTTTAAAAAATCTCTGTAACCCATACATTTAATAACTGCATGAATCCATAGTAATCATCAAGTCAGTTCAGCTAAAGACGTAGCGTAAACTTTCGTCTAAGCTGCAAGTTTAACTTGGAGGCGTATCATAGGCTTTTAGTTACGGCGGCGAGTTAACGTGTTAACTAGTTTGACGTGTGAGCGCGCCGTGTCACTCATGACACATCTAGTTAGTTGTTACACATGAGTGAATAATGCAAGCGTAACTTAGTTGAATTTGATGGAAGATATTGGTGAACCATATTTGATATGTTCCTTATCGTACAGTTTTTCGCTGTCTACTGATGGAGACAGGAATCTCCTTATTTTCATCATAACAATAATCAAATACAACCTCTATAAACTCACTAGAGTATATAGCGTATATACCTGGCCAGCACGGTATTAATGGCGGTTCTATGTAGTATAATTTTTTGTACATAAAAAAGCCAGACGCAGCAAAAATCCGTTTATAATCACATAAAAATTTGTCTTGAATACATGGCATGACTGCCAACATAGCCGTTACTAACAAATACATAAGTCAAATTGAATTTGACTGCATGGCTGGTGACCTTGTCTATGCTATAATTACGTATTCTTACCTTAACATTACGACTTCTGCAGGATCGTGTGTCGTTTAAATCCAGTTGCATTTAAATTTTTAACACAAATGTGTATTCCGGCAATGTAAGAAAATTCCAAGTGAAATATTCAGACAAACTGCAGATATAGAATACGGAAGAGCAATTTCTAACATTGTAGTAGTTAGAGATCCTTTACACTAGCGTTTGTCGAGTGCAGGCGTTCGATAAGTATACGCGACAATGCAGCATAGCCGTCGCGTTTTCACACCGTTCTCTCTTCAGTGAAGGCAGTTTCTTTGCAATAAGGGTTTTTTCTACGTGGTAGCCTTGCTAAATTCAGCAACAGTGGGCCGGTTTGACCAGGGAAGTACTTATTACCCTCTCTCAGAATATCGACGTAAAATAACAAAATCTATACGTTTCGGCGAGTGAAATTGCTGGAGGCCTCATCCCTTATACTTCTCCCTAATTTGTTGGAAATATCACACGTGGTCACCCATCCCAGAAGTAACCTGCCAAGCGTTGCTTAACTTTTTCGACCTATTATGAACAGTAAGCCAAGTCATGTTGTGAGCTATACACGCTAGTGTGCTAGGGCTTTTCGCGCGGCACGGACGTCGAGCGTCGGGCGGCGTGCCAAATGTTGGTACGAATGTTTGCACAATTCATCACGTACGCTCCCGACACTTTTCTAATTGCAAGTGCGCTTTTTATTGGCAGCTTATTAAGAACAAACTAATTTCTTAGCTTGAACTTACTTTGTAGCTTGCCAAGCTGTTTGCTACTGCAACGAAATACTACATTTAGTTTTTAATTAATTGTCCGAAATAAAATAGTACTAATGAAGAAAAGAATACTATTATATTCCAACAACGATGCATTTTCTGTATCAAATATTTGCATTTGTTTCATGCTTTTTAATTCTTGATTAATTTATATGGTAAAATATAAAAAACAATTCTACTTCTTTCTAACGCATTGCAAGTCAAATAAAAATAAAATGAATTCCTGCATCTTTAATTTCTCCACTATACAAACATTCACAAAACGGACACAAAAACAGGCATTCTCGATTCAACATTTTGTAAATTTTAACATTTTTGTGATTATCTCATGTAGGAATCGAACCTATGACCATCCACTTCTACAATGAGAGTGGCATGGGGACTACTTACTCACTGCGCATGTGGTGGCACTATTATGCACAGCAAAGAATTTCTATTCTAGCATTCTGTTGACAGTCTCTTATCTCTTATATAGCACAAAATGTATCTTAGGTAACGTCACATAAATTGTAATTTTACAATTTACATATACTTACTTACAATTCGTCTCCTGTGCGTTTATTTAGTTGGACGTTTGCAATTATACCTTGTTCATTTCACAAACACTAACGTGCACATTACAATCACAATTTAAAAATGTTTGATATTTATCCGTTATCTAGTACCCATAGTACAAGCTCTGCTTAGTTTGGGACTAGATGGTGATGTGTGTATGTGGTAGATTATTATTATTATTATATGTGAAGCAAATAGTATCTTCCGGAACATATGGAAAGCTCGACATCAAATGCTCTACCTACTTATCTGGACAGCGTGGAATAGTAGGCCCTATCCTTCTGTTTACTCACACTGATACCTACTGTGACGCAAATAAGAAGACACCTTTTTCTTCCAGTGGACTGTAAGAGACTGATATAATGATGATGATGATTCGTAATATTAAGTAAAAATGTAACGAAAAGAAATTAACTTGATCACTGTTATGGAGGTCTTTAAAGTTAAATGTAGTTAAGACAACCCTTACTTCCCTAAGGTACTTAAAACAACATTCATGTACATTTATAATTATAATACATTTCAAACAAAGTCTTTTAGTCTCCAGTTTAAAATGTCCAACTCAGAACCTTCCTTGCATTTAATACACGGATACAAAATCAGGGAATAGAATATTGTAATTATAGCGTGGGGCAGTACAAATGGAGGTCATTTGACAAACGGCAAATAAAAGGGAATCGATTTGGGTGGAGTATGAGCGTCGGGACGATTAGAGATGCGCATAATTAGAACGAAGCGGCTGCGGCGGATATTATAACTAGCTCACCGTGAAATTACGTGAAAATACGTGAATAAACATAGGTAAGCGATTATCTGAATCTTTGGGTTCAGAAAGTAATGTGACGGTGATATACTAAGGAAGACCAGCTGATTACAACGCAGTTTGTTTCAAGTTTTAACTCACGGAGTGCGTCACTAACACTTGGAAGTTTATAAGTACATTGTCATCTTATACTTAATATATAAAGCTGATGAGTTTGTTTGTTTGTTTGGTTGGTTGAACGCGCTTATCTCAGGACCTACTGGTCCGATTTGAAAAATTCTTTCAGTGTTAGATAGTCCATTTATGGAGAAAGGCTATAGGCTAAATAACATTGCGCTATAAGTGATTCGAGCGGAGCAGTAGCCTTAAATGACGCGGGTGTAACCGCGGGCATCCTCTAGTAATATATATGTTGATTGTATCAATAAGAAGCAAAGAGGGATTAAATATTTATTTTTACCCTTGAGGTGCGATCAAACTAAAGGCAAAGTGCCACAAGTGCAAAGGGTCACGTTGCAGCAAATTTTCATTGGCATAGGTTACCGGAAAAAAAAAATTATGACACCTTAATATAATTATATTACATAAATTGCATATCATTGTGTTGGTTATAAAATCAGCTATGATAATAATAACATAAATTACAACTAAATACTCACCTTTCCGGCAAAACAAGCTTACAAACTTATAGGTTTGTTATTTTTCACTGGTTCGCACAAACATTTAATCATATATTAATGAATTTCATTACTTGTTAGGTTCATAAACACAAAAACATTATCACATATACCTTTAGGTTTTCACACAATACATTATTTATTTGTAACAAATGAATCTAACGCCACTAAAAAATTATAATCCGAACGCGTAACAAAAAGTTCGCCGTGCCGGGCCGCCATGTTAGTGTAGCGAACACTGTGGCTGTGAATTATTTACCATTTGAAACACGATAACAGTGAAAACGTACAACAATACTAGTATTTAAATGCTAAAATATGTTTTCAGATAAATAATCTGGGTACTTTTATGTCTTTCATAACTATTAAAAGAGTATTTATCATAAAACTATTACGAAAATAGCAAGTTTCAAGAGTAGAAATAGCCGTTCTTAAAAGTTTTTGCCTTTTATCACTGTATTTCTTGTCTCTGTCACGAATAATGTCACTTCACGATTCATATTTATTTATTTCTGAGTCAATCTATATCCCTTAATTACTCGCGTTCATATAGTTACACTAACGCTCGCGTGGGGAATATATAACCCCAATTTTAAAGGTACAATAAAACATATTTTTAATAACATACTTTTACTTTTATTATAAAAAATTGAAAAAGTCAATATTGTTCTAAGTTGTAATAGTATATATAATCAACATTATTATAAACTTATATCGACATGAAACTTTAAATTGAGTAACTTTTTAATCAACACATTTATCATATATCATGGTGGAATGGTCGTGACAGACTTGCTGGTGGCATTTGGCACACGTGAATCTTATTTTTTTATCCTTTGATCTTGGGCAGATATGGTACTTTTTGTAAGTTGTCGATGGACCACCCTGGATATGGAGCCAGGATCCTGAACTTCAACATTTCGTTTTAGCCGTTTTTGTACGGCCCTAGGCAGTTGAGGTATAGTTGATCGAGTTTGTTGGTGAGCCTTTACCAAATCAACTGCAAGATGCTTCGAAAACTCCCTTCTTCATATTCCGTGGTCAATTTTATTTTTATAAATGACATAAGCATTGCTACCAGTAACGTTGAGGAAGTGATAAAGTATAACCATAGGCCATCTCTTTGTACGTCTTTCGACGTTATAGTTAGCACAAATTTGGTAGTTGGTATCTACACCACCTTTCGTGCGATTGTAGTAAAAATAATTGCCGGTCGATTTGGATCACTTCAGCGTCTCCCTCACCTTCATCGGGACTATCTATGCTTTCTTCTTCATCTTCTAATAAACACTCAGCAATCTGATAGTTTTCATAGTAGTTAGAAAGACGCTTACTTGACATTTTAGGCGTTCTAACCTAAAAAAAAGCAAAAATAAGTAAAAAACGAATCATTTAGTACCTGTACCGCACATTAAAAAGATAAAACAAAAATACTCACAGGTCCAAAAAAAGTTGCACTAAAGATCGCGTGGGGTAATATATACCCCAGACGCGACCTCCTGGCACAACCACATGGCACGGAGCAGCGTTCGCGACTGATTCGCGGCGGGGGGAGGTATATAGGCAGCTACTGAGAACGGTATGAAGGTAACTTTAAAAATGGTGGTGATACGACGCTTCAAATACGCTGTGGGGTTAAATATACCCCATACGAGTAATTAAGGGATATAAGTATCTTTATAAAATATTCACCGGTTTCTCCCACAAGACAACTTTTATTATAAAGATCGCGGAACAAAACACAACAATGGCGGACGCTTTCGCAACTGAGACACAGATAATTATATTTCAATATTTTTTGGCACGTTTCATTTCCCTCACCCTTCTAAAACGATTTAGTTGCATAGAATATGAACTATTCTAATAGTTACTACTTTCGTTTCTTGGTTTAAGTTAAACAAAACGTAAAAAATCCGCGACCAATAGGACGACTTTTTTAGAGCACGACCATGCGTGCTGTAAACACATGGGACCACTTGAATTAGAGCACGACCGTGCGTGCTGTAATCACGTGTGGGGTTAAAAAAAAACGATACGAAATAACATCTATCGTGTTTTGTTCCGTATTTTATTTTGTCCAACAAAGCACCTCCAAGGAGATTGTGTTTTGTTACGAGACACGTCTCAGGTTTGCCTTGAGCAAACCTGAGACCTGTCTCGCTCTCTCAATGACAAATAACAAGTACAAGCCTTGGAAATTTTGTCACCATAGCGTTGGTTTTACATGACAAACTTCGAGCTCTAGGCATTTGTATATCGATACGTTACATAAAAAATATTATCAGAGTGATTAAGCTAGAATTATGTAAATGTTTGCAGACCGAGATTTGCAGTTTGTTGCTGCCGGACCTTGAACTATTGGTAGATGATGTTTTTATACATACATTTTCTAAATAAGTATTGCATTTGCTCCAATAGAAATACCATAATAACTAACCAACGACAAAGTACTTTAGCATACACCTTAAAACACGCTCGTTTTTTGACAATATAGGCGTCCAATCAACATCATTGTATAGCAATTTAATATACGGGTACCTAATTATATGCTTAGTTACTTGACTTGCAAGGCACGAATGTAATATCTGCCTAACTATTTCGAGTGGTGTTGGAGGTGGATGGAAAGAATCAGCTAGACTGAAAAAGTGTTTATTTGCTTGTTCGTCTTTCCCATCGCAACGCAGCGATGTGTGGTAAGATTTTTGTTACAAATTGACATACTTCTTTTTACCACGAAAGTCAACTAAGTACTACGTGGATTGACCGGCAGGAAAATTCTAGTATATTTGTAAATACATACCTACTACATAGAATATAATTACATCGGCGACTACGTACGTATAATTTACGTCTGCATGTTGCGAAGGCAAGCTCGTTACCAAAGGTGCTTATGAAACAGTTCATTTGTATTTTATTGCCGAATCTTGTGCACAAAAATGTGTGCTTGTGTAAAATTTAAAGCACAAACGGATGTTGGAATGCTGCGCTTTTGCATCGTTTAAAACGCCCATAACCGCTATTAAGTTGAGCTGTTTTTGTCACTGTCGGATTGCATACATAAGAAAGAGAAGCGCGACGACGACGGGACGTTCAGAACTTTTTACAAACATTAGTATGTTGCTTGTTGAATAATTTGTCAAAAAATCAGATTGATTGTATGTATTTTAATATGGTTTTTATTCGTTAAAATATTTTTTTAGAGGTATCTTTGTAATTTTTTTCTATAGATTAAAGTTAGTTGTATTATGTTTTCAACACACTACTTAACTAGATTATATCCTGAAAAATATCATATATTTTTCTGATTGTGTTAACTGCATTGAATCATATACTTTAAAGCTTTATAAAACTCGCGTTTAGCTCTTGTAGTCCCCTTAATTAAGCCGGTTGCTATCTCATTTGAGAACTAGGTGCGCTCTAAATGTTTAACTATTTTCTACGTTGCGTTTTCTGTTCACTATAGTTGTCTGGCTTGTGTGATGTGCTTTTACGGAATAGAGTATATTGGTGTTGATAGATTGTGTTAATTCGTTTTTATTACTGAGAAGGACTCATTAGGAGAAGAAGTTAGGGTCCATAAAATGGTATAGTCCGGCTGGCATGTGAGGACAAATCTTTGTGTAATGAGCACAATGATTTTTTCTGTGTCTGGTTGTAATTTTATTCTTTGAGATAGATATTTCTATGATTAAAATGAGAATATCAGTTCGTAACATTGGTTATCTTTGGTAATTATTTTTTGTTTTTATATATATTGTAAGATGACAGGTCATCTCTCTACGGGAAAAAAGACTTGATTGTCAACACACCTTTTGCCACTCGAGTGAAATTGTATAATTAAAGTAAATTTTATAAAACCCTTGTAAAATGCCACTATTTGATTAGCCCGGCACTGCCACAGTGAGCCCTTGATAAATTTGTGATATTATATTGAACATTGTCATTTGTAAAACAAAAAATTGTGTGAATCCTCTCCTCGTGTTGAAGACATCGCGTTTGGAGTATAAATAGCTACGTACCGAGAACACTCTATTTTGGCCAATTTAGTTGTGTGTTTATCTAGCTATCTCCAGGCCAGACACCAGTGAAGATCCAGGTAACTTCATATTGTATTTGTTTGTTAGCGCTGAGAAACTCAGCCTCATGTATGTTCAGACTACTTCTTGCGTTGCTCTGGTCAAGTGGATGTATGTAAACTAGTTTCCACTGCACTCTGCAACAATTTCCCACCTGCCTAGGGCAATTTTGAACATTTATAATAGATGTATAATAAGTAGGTATAACATGTATGTACATGATTATTTAAGAATTTATAAGAATGTTTATATTGCTTATCTGGTTGCCATAGTACAAGCTCTATTTAGTTTACGATCAGATGACCGAGTGTGAATTTGCCAAATATTATCAATATTTTATATACACTTCAACCGATTAAAACCTCGGCGGTCTGCACACAGAAAATAAAGCAACGAAATCCTATCCTAACATAAAAAATAGCCTTGCGACGTGACGGAGAGACAAACAAATAAACATACACACATCCGCTTTTATTGTATTAGCTACTAAACATCTTTCTCTAGACCTATACGTACTTACTGTAGTAGCTTCAACATGGAACATGATCGTTAGAGGGCGCTGTGATTGATGACGTCATCGGCTCCTACATCCAACACGACAACAGATGTGTGTAAGATCCGTTAATGGATCTCGACGAATATAGGACATGAAGACTGAGAAGTGGCGAAAATAGTTCACTCAACGTTTATGCTCTAAATAGAAATGTCCACTCGGCAACGTTCGGAGTGACAGATTTGTGACTCTTTTTTTTACCTTTTATTTTACTGACTGTTATTTTTTATGAATACAAGATGCAGAATAACTAAAACCTTGAGAGATAAAAATAACTACGTTAAAAACAACCGACTTCAAAAACGGAAATGTGAAAAATAATAAAGATTTAACATTAATTAAATACTACCTATTATTTATATGTGCTATTGACTAATAGGTTTGAAGTCGGTGCCAATCCTTAAACAAATAATAATATTTTAATCACTTAAATGAATACGAGCAAATTAACACAATGAAATGACTACGATAAAGATAAAGATGCATAAATAAACCTAATAAAGAGCAATTTGATCTTAATATTATAAGCAGCTTCAGTTAATACGAAGAATAATGAAAAAAAAATATACGAAAATGTATTGAACAGAATGTGAATTATGAAATGCCTTCTTTAATTTAAAGGCTTTTGAAATTTGATTTGGCACCGACTTCAAACCAATTAGTAAATCGCACATATAAATAATAGGTAGTATTTGATTAATGTTAAATCTTTATTATTTTTCACTTTTCCGTTTTTGAAGTCGGTTGTTTTTAATGTAGTTATTTTTATTTAATACTTTTTAGTGAACCTATTGTTGTATTGTCAACTAGTTATAGGTAGACCTACAAAAGGTGCTGCGCGCCTTAAAATATAGATCTCAAGAAACGGGAACGAATAAAAGTTGTCGTCTCTGTAAAAATGCTCTTCGGGACACAGTTTTACGTTCTTGTGAGACTATTAAAGATCTTGAAAAACGTTTGTTGGCCAGGAAAGCATATATGAAATTACGTTAACGTCAAGAAACTCTTAAACAGTATAATTCTAGACTCGGTAAGATCCAAGAGCGTCTAGCAAATGAGTCTTTTGAGCAGAGAGCTAATAGACTTGGTCTCATTAATAATCGACAAATCATGGCATTACCGCATGGTTTAAGTCTTTGAAGTCACCATTATCATCATTGTGCAATTCAAATAGATTTTTGTAATTACTGAGTTCGTATGGCCACCTTCTGACTCCTTCATCGGACGAAAACGAGCCCAAACTCTATAAAATTTTGTCAATTAATTACTGAGTTCCTATATTATTACTATGGCCACCTTTCGATTCCCTCATCAGAGCAGCTCTATGTCATAATAACTTTTCATTGTCATCTAATTTAAATACGTAGGTATACAAAACCAGACACCCGATGTCTGACATATCATTTGGCAGAGGTGTAATATTACACCCACATTTCCCATGAATTTTTAGGTCCCACGTAATAGGGGGCGAGCTTATTGCCGTACCGGGCACATAACCAGACTCCGTGCTGTTACTGAAAATTTCCTAACGGAAAAACCCAATAACACTTTGCCCGACCCGGGAATCGAACCCGAGACCTCCCAATCCTACGCGCACATATATGCCGCGAGACCAACGAGGCAGTCTGTCCATTCCTTTTTGAAGTTTCTAGAATTTTCTAATTTTTATTCGAAATATTTAAATAATATTTTGATGATGGTGGCGCTGCTGCTGCATCGGCGGTAACCCTCAAACGGCGCAAATATGGAAACCTGGCTGGTAATTACGTTTTTGAGCCGTTTGGGGTCGAAACGCTGGGGCCATGGGGCGCACAGTGCACGCGCATTATACAAAGAAATCGTCAGAAGGCTGATCGATGCCTTCCGTGAGCAGAGGGCTGGTTTATATCTCGCTTAGAGAATAAGCATTGTCATTCAACGTGGCAATGCTGCCAGCCTTCTGGGCACGCTACCGCTCGACAGCGTTGCGGAGGAATTTAATTTTTTATTATATTTCATTTACTTTTCTTTTCATACTTTTGCTTTTTTATAGTTTAGGATAGTTTAGTTATATAATTAGTTTTATTTTATTGTACATTATAATGTTAATCTTACTTATAGACCAATTATACTTTAGTTTATTTAAAGTCTGCCTAAGATAAAAAAAAAAAGCCAAATTAAATGAAAACCAAAATCCACTAACTGTTATGACTGGGATTTGAACCCACGCCTTTAGACATAAAGCGGATGTATTATCAGCACGGCCATCGCCTTGTTATCAATTAGTGGCGAATTTAGCGAACACTTGACAGAGTGCTTATGTCATCTAACTTAAAACTGTCATTTCCAAATAATTAATGAAATAGTATTCAAACCTCTTTGCTAATTATTATGTTTGACGACCGGCCAGTTTGTCGTGTAGACGTCAGTTGTCCTTGGTGACCGTAGTGATGACAACTTGGCATTACACCAGCCGTCACAATTATTATTCATAGGAATTTCAGCCTTAAGGATAGGTGGAAATAAATAAAAAAAATGCTCATAAAATAAAAACTACTGGGCTTACATGAATCAAATTTTTATGGGACCAATTCGAAACTATTGCGCATCAAACAAAAAAATAATTACGTAAATCGGTTCAGAAACCACGGCGAAATCGGTGTAAATACATCGAAAAAAAAATATACCGGCTGAATTGAGAACCTCCTCCTTTTTTTTTGTTTGAAGTCGGTTAAAAACTCAATATTTTTAAACTCATTTGTCATCAACCCGTGTAACAACTGTAGTTTAGTAATGTTTTTAGTTCACCCAAAGAATTTCATACTCACCTTTCGGTTACATAAATATTAGTATGAGTACGAATTACAAAAGCTTAGGTAAAAACATATATTTAGAAGAAGTTATCTCTGAGATCAACGAACTTTCTAGTCATCAGTTAGCAATACAGTCACCTTTTACACAACTAATCTCACGCAAAACCATGTGTATATGTTTGAAATAGAAATATTATTTGTGATAGGTCAAGTCGATTATATTGATTTAGTAACGTTTAGTTTAGTCTATTGTAAATTTTGACTATGGTCACACTGAACTGTCAACTTCCGTTGTCGAGGAAAAAATGGTTGCGCGGACGCCGTGTCTTTGGGTTTGTAATTGAAATAAATTGGTCGCCTTTTGAAAAGCACATCCTGGTAGCTTCGCGAATAGTTTGTTCGTTTCCCGCGGTCAGTGAAAAAACCCGGTATAAAAAGTTGTCTTGACCACGCCGCATCTTGTAATCCACGTTTTGCCCCACGCGTGCTTTTGTGATATAAAATTTGGAACCCGTTTTGATTGCCGCTTCCTTGATCAATAACTGGCACCGGTTTAATTGTGATAAAATTGTATCTTAATAAATATTGTAAAACACGTGGGTGAATTCCTGATTGCTGCCCGAGGAGTAGGACTACGCCGAACTGGATCCTGTGGTATTTATAACGATTCTCTTGTTATTTTGGCCAAAATTATGAGTTAATCTTATAGGTCCACTCAAGAGCAACACCAGGAGATCATTGGTAAGTAACCCTTATTTATTAGTTGTGATTCGCTGTGCAACGCAGTGCATTGTGTTTAGGTCCTTGCCTTACCGTGGTCAGGTGGATGCATTACAGACTTCCACTGCGCACCTCTGAACAATTTCCTACCTGCCTACGGTAATTCTAGACAGTATACTTACTTACCAGTGGTGTATACTTCGGTCTACATCAGTTTTATTACTTTTTTTATATTACACTCACATTTGGTCACGTTATGAATTTTATAACGTAGTAGGGAGTGAGCCTATTACCGTTACCGGGCACATTGCCAGACTCTGTGCTGCTGATAATTCGATAAAACTTAGTAACACTTTTGCCCGACCCGGATATCGAACCCGATCAGCATACACATATGCTATCCACTGGACCACGAAGGCATTTACACGTGAAAAGGCAACGATCCAGTAATCAACAACATACAACAATCTATTGTGTATAATACGAGTAACTATTGTATGTTAGTATTGCTCAGTCAATTATGTCTGTGGCTTGGTAATTAGTTACCGATATTCCATCTAGTTCGCCAGGGAATCCAATTTATTAGCATATTATTAACTAAACATTGCGCTGACGTTTTGCTAAGGAATTATGCAGAGATGTAGAATTAATGCACAACAGCCATAAACTTCCACGTAATTGATATGTTTTCAACCATTACTGTATGCATTTATTAAAAAACAACATTAACCTGCTGTAAAACGAGGTTAAAATTGCTTTTATTTTAATTCATTATTGAACTGTTGTTACAACGAAATTGTCGAAGCGAATACCCAAATCCGTTCATAAAGTTTTACTTCAGAATATAAGTAACCTGGCAACCCAAAATTACCATTTAGGTCTAAAATATAAACGCACTGAAATGTTAATGTTGCCAGTAATTTCCTACAACGTCCGATTTTGAGCGCGGAATAAATCTTTTTCATAATAAAACATTTCTGAAAAGATCATAAAGTCATAATTTATCTTACGTGAGGATTTTATGATGGGCATAAATTAATATGCTTGACGATTTCGTGGCTTTCGCGGGTAGATTCTTAGGTTTATCATTATACAAAATATTTATGTTCATTGTTCGTGCTTAGCTACTTAGAAACGACATTGTATCTATAGCATTATTAAATTATTGCCAGAATTTAAAGTCAATGTATAGTACACCGCTATTTCTCATGATTCAAGTTAAATAAGTTTGAATTTATAAAATGCACTACTAACAGGCCTTTTTTAAATGTTTTTGTAATGTGTTCAAAAAAAGACAAAAAAATGCATCATTTACATCAATACATAGACTCACGCCTCTTTCCCGGAGGGGTAGGCAGAGACTACGGAACGCTATTTGCAACCATCCAAACATATCTCTCTTGCTTCATTCACTCCCTTAAAGTAGAAGATCCCTAAGTTATTCTGATCTGTTCTTTCTGTCGGACATAACGCATAATATATGAAGATTTATCTTGATCAAATACTTTAATAAACTGTGTTATTAAATACACATTCCAAAATTCATCCAAATCAGCTGAGTTCTTCTAATAGCAATATAATTCACGGCTCAGTTATAGGAAAACACTTCCTGAATGCAAAAATCAACCAATGTCGTACAAGGAAGACCCTTGGAACTAATTAAGTCTGCAAAAATATTGTACAAATGTTCGACATGAGTATTATCCAATACAGTTAGGATCCGTTCAGCTATTCAGTGTCCGCCATAGAACACCCTCGTCAATCAACGCCATCTGTCGGCCAGGCCCTGCAATTAACACGGCCCAACCACCCGCCCCAATTAACGGTTAAATTTGTTGAAAAATTGCTAGTCAACCGTTATTTATCGTAGTTGTAAGGCTTGTACCATCGTTTGTCTTTATTCCGATCTTCCTTGTCGGATGAAGGTTACGGTATCGTCTTAAGTGGACTGACTTGCATGAAGCGTTTATAGTTACCTAAAAGGTTATTCATAATAGTGTTAGTAACACTTTGGGATATTGTGTTGAATATACTTTTAATTTGTAAGAACATGCGGGAGAAACTCGAAGAAACTGTTTGTATTATTTAGTTGTTGTATGCTGTATACTAATAGATATATGCACAACCCCAGTGTCCTACAGGTCCTACTCCCTCTCTAGAAATAAGTTCTATAAGACACTTTAATTTAAATAGTCTGCTTCACAATGATCAATAGGGATTTACTAAAGGTAGATCCACTACTGATGCGGGTGTTGCTCTCATAAAACACGTTTATAATGCTTGGGAGTCATCTAAAAATGCTCTCGGAGTATTCTGTGACTTCTCAAAAGCATTTGATTGCGTTCATCACGACACACTATTGCGTAAGCTCCGCCACTACGGCGTAGAGGAAACCGCACTTAGTGTTGTCGAGTCGTACCTGCGGCAGAGATTTCAATGCGTCGATTTAAATGGGACTACATCCTCTAAATTACCTATACAGTTAGGCGTTCCACAAGGTTCAATTTTAGGTCCTTTTCTATTCCTTGTATTGATTAATGACTTACCTTTTTATTTAAAAAACATCTGTGATGTTGTACTTTTTGCAGATGATACGTCACTTATTTTTAAAGTAGACAGGAATAGGAATCAATTTGATGATGTAAATAACGCACTTATACAGGTTACACAATGGTTTACAGCAAACAATCTGGTACTTAATTCTAAAAAAACTAAATGCGTTAAATTTGCTTTACCTAACGTTAGACAACTGGGACCTAATATTATGCTAGATAGGGAAGAACTTGACACAGTTGACTCGACAGTGTTTCTAGGCATTACATTAGATAGTAAGCTACAATGGGGAGCACATATAGCATGTCTTTCAGGAAAGCTCAGCTCTGCTGCATATGCTGTTAGAAAAGTTAGACAACTTACTGATGTCGAAACGGCTCGTTTAGTGTATTTTAGCAATTTTCATAGTGTCATGTCCTATGGCAATTTGGTATGGGGCAAAGCTGCGGATATTCAGAATATTTTCGTTCTACAGAAACGAGCGGTACGAGCAATATACATGTTAGGTGCAAAAGATACTCTTAGGGAACGGTTTAAGACTATAGGGATTCTTACAGTAGCCACGCAATTTTTATTTGCTAAACTATTGTATATTAGGCAAAATATAGGTTTATTTACTACAAAAAGTGACATACATAACATAAATACTCGAAACAGGCATAAGTTATATGCCCCTTATCATCGTTTACATAAAGTTAATAATTCTTTTGTAGGGCTAGGTATTCGTATATGCAATAAAATACCAATTAGTCTTTTAGAATTACCATTTAGTACCTTTAAAAGTAAAATAAAAGACTGCCTTATTAGGAAAGGTTATTATACCATTAATGATTATTTCAGTGATAAGGATAGATGGTCACTTACACTAGCCAACTCTTGATCTTTGTACTTATTCAGAATTTATATAGATACTTTGCCTTTTAGTTTTTTTTTTAATATAATATCCCTAGTTCTTTTAAATAACTATCCATGTATTATTAGGCCATTCAACTTACTACATTTACATTTGCATTGTTGTTCCTTTTAATTTAAAAAAATGCTTCTGTGTTAGATGAAGATAACTCGTGATCATGGGCTGTACACTAACATCTTTGTAAATTTTGTGTATTCATATACCTACCGTCACTTTCTGTAACATACATTTCCATCATAGTTCTGAACATGATCGCGAGTTGCCTACATTATAAGATGTAAGTGGATGCTCCTGTTACACAAGATTCACACTGGAAGGCTACTACAGCACTTAATCTACATTAATTATTTAAGTATTATGTATGTTCCTAATTACTATTTACAAGTAATTAATTACAATGTGAAACAGTTGCAGCTCCTTACAAAAACAAAAATATGTAACATAACACTGGCGATTAAAAAGAGTGGCCACGAGTTTTATTGCCCGTTCTTTCTCGTGGTTCTACCTATTGTTTTGCGAATGGGCAGTAAATGTAAATGTAGAAGCATTAAGTAATTTATTTTAAAATTTGACGTTCATAAGCGTCACCTTGTGACCTAGATGAATAAATGATTTTGACTTTGACTTTGACTTTGACTATAACCCAGAGGACATAACACTCATTCAAACAATAAACTCAAAGAATTATGGATTATACAGCTATATGTTTAGGGATTGAAAATACAATTACTTGGTTCAGACCGTTAAGTGAACCTGCATAAAAGTATATGCACTAGCCTTTGTGAAAAATATGCGTCGAAACTTTCATACGTATATATTATTTCATAAGCATTATCTCAACACAGATGCTTTCATTAACATTATTAAAGTCAACATGCTCTTTAATCATCCCCTCATCCAATAGCGCATCCTTACAAAGGCAAGTAATGGAAGTGTATTTACCTATTCCTTAACTCGTGTATGTGCGTGTTTACTTTCAAGTCTTACATCCACAATTCCTCGACACAAAATGAGTAGTAAATTACACATTATAATGCTTCTTTACACTTTACATAGAAAATTTAAATTCTGAATGAAATCTAATTCGGAAATGTAGGTGTTAGCCACTAACACCTACATTTCCGTGTTATGGTATACAGCTACAAAGTGAGCTAAAATGTTCTGTTATTACAAATTTAGAATTATTTACTGAAGATGCAACGAAAGCTGAGGGTATCTCAAATGGTTGCGTATGTGTATTTATTTTAATATTGACGTAAATAATTTATATAGGAAGCATTTTTTGTCATACAGAAATTAAGAAATAATGCAAGAAAATTCAAAACTGGCTTTAATTCGCCAGTGTCATTACATTTTGTACCTACATGAATATAATTTATTATATCGTGAGCTTTTTGGGTAATATAATCTGCTAGGCATATAGGCATGTCGCACGTTCTCTGAATAATTATCCTCGTTGAGAAATCAACACATACCGAAATTGCGACGTTTCCATACTAATCTAAAATAACTTGAGAACTTATTGTTATCTCATCGTCGATTCTAAACAGAAATGGAAACTCCACACAAAAGTCAAGTCCAATTGGAATACGAAAAGAAATTGACAAACTCCCACGTACTTGGCGTATTTCAAAACTTAATTGTGTAGGTAGTGTTGATATGATTTTTTTCGATTGCTGTACTATCGAAAAGTTTTTGGTGTTCGAAATACTGATAACTCTAATTGGTAAAAGTTTAATATACGTAATCATATTGAAAATTTAAATAAAATTATTATTTTCTGAGTATAATACGGTATGTCCCTTTGTTCTGTCTTTACTCATTTACTGCTAGTACTAGTATTTTAAAAATAAAAGAAAAGTACGCTGGTAAATGTCTTTTTTTTTTGTTTTACGAGGTGGAAAATCCCTTCGGATCTCTGAATCTTGGGGGAAATGAGAGCCGGAGTACGTGGTGTTTCCACTAAAAACCACCTCGACTTTCTCATATACCCGTGTGTCGGAGGGTAGGGCATCGCCGAAGCATTCGTCGCCACCCTCCGACGGGCTTTGGCCCGCCAGATGGTTAGGCGGGCCCCGAACAAACCCCCTTGGCGGCGGATTAAGGTGTTGGGCTCCACCGCCAAAACACCCAGCGGCCGCAGAGGATAGGGAGGACGGCAACGCAACACCGCATCTCCTCTTACTCTGCGGCCCCACCGCGACGCATCGAATGGTGCGCCCCCATATGGTCGCGGGAGATAGGGTGCGCGGCAACGCAACACCGACACGCCTCTCCTCCCACGACCGCACCCGACTGCGAGGGACAGACAGAACTGTCCCCCGCACCCGCACCGTTGGACGCATCCTGCGCAGGCCCCTACAAGCCCACGCAGAGCATCCCCTCCTGGATCCCTCTTAGCTTCACCGCGGGTGACCAATCTACAGTTACTGAGCCTCCCCTCCACGACAAGGTGGAGATCCCACGGGGGGGTGGTAAATGTCCTCTTTTGTGATCCCAACACAACGGCAAATAATTTAATTTGCAGAGTGTCAATACCTTCAAAACGACGAATTTATAGGTATAATAAATTATAATAATAAATTCAGTAGGAACACTTGTCAAAGTTGTGGAATATTATATTATGTGTGCCTATTATTATTATTTTCTACGCGAAAATTTCAATATGTTCAATGTCACAGTCACAAGGTTCAGCAAAATTAAGTAACAAAAGTAACAGCGTGTCTTACATGAGGTCCATTATTGACTCATCCGATTCACGAAAAGTCTATGAAACAAATGACAAGTCACCAAAAAGAAAGTTTATGTCATATTCGATGCAAATGTAACTTAGCGTGTCTTACATCTCACGTGCATCGTTGGCTCTTCTGATCAATGAAATGTTTATAAAATAAATGACAAGTCGGCAAAAGGAAGGCTTATGTCATATTTTAGCTTATGGCTTATATATGAATGGTATACAATTTGAGTAGCCGAAATCTTGGACTATTGATTGTCATTTAGAATTCTATAGTTAAGGTCATGGCACACTATACCGGCACCATAAGGGCGTAACTGCAAGGGCCTAGAAGTTGGCGAGCTTACAATCCACCGTTGGTGCTTTATATTGATGTTATAAAATATTAAACGCCCAGTGGGCGTTTAATAAGCCTCTGCCTACCCCTTCGGGGAAACAGTGAGTCTATGTATGTATGTATGTATAAAATATTCTACGACACAAGATTCAAATTTAAAACGCCAAGTTAATCACTTGGTTGGGACGGTGCTGTTACGGTGCCTGCATAGTGAAGATTGTAAACATCTTCAATCGTGAAACTGATTTTTTCTCTCATGTTTTTGGCAATGTGCCTCACCTTGGCGACATTTGTTTTCATTACATTGAATCTAAAATCAGGAAATGTAGATTATTTACTTGCACAAATAAATAACATTATCATGATGTAATTTACTGTACGAAAGAAATACTCATTCTGCCAAAAACACATCGTTCAGAATAATTCAACGGCCAAAATGTACGTTTGCAAAGAATACACTATGGAACAACGTTAGAACATCGTGAGTTTTATTCGGTTAAAGGTCCGGTTCCGTCAGCAAGATTTAAATTAGGCGGACAGAGGGTAAACATAACAAGTTAAGTTGTAAAAACAATCCGCTTAAGGGAATAAATCTGTGGATATGGTTCACGTCAACGCGACGCACAAAAACGGACCGACGTCGCATTATGACACAGTGTTGTATTTTAACTCCATTAAGTACAAGCACACCGATATTAGAGAATTCTTTTGCAATTATGTTAAGTTGAGATGATTTATTTTATTTTACTGTATAATAATTTATCCACATATAGTCGATACCCTCAAAAAGCTGTGGAATATAATTATTTCTCTCATCAGCATCAAATAGAGTATTTGTAGTTAACATCTGAAGAATTCTTTGAAGAAATCATGTAGGTTTTCTTTCAGATGGCACAAGTTTCTATCATTATTTCAATACAAAATGATAAGCACTTTTATATCCTTGAAAAAATAATAGCATAGAAGTAAGGCAATCATATTTGCCACATACTGGATGAATGTCCGTGTGTTGACGGATTAAGAATACGGCATGTCACCACCCCATATCATCCCATGGGTGTCGTAAGAGCCGACGGAGGGAGCATATTATGCAGAGAACAGCACTGTAAGAGAAGGAAAATTTGATACAAACCCTATACCAACCCGTTTGGCCAGCGTGGTATAGTAGGTCAATTCCTCCTTTCAAAGGAGAGGCCTAGTCCAGCAGTGGACTGTTAAGGGCTGATGATGATGGATGAATGTGAGCTGTATACAATATAGTAATATCTGCCACATAATGGATTTTCCCACGGGATCACCCTATTATACGGCCCATAAACCGTCTATGGGACGTTTAAACTATTGTCCAATGCTATCGCCTTAATAGCATGGAGGCGTCAATCGCTGCGTCAAAATACGTTTCACCCCGTTCACCCTCACTTCAATGATGCTATCAGTCTGAACGCGCTAAGACTGCGTAAACAACAGAGCTGAGTGAATCAACGGGTCGTTGAGAGGAAAACATCAGTTGCGGGCAATGCGTCCGATCGATTACCTGTTGGCGCATAACATATATATTATTATGAGAGTATTATGAAATAAAGCCAGTATCGCGAAGAACTTTACAAACATTATACGGACAAAGAGAAAACAGTCAAATTCTACATCACAAAAAGTATGTATTGTGTGGTAAAACAGTATAATAAAAAGACCAGCGAGAAAAGAAGCAATTACTCCATATGATGACGGCTGAAGAATACAAAGTAACACTACCCATTGTATTCTGTGGGTGTCATAAGATGCGACTAAAGAAAATACACGAATTAAACAGTATCTTACGGAACAGACGTAAAACTCGACATTACCCCACCACAATGCTATAATGACGCAAAAAAGTATATATGTATGTTTATCCATTATCTAGTACCCATAACACAAGCTCTGCTTAGCTGGTAGAATATTATTATATGTTTTAACACACAGCTCAGATTTCTAGCTTTCTTGTATATGCAGCATAAGCTTCATGTTTGTTATATCTAGTGTCATTTGCATCCACACTAGAGAGCGTCTATCCATTACGTCAGATAAACACTATACGCGTGCGGACGTGACAATATTCCGATTACTTGCTTTCCGATTATTTGCGATACGTTTTACTTTGATAAGAATCTTTTGTGCTTTAAAACAACGTATGCAGTGGGATAATAAAGCTTTTTATATTTTTTTTATAATAACGTATGTAAATATCAGTAAATAGCGTAGTTATTTAACTTTTATCAAGTTTTAGCCAATTGCTCTCCAGCGAGGAAGACATACATAATTGTTTTGAGTTATGTGTGATGTACAGGACAGGCAAACTTTAAAACTAAAGTTACGGCTAGCTTTAAAAAACTGTTGAATAGTCAATGACTAGAGACCATTATTTATTAAATTAGTAACACTTATGAGAATCGTATGATAAACATTTGTGACTATTACTATACGGTTAATGTTTGTTCTTAGAATTTAAGATAAGATAATTCTTATTGTAGATAGATAGATAGATATACTCTTTATTGTACACCAAATAATATTGAAATGTACACCACATTACAGAGTTAGAAGAGAAAAAGAAGAAGTTTACAAATAAAATGCACAATAGGCGGCCTTATCGCTAAAAGCGATTTCTAATATAACACAGTTTGTATGCTTTTATACATATATTTTCAATTTCACTGTTTCAGAGTGAAAATATTATTAAAATTTAAAACAACGAACGAAAACGAAACCCATTTTTTTTATCTAAATATTATTGTAATACACCGGGGGTCTAAGAATTTTAAAAGCTAATATTGAAGATCTAAGAATAGTTTTAATCTAAAGGCTATTTTTATAATGATATAAAAATATACAAACTATAAATAAATTCTGTATTGCGGCGGCAATTCAATCAACTAATATGTGTCTCAAGAAAAACTCAGACTAAAGAATAGTTTATACATCGTTTTACCGTTTGAACATTAAACTCACAAAATACGATGTAGTAAGAAACGACGATATGTCCTCTTAGACTATTAGAACAATTATTGTATCCAGTTATATTTATAGTACGATTGCAATTAATTTAATTACATACCGTCAACATTAATAATAACGATTTCAAACATCAAAAGTCAAATAATAAGCACTGTTGCCAAATTACATCAGACGGGTATCAAAAATAATTATGTGAGTTGAGTTTAATTATTAAAACGCGATCCAAAGTACAAATTAGTGAGAGCTATTTGAATTCATTGCGAGGGCGGAGAACGAGGGGTGAGGGGCTCCACTTACGTTTTAGTTCACTTCAGCTGGTAGGAGACAAAAACATGGGTCATTTATTGTTACTATTTTAAAATTATTCCAAAGCATACAGAATATCTTATGAAGATTTTAGTATTTAATAGAATTATGTACCTATTCAACATTTTATTAACTTCTTAATGCGCGTAAGCGAGGATTTAAGTATGTAATGATGACTGCATGCATTTAGAGAAAATATGCTAACTTATTGTACTTAATTTTTTTTTAAATAGACTTTCGCCTGTATCCCCGAAGGGGTAGGCATAGGTGTAATGCTTCACCCACATAGTATTAATCCCACGTAATAGGGGGCGAGCCCATTGCTGTTACCGGGCACACCGATCAGCAGACGGTTACGATATCCACTGGACCATAGTGGCAGTCATTTTTATTTAATACTTCGTACAAATAAAGTCGAATTATTCTTAAGCCGTGTGCCTGTGTGTTACCACCCTTACCCCGTTAACGTGAAAATCAAACTCTAATTGTCGCGGATCTTACTTGTTAAGTTCGTGTCGCGTCAAGAACTTTTGAGTCGAACACAAACACATGTTATTACGTAATTATTCAAATTATTATGTATCCTGCCGCTATCGCAATACGCACATTATGTAATTTATTTATTCGTTTGAGCTTTAATTAATTTTATAAACTCTTAATATCATAAAGAGAATAAAGATATTTCTGAGAATAGAGATAATTATAATGGAAAAATGATATTAAGGGTTGCGTTTACTGGTATGCTGGTACGATAAATGCTACAAATTATTAACTTAATAGCCGCACGGAGAGAAACACGAGTGATCGTAAAAGGTATTCAATTTTCATTTTATGTACGATACCGTAATAAGTGTAAAATCTGACTTCACATAAAAATATTGATAACAAAGTAGTAACTCTCAATTACTATAGTCAATGCATGTATAAATAGTCAATGTTTTGAATATCTGCACTCACACGTTCATTACTAAAAATACCTTGATTATTTCATATTCCATACATTCCAAATATTAATGTTTACCACTGCACAACCAAAAAGTAAAAACCGTATTTATATTCTTCACAATAATAAATTAACGATGCCAAATGGTTCGTGTTTTACTTTTGGTGCTTGTTAGCAGACTCACACTGGCGTTCGTGATATTCTCGAGATCAGCGCCGCTTCCAATTAAAAGAATAACCTCCACGACCGAGCTGCAATCTTCTAAAAATACATCCAATGAGGAAAATCTCTACAAAATCTGTTAAAAAACCTTTTCGCTCCTTAACAGAGAAGCGACGGATAGAATCTCCGAATACCAGCAACTTGCTCAAATATTTTTATTATATAATATTCAGACCATGTCCCAGCACTGAGCGACATAAGCTGATTTTCTGACTTTTTTTCATGGGATGAACTGAACTTGTTGGCAGTATTTCAAATAATACGATCGATTTTATTTAAGAATAGTTTTTGTCCGCAACTTTGTGTGGCATGATTACAATACGACCTATGATATTTGCAAAATTGCTATTTGAACAAGACAATCGAATATATCGTATGTCTTGTTCAAATAGCAATTTTGCAAATAGCATTTTATTATGATACCAGAGGATGCCCGTAACTACAGCAGTACATTTTATCTAAAGAACAATGGCAGAATTTGGTCTGGGTTTGTTATGAACAAACAAATTGTTTTTTTTTCTAAGATTTTTAATATTTTAACTTTGTCTCGTTAAAGCTGGAGTATTTTATGATGATAAAAAGCATTTCAAATGATTACGAACTAGGTACCTACTTCATTATTTTATTGTTGCCATAGACAATGGTGTGACAGGAATAGACGAGTGAAGATCCGTATCGATTACTATACACGCTGATTTTTTATTGGTTTAGGAAAAAGAAACCTCATGTTCGAAATAAAATCCTCTATTCATATTCAAATTAAAATTCACCTAGCACCTAAAACAAAAAAGTTATAAAAGTCAGTAACTGGTTGTAAATACGTAGTAACGCACGATTCTCTGGATTTGTGTTCGAGCGCCGCGCGGTTGTGACCTCGCCGCGCGCGCCGCCGGCGCCGTCAGCTGTTACCTACAGCGGTTGTAGGTAGTTAGTGCGGACCGGTAGTGATACGTAATGTAATTAGAAATCACGATTTAGGTAATTACGATGACGCCAACCATGAAGTGGAGTAATAAATAAATAGAACAATAAACGTATGTAACTAAATAGCTATACCTATTCAATATTTCCTTCGTACATTACTCGGACTTAGAATCAAAAATCGCCGAAATAAGCTGTGGGTTCACGAAATCATAATGAACTTGTACAAGAAAAACGATTAACTAAGAATTATTAGTTACGTTATTAGTCATAGGTACCTACATTATCTTTTGAATAACTAGACAAAGATTTTAACAATGGAAAAGTTTAGTACTTGCTTATTTCTAACGTATTTATAAGAATGTAATCACAGTAGGTATTCAAAAATAAATAAACCAAATCATTTACCATTGCTGTCTGCTGCCTACATCACAATCAATTTACACTTTCACACATTGTCTATTAGTTTCACTTATGTGTTTTTTTCACCTTATCACCGCTCCCTGTCGCTTCTTAATACACTCGCACCATAGACACGAATTCAACGATCCATTATGAAGCGCGCGCGACGTAACACGGGTACAGTGACCGGATGGAACGTGACGTGCGGGCATCCCGTTGACCTAATTTCGCAAGACTAAAGGCTGTCGAAGTGACGAGCGACAAGTGGCGGGGGTTGGTGTCAATACACCAACCCCCGCCTCCACCCTTGTCGCCCCGCGTTGCGATGCGCGCACGCCGGCGGGGGCGGGGTCTGTACCTACAGTGCAATGTTTTTCTGTGTGTGTCGTATGTTTAATATCTGTGTATGTGTGTGGCACGATCGAACATACACCGGCCCGCGCAATTTCTTTCATAAGAGTGGTAACTACGAACTGTCAAACCAATAACTTATTATTTTTGTTACGATTTTTATAGCTTAGATTTCAAATTTTATTAGCTGGTTAGGTTCCATTAACCATTAGTATACGGATAGCTGACATCCGCGTGGTGACGGATTAAGAATACGGAATGTCACCACCCCATATCATCCCATGGGTGTCGTAAGAGCCGACAGAGGGAGCTTACAGTGCTGTTCTCTGCATAATGCAGAGAACAGCACTGTAAGAGAAGGAAAACTTGATACAAACCCTATACCAACCCGTTTGGCCAGCGTGGTATAGTAGGCCAATTCCTCCTTTCAAAGGAGAGGCCTAGTCCAGCAGTGGACTTTTAAAGGCTGATGATGATGATACGGATAGCTTTCGCTCCAAAACCAATAAAAAATCAGCGTGTATAGTTAATCGATACGCTGTACCTTTATAGGGTTGGTTTGGTTTAAAATATAATTATTAAAATGCAGTTATTTAATTTTTCATCAGCATTAAATCAATAAGTTAATATTTTGGAAGCAAAACAACTTTTAAATTAAATAAAAATGTCACACCATCGTTTTAATGTTGTTTCGATTTCACATAAAATCGATTTAAAATGTGCAGCTCTGCTTTTGTCTTTGGCTATGACGGTTAGATGCTACAGAATACTTCTGCGTTTTGATGTCAATTTGACAATATGTCATTTGATAATTCAAACGTACCTACATTGTATTAATTTTTAGATAAGAATGAATAATGTAGGTAATTGTTCATTCTTAACTAAACATTAAAACACCGATATCTTGCTTTTTCGCCTTTTTCCGAGTGAAAATAGAATAATTTTTTGACTTTGTTACTAACGCCAAATTTTTTGTATATTTTTTATTACTGTACGCTTCAATTTAACTTCAGACATTTTGATGTATGAAGATCTGCCATTGTTCTTTAACCGTTTATGCTCGTATTTCGATCCCGTCGGAATATTGGAAAAACATGGCAAATATCAGCTTCATGGTCCACTTAGCTTCGGCTGTGCGTTGCCTGTCAGCCAGTCAGTAACGCAAGAATTTTATATATACAGGTAGCCGCGGTAATTACTAAACTACGAGGATTCTGTGTTGAGGAATCGGACGCTATCTATTCACTAAGCAGGTATCTCATCCAAGGCAAATATTCACTAAAAGTAGATCACTTCCAGGAATTCTTTGAGGTCAAGAGAATTATTGTGTTCAGAAGTCTGATGGATGAAGTTAGTTAAATGTACCTACCGTACAACTTAGGAAAAAACCTCGGGCTACAAGGAGAAAGTCTCGCTTTTAAATGGGAAAACGCTAGGATAATAATGACGATATGGAATAAACATCATAAGTATACGAAAAGTATTTCACAATGATGTGATAAGCGGTCTAAATCAACCCACATTTGAAAAAGAAAACTTTTGCATAGAAGCAAGTTTAAAACTAAAGCTACATTTATACATTTTAAGTGATTAGTCCTTTGTTTCGCTAAGCCTGATTAAGTTTTAAAGTAATAACGAAACTTGCATGATAACCTATTTATCGCCTGCCTCTCAAGTTAACAGCCGGGTCAGATACGTATCTAGAATAAACTTTAATCTCAATACCTTCAGTTTTAGCTCGAGTACTTCGCTACCAGAGAGATTGGTATTTCTCACGATAGTCTGGGATTAACCGGGCTTATCGCTACAAAGGTAAAAATAAGTGAAATAGAATTCTTTTCCTACTGTAGCTTTATTATTTCTGAGGTTTAAAATTGCCAGACAGTCGTATTTAAAGAAAACGCTGAGAGTTTTGTTGAAAGTAAATAATAAACGTAGTATGCGCGCGAAGGCTGTCGACTCTAGTGAGATAATCATATCTTTATGAAGAAACGTTCTTATCCTCTTTGAGATTTATGAGGAAATACGTTTATTTGATTTTATCGTGGTTATTTACGCTTATTAACTTCTGGTGTTTAGATCAAGGCACATAATGTGGTACTTGTGTAAACACTTAGAGCTGACGTTGTTATAACAACTAAATGGAATACAGAGATTTAAATGTAATTTTGATATCATAAAGTTTTACATTTCCTTTGTGAGATGAAGTCAAGTCTAAATTACTGCCGCAAAACCTGCACGGAGGAGATACTTTCTTGCCTTTTATTTTAGTTGCCAATATCCTTGTAATTATAAAGTACCTCGCAACTATACAAGTGATTTAAATAAGTGACTAAGTAAAGAGATTCTTGAAACATTTTCTTAGAACATTTCACTACAGCAATTTTAATATCAAAAGAAGTAAAGGCAGGTACTGATCTCCTTCATCCTTCGATATAACAATAGTTCAAGTATAATCTTGGGTGAAGAATGTGCTACAGAATTCGCTAAATATTTCCATTCCATCTACAGGGAACAATCTGCAGAGCTGAATGTAGGCACAGCGGTAAAGGAAACAGGTTTCTCAAACGGAGGGGCACGGGTTCATTTAGACCGACTATGTTCGTGGTGACCGCTCAACATGGGTTTCGGCCAACAAAAAGTACCTCGAGCAATTTTCTCAACTATATGGCAGATCTGATCCCAGCAGTAGACAGTGGAGTGCAAATCGATGCCGCCTATTTTGATTATAAAAAAAGCATTCGACCTAGTCGACAATGACATATTGCTAAAGAAATTAGCCGGCATTTTGGTACTCCACACTTACTACAATTTTTTGCCAGTTGCATGTCAGACAAACAACAATATGTTGAGTGTGCAGGCTACGTCTCAGAGCCAAATTTTATCCGTTCGGGCGTGAGTCAGGGGAGTAATCTTGGGCCGATGCAGTTCATCATTATGATAAATGATTTACTCGATTTTCTAAAATATGCTTAATTGTTATTCGCAGATGACCTAAAGTTATATATGTCTATAAGAAAACAAAATGACTGCGAGCGGTTACAGAGTGGTATCGATAGAATCGTAGATTGGAGTACGAATAATCTTTTACAATTTAACCACTCTAAATGTTAGACCATCACGTTCTCTCGTGCACGTATGGAGTACGTAGTATCAAATACGAGTATAATATCGAGGGCGCTGCATTGGCTCGGGTTACAGAGGTTAGAGATTTAGGGGTAAATATAGATACTGGGCTGACGTTTCGTGGTCACGTGGTTAGCATCTGCAAGAAAGCCTACAGAAATCTTGGAACCGTTCATAGCTTTACTAATATTGCCATTGTTACCTTGTATAACGCGTTAGTAAAAAGTCAATTAGAATGCCATGCAGTCATCAGGAGCCCACATGAAATTAAATATAATCTAATGTTGGAGCGAGTACAAAACAAATTTATTAGGTATCTATATATGAGGTATTATGGTGTGTATTCCTTTTACCCTTTAATGTATCCAACTCTATTCTTTTAGGTGTGGTTGGTTACAATGTGTTGAGGGTGAGAAAGGAACTGGCAATCGCCTCATAAGGGTGTAAAAAGACCCTTAACGAAAACTGAAATCCCATGTTGTACCTACACTACGAACATTTTTTACTTCGGCACCATACCTGGGAAATTACTGGTTTAGGAGATATTGTGCCTCAAAGTAAGAATGCATCATCCATCTAGCGTTATCCCAGTCTCAACCTGGGGTCCGCTTTCTAGTCTAACCAGATTTGGCGGAATATTAGCTTTTCCACGGAGCAACTGCCTGTCTGACCATCGCAACCCGAAGAAATAGCGATATTCCATGGTTTAGACTAGTGTCAGTTTATTTTAGAGGTACAGACGGCCTATAACGAGTGGCAAAGATCTTCATGATAGCCGGGACCGACGGCTTAGCGTGCTCTACGAGGCACGAGACAAGCGATAATTAACAATTCAATACGCACATAACTCCGAAAAGTTAGTGGTGCTCGCCGTGGATTCGAACCCAATACCCTCTGCATGGCTGTCCGTTTGTATCTCCACTAGGCTATCGCTGCCTTCTCCACTAAGCTATCGCTGCCTTCTCCACTAGGCTGACGCTGCCTACTCAAAGTAAGAATGCATTTTTCATATCTGGTACAAAATCGATGCATTTACCGCGCCAACATGTTCTTTAGATGCCCTATGAACAGGGCCGAACCTTCCCTATGTGCAATGTGTGCGGCGCACACAGGCGCCAGGGTGACAGGGGCGCCGCGCACCGAGATATAAGGTCATCCGCCCTACGCCACTGCACAGGCGCTTCATAGATTTCGCACACAGGCGCTGCATTGGGACGGAACGGCCCTGCCTATGAACCCATGGATAAGTAGGTATGTCGAGCATTGCACGCGCGCGCTTTGAATTGCGGTTAAAAAAATGTGAAAGCTTAAAAATAAATCGTTTCTCAGGTATTATTTTTGATTAGTATGACTTGGCACGATGTCCACAACGAGTAGAGTTCGGCTTGGTGATGGGTCTTGTGACACCCTGTATATACTCAAGGTTTTAAGAGGCAAGATAATAAACCCATAAATGCTGGAGATATTAAATTTCAACGTTCCAGATAGGTATGTGTCCCGGCGACGAAGACCGCAGTTGCTGAAAGCAGCACGCGCACGCACTAACATGCTGCAAGAGGCGCCACTGACGCGCGCACACAAAACTCTCAATCTCGTCGCTGATTAATTGGACCTGCTCTGTTGCTCAATGAGTGAATTCACAAAGATAGCTTTATTTATTATCTGTTATAGTAATGTGTAGGTATATAATTTATAATAAGATTATGGTGTAAAGACTGTAATAGATATAAGTAGGTATAATTAAATAAGTAATAATAGAAAACCATACCATCGCATTATGGTTACTTGTAATGATAGTGTTGTGTATGTATATATAAATAAATAAATAATAATGAAAGCCGAACTGTCTCAACTATGCAGGCTGTGGCGTCAGAGGAGGTGAGGACAGGGAGGTAAGGGGGAGGGGACTGAGGCTCTTATTACGGACTGAGGTTATAGTCGAGCTATTCAGACGACCTACTGTACTACTGATACGAAACTAATCATGTTTACAGTTTGTAGCAGAAAACACAGCCTTTTAGATGGTGGTGATCCCGTTTTATGATAATTTTAGTGTTTATTGTTGGGAAAATAAATTATTATTGTAAGTAAATTGTTGCTAAGTTTAGTTACAATTTGACGATATTCTAAATTATATTAGATTACTAAAGTTGAGCCTTGGACGTTTTAAACACAATTTTATTTAGTTTCTGCTTTGCCATTTATCCAAGACTACAGTAATTTTTAGCATTACCTGAAACTTTTTTTAAATTTCAGAAGTTTTTTCCTTATTATCATATGCCTGAAGCATTAAAACATTAAAATTTGCAGATTTTGAAAGAAGAATACGTTGTCGTGAAAGGTCAAGCTGCCATTTAAGTTTAGATTATAAATATTATATAAATAACTTTTTTGCGGATAAATCTGTAGCATTTTCACACGCAGATGGTAATCTATTACATTTTCATTACTGTTTATATTAGTCCAATTTACCAATTCACTTAAGTTTAACCTATTTTCGTGATTATCTAATAAATAACCGTTTATTGAGGACTACTTGATTTGGCTGGGTAATATGTACCTATGAGCCTTAATTCTATTTCGCTTAAGAGCGTGATGTTCTTTGCCTACCAACTACATTAAAAATCAGAGCCTTCCCAACTGTCTTAAAGTATCTGAAAAGACAAAGCAAAGCCAATTCAATTTAACAACATACAAAATTCTTATTGAATCTCGACAATCATTCGAATTGTAATGCAAACACTTCAAAGTATTTCCATACAAAATGCACCAATACGGGGAAGCAATATTTCAATACCTGCAACGGCATCAATGTGCTACGCGACTACGTGGCTACGGCGTAGCATCACTACGTGCCTCTAGTTGACAGAGGAATGTAGGCAACGCGAAGCACCCAACGCGGTAGAAACGCCACAATTGGATGATGTATTTTCCTGCCGTTAACATATTTGGAGAAACGAGGCAGAATACAAATTCACAGACAGGATATTTCTGTGAATAGCGAATTGAATTATTGGCGAACTGTTGGCTTTCTTTGAAAAATGTGAATGGTTTTATTTTTCAGGTTTAGAAATCGCTCTTTTGAAAATAAAGTTATGAAAAAACGTTATTTTTATACAATTCACATTATTCAGTCACCATTGCAGTCCACTGCTGGCCATGTGATGGGTCTCTTTTAATTTGCGTCACAATAACATTGTGAGAAAATTTGCAAATGATTTGGCCTACTATACCATGCTGGTCAGACGGGATGGTATACGGTTTGATATCAAGTTCACCGTCTCTTCCCAAGTATACTATTTGCTTTATCTATTTTCTTAGTCACTTTTATACGAGATTACCGAATGAAATGGGGTAATGACACTTTGCGTTAGTCTTAATCCGTCACCGCCAATGTTTTTGGCTGTAGTATTTGACTGTTAAATTAAACTCACTATAAAACATGGTTTATAGTCGGTAAAAATTTTAGACATAATTTTGAAAAAAATAACAATTAGTTTTAAAGATCAGGTATAAAATTGCAGGTATATTTGTGCCTCAGCCCAGGTCTAAACTATAATCTAGGTGGGTTCAAATTTATTACTAAGAGGTCGATTCTAGCGTTAGTTTATGTTATTACGGGCTAAGCATTGAACTAAATCAGGTCTGGCTTTTGACCTCGTTCATGAGATCGTAGAAGATTCGCGTGAAAATTATATAGTTAATATAAAAAAATAAGATATTTCAAATGTTATAACAATGATAGAGAGTATTGACCATTTCTGTTTGATAAGTCATTACATACATACTTACACAGACCTACGCCTGTTTCTTGAAGGGGTAGGCAGAGACTACGGAACAGCATTTACAACGATCCTGACATATTTCTCATGCTTCATTCACTCCCATCAAGTTTCTCATGCATGCTCTTCTATTAAGGGTACTTCTAATCTGTCCTTTTTTACGATATCTCCGATGTAGTCAGAGAACGTCTACTTAGGTCTTCCCCTTAGACCCTAAAAAACCTTCGTTGTCAGACTTTCGTTATCCAAGTAAGTAAGTAGATGAGTCATTAATGTTATTAATTGTTCCGAACCTGCCAAAATAGTCGCCTCTTATGACATCTATGGAATGAAATGCTGTATGCGACACTTATATTAATAATCCAACACTATACGGTGTGAAACAATAGTTATCGTTTAATTTGCTGATAACAGACTCATATTATATTATACTTATTTGACTCGCTGAGGCAAATTATAGTTATATGTATGTAATGGGTCTATTTCGAGTAACTATTTGAAAAATACATAAGCACCGTATATTCCCCCTGATGTTTCGGACAGACCTAAATTTATAAATAATTACGCCATATACACCCGTGACCGAAACCGCGAAAGCTTAAAACATCTCAGCGTAGGTTAATTATTATGTACAGCTTTAAACATGCGACTATCAAACAATCTAACGCAGCGTCATACGTGAGCGTCAGAGCCGCTGCGTTCAATCGCACCGCGTAGAAATCGCATCCAACCGATACGCAATCGCTTTCGCGGTGAGCCACTCACGTAGGACATCGCGTAACCGCTTGCCCTCTCACCATTTTTACGTGTTTACTCAGCATCGACAAATTTCAAGTGCGCGCCGCCACTTGTAGTTTTTGTTCGTTTGTTGATAACGTGAGAGGAGTTGTGTTTATGTGTAGATCAAAATCACTAAAGTAATATAATATATATGGCTTTTTTACTATATATAATATATAGTAAAAATGCCGTTTATACTAAGATAAAAGATCTGCCAAATCATACAGACTGATTATCAAATTTACCCTGAAATATTTTGATGCCAATTTATGTTTGTGAATCAATTTAGATAGCTTTAATATTACTTGAGCAAATAATATTTCAGTTTCGGTTAAATGATAACTAATGAGTTCATATAAAAATTGGTTAACAATAGACTTCGATTATACGTTAATTCACCACCACAAAACACAATTAGTTACAGACAAAATTAGCTCATTGGCAAATTAGAGGTTATTGTTGAGATCGTTTGATCACGATTATTAATACGTTCAATGTACCTTATTAGGGATAAAGCGTGCTGTTAAACCAACGCGCTTGTATGTAGTTAGAGCTTATGTATATAGTTGTATGTTGTCAATTAAATTTTGTTCATATAAAAAAAGCTTTAAGCATACACGGCATACATACAGGTTTATTTCCATACGCGTTTTATCTCAGTATTTCTCTAGACTGGTGTACGGCATAGTAATATTAAGTAGATATATCTACGGTATAAATTAAAAATAAATGCATAAACACATAGTTGCAGAAAAAAAACCAAAAGCTATAAATTAGTGACTGTATTGGTTGTAGATATACACATAACCGCGAGCAATTTTATTCATACCTTTACCCGGACATCATCATGGACTTCTTCTCACCACCCCCTGCGGGGTAGTGGGGTTCCTTTGGGAGATGTCTCCTTAAGGAGGTTATCTACGCGGCCCAATACTATGGGCCGATCATTGGGTTGGCCGCCCTCGAGGCTGACCAACCGGGTGAGTCTCCGTTGGGAGAGGCCCAGTTAGTCGCCTGCGAGAGGGCGGCGGCTGGTCGTCTGGCTGGTGTGGTGATGGCGGTGGTGATGAGGCCCCGCTCGAGGGAACTGGGATCAGTTCCCGAGCGGGGCGCTTCAGTCTCCTCCGGATAAGAGTTGTTGAGTCAGGATGGGGGAGGGGAGCGATGTTGACGAGATGGGGGTGTTCTGAGCGATCTGCTCGCTCGAACATACCCTGGGCCAACCCGCTCACAAATCCCTCGATCGGCTCCCACTTGAGGTCCGGATATATGGTCGCGTTCCTGAGGTACCTGGGCGCGTCTACCGCCAGGCGAAGACACTTGTTCTCCACCCGCTGCAGTCGCTGCCGCGTGGTCTCGGCTGTCAGGTTGTACCAGGCCGGCCCCGCGTATGTGAGGCGCGACCTGATATATGTTTTGTAGAGAGCCAGCTTGGCTCTCAGCGGCAGTCTGGAGGACAGCAGCGGGCGAAGTTTCACCCTCGCAGCCTGGGCCTTCGCGGTGGTCGTCTGGACGTGGTGGGCCATCATCAGGTTCCTGTCGATGGTGACGCCCAGGTACTTGACCGTCGGCGACCAAGGGATTTATTACCCCATCAGCTTCAGGCACGGCGGGTACTGTACCCGTCCAGTCACCAAAGCCTGGGTCTTGGACACGTTGCACTTGAGCCTCCACTTCTTCATCCAGCCCGGGAGCGCCTCAAGTGTCGGGCTCAGCTTCCGTGCAGCGTGTCTGGCATTCCGGGAGCTGGACAGGTACGCGGCGTCGTCCGCGAAAAGCGCCAGCTTCACGTCGCCCACAACAGGAATGTCGTCCGTGTAGTGGGCGTACAAAACAGGGGAAAGGCAACTCCTCTGTGGAACTCCAGCTTTGATGGTCCTCTCCTCTGACGTGACGTCCTCGACGGCCACGTGGAAGGTTCTCCCTTGGAGAAATGATGCGATGACCGTGATGAGTTGTCGGGGGATAGTGGACGTCGACAGTTTGTAAATGAGGCCATCATGCCACACCCTGTCGAACGCCTTCTCCATGTCGAGCATCACGGTCACCGTGTGGCCTCGCTTGTTCATCCACGTGGCCATCTCGCCCAGTACGCGAGTCAACTGCAGCGTGGTGGAGTGCGCTTGGCGAAACCCGAATTGTTCGGGCTTCGGGATGAGGTGCGGGGTGATTCTCGCCAGCAGCAGCCGCTCGAACACCTTGGACGTCGTCGAGAGGAGAGTGATAGGCCTGTAGTTCTCCGGCTTCCTGGGGTCCTTGCCGGGTTTGGGGAGTACAATAACCCGACCACGCTTCCAGATGGTCGGGAAGTGGCCGGTCCTCAGGATGCCGTTAAATAACTGGGTCGCTGCGATAAGCGGCCTCCGAGGAAGTCGCTGCAGCGCTGAGTTTGGAATCCGTCCTCATCAGGCGCCTTCCTAGGGTTGGTCCTACGGGTCACCGCTGCAACCTCTTGGGGAGTCACCAGCAGTTCTTCTCCCGATGGGACGAGGGCCGTCGAGAGGTAGGTCCTGACTAGCTCCTCTACCTCTCGTGTGTGGGCTTCGTCCTGGACCTCGTGTGGGGTGAACTGCTTTTCAAGGCTGCTCGCGATGATCTCCGCTCGGTCCTCGGCCTTGTAGCGCAGAAGGCTGTCTTGTCCGAGCAAGGGGCGCGTCGGGTTGGGGTCCGCCGACAACTGTCTGCAGAGGCGCGACAGCGAGGCCTGATTGTCCTCGATTTGGGATAGGTGATTTTCCCACTCGCCCCCCCTGTGCTCCCACAAGGCGGCCTTGAGTGCGTTGGTGAGGCGGTTGTATCGGGTCTTGTCCCGTGGATGCCGGGTTCTCTTCCAGATCTTCATGGCGTTACGCTTATCCTCGAGCAACTTCCGTATCGCGGCAGGAAGTGGTTCCCGTCGCTCGGATTGCGCCCTGGTTCTCGAGGATGCGAGGAGCGCGGCCTGGATGGTGCTGGAGAGTACCTCGGCGGCTGCTTCGACTTCCTCGGCGGAGTGGATAGTGGAGGGTCGATGGTAGACCTCCATTTCTGCTTGGAATAATTCCCAGTTGGTCATAATGCGGGGTCTTGGGGGTTGGACCATAGTTGCGAGTTCCCTGAACACCAGCAATACCGGTCGATGGTCGGATGGTCTTCCTATTTATTTTATACTGCAAAAACACGAATGGAAACTGTAGAGCAAATTAAAAACTAACCCATCTAATCAACCACTGTGTAACTTCACCGAAGGTTGAACTGGGGCGTCCCACGAGCTTTCTTATCATGGCGGCATTAATTGATGCAACTAACAACCTGTGATGATATTAGATTCGACATACGATGGTTATATTACACCGAGGGAGAGAATGAATTGTTTACTATGTTAGAGATATTTATATTATTTAATGGTTTAATTTATCTCCTTTTATTTGATTTTCGTTTCATTTAATAAGGTTTATTGCACTAGGTAATGCGGCAAAGTGTTCCACAGAGTGTTGTTAAAATAAAAATGGGTTTTGTATGTGCTACGTTATTAATATGCTAATTGACTAATATAGATACTTAAGCTGCACGCGGATTTCAAAGTAACTTCCATAAAATAGATCTGAGCCCTCTGTCTGCAATTAAGATCATAATCATAAATAAACGTGAAAATGGCCGTGGGGTTGTCGGTATAGAATACAAGTGTCACCACCCCTTATCTTCCCGTGGGTGTCGTAAGAGGCGACTAAGGGATAACACGATGCAAATACCATCTTTGCGTAGAGACGGAAAACTCGACATCAACCCCTATACGACTGCCTCGTTGGTCTCGCGGCATAAATGTGCGCGTGGGATCGGGAGGTCCCGGGTTCGATTCCTGGGTCGGGCAGTGTTATTGGGTTTTTCTGTCACGAAATTCTCAGTAGCAGCACGGAGTCTGGAAATGTGCCCGGTACGGCAATAGGCTCGCCCCTTATTACGTGGGACTAAAGTATATCTGGCGAAAAGTGGGTGTAGAAATACACATCTGCCTACCTCTTCGGGGTTATAGGCGTGAGACTATGTATGTATGTATGTATGTATCATAAATAAACATTATTATACTTAAAAGTTGGTAGCGGAAAATACCAATTAACTCAAGAACAAAGGTACTTAAGTTTGTAAGAAATCACTGGTAAACTTTTTTTAATAATAATAATCATTCTTATATATTTGTGATATTTAGACACATCTCGCATGAAATCGCGTTTGCTGTACGTTAAAGGCGATTGATTTACTAATTATCTACCTTAGACAAAGAACGTCGCACTGTTTCAAACCTAAAGGATCACAGTAGGTAAGGTATATGGCAGCGCACATTGAAGGAGTTCTAGGAACAAAATTAATTGCACAAATGGAATGTACGTTGGTCTACTCTAGATTTGCAGGGCCTTTCGAGTGCTGGCCATATTTAAAGGGAAACCACATATTTCGTGAAACTACTCCGCAATGATAACGGTATCAAAGACTGAATCATCATGGTAATCTTTAGTGAATATATTGATATCACTTCTCTTGATTGGATTGGCATCGCAAAGCGCAAAGTACTGAAGCTATAAACTTGAGAATTGCTTAGCAGGTATCTTTTAAAACATACGCACTATGGGAATAAAATGGTGTCTCAAATCTTGTTCGTAAATCCTCTTTTAAAGCCGATAAAATATCAGTTAATTAATAATTACGTTTATTATTCATCAACAATTTAAGTAGCTCTTTAATAAAGAGCTACCTTTATTCATATTCATTATTCACCATCAGCCTTTAACAGTCCACTGCTGGACTAGGCCTCTCCTTTGAAAGGAGGAATTGGCCTACTATACCACGCTGGCCAAACGGGTTGGTATAGGGTTTGTTTCAAGTTTTCCTTCTCTTACAGTACTGTTCTCTGCATAATATGCTCCCTCTGTCGGCTCTTACGACACCCACGGGATGATATGGGGTGGTGACAATCCGTTTTCTTAATCCGTCACCACACGGACTCGGTATTCATTATAATATGTACGTATTAATGGTCATATATATCCGTGTGGTGACGGATTAAGAATACGGAATGTCACCACCCCATATCATCCTATCCAACCCGTTTGGCCATCGTGGTATAGTAGGCCAATTCCTCCTTTCAAGGGAGAGGCCTAGTCCAGCAGTGGACTGTTAAAGGGTGATGATGATGATGAATGGTCAGATAACATTATTTCTGTTTAGGGTCAGAAATACCTAAAGCAGCAGAGCATGCATGAGAAATTTGATGGGAGTGAATGAATCAAGAGAGATATATCAGGATCGTTGCAAATGGCGTACCGTAGTCTCTGCCTACACCTTTGGGCAACAAGCGTGATTCTACAAAAAAAGACACAAAGTGTAAGAATCATGACATTGTATTATAAAAATCCTCTTGCAGTACAGACTCTATAATTTTTAAACTTTGCACTCACTCAAAAAACTTATCTTCTAATCTTGGATACAAACATAAAATACTAAATGAGTTACGGTACAATTATTCTCGACACGGATACAAAGTACCCTCTATGTCGCTTGTAATTAATCAAATTGTTCGCTACTTTTTAAAATCTGATTTAAAACAATTACTCCGAAGTGCCGTTAGTACTTTATCACTTATGGCTGACGCACACGTATCGACAGGAAAATGGACCAACCCCGCCTTTATTTGAGGCATTCAATTTTTTTTGTATAAAATTCCATACTGTAACACACACTTATCAGTAATAGTATGATATTTTTCGACTCTAGTTAACGCAGCGGTGACTAGCTTCGTTAGTCTGTAATTATTTATATTGTTTTGGAACTTCAACATAGACTACAGTAATTGTGAAAAAGAAGTAAGAGGCAAAGACGAAATCTGCACCTCTCGGATATGGTGCCGCTTGATATTAGTCCATCCGCGACCATGACCGGTGCAAGTCGAAAGTCAAAACGGCGGCAAATACTGAGATATTTTGTGACGTTTTGGCCTTAAATATTTTTGCATATTTATTTTTTGCTCAATACATCTTCATCGTCATCATCACAACGGTATCACGGTTGGTGTCCAATACAATTTCTGCAAAACCCAGGGTCCGCTTCTAACCTTACATACTAAATAATCTAGAATTTTCTGTTAAATCCTGCCCATATATCAGTTCCCGAAGGCATATCAATCATAAAAAGTGTCCCATCTTAGTTATAGAGTACCTGATTAATACCCCTAATAGTTTTAACTAGAATATTATAGCCCTCGAAGTGGTCTTCAGGAATTTTTGTGTGACAATAAAACTGCTAAATAGCGAGCATATTTTTATTTTATTACTCCCATCCAACGTTTTTATTGCACTTTGACAACTACATGTCCGTTTTGTGCAGATCACGCAACATAAGTTTTGTTAGTTAGTTATGTTCTCTACTGGAAGTGTCTTATAAGGTTCTATGAATGAAGATAGCTTTCGTCTAACAATACAGAAGAAACAAGAACATAAATTTCGTTTCGGCTACTCGGAAGATATTGGACATATCCATTTACTAATTACTGTGTTGTAATTAGAAAATAATCGTATTAATACAGAATGTAAACTAGTTATCTTATCGTAAAATGATTACAAGATAATTGAGACTATTTGTAGTGTTCGTGAAGACAATCAAGAATAGCGACATCTACCGAAGGAACTAGACTCTGAGTCGCGTTTATAAAGTTCTCGCACGTATTACTAGATATACGGTCCAGCAGCTACAACAAACCCGCCTGGTCAGAGGATTTTCTCTACTTGGATTAAAACCACACCCCTCTTTCTTCCAAAACTATCATCAATCATCCCGTGATCACTGCAAGTGTCAAGCGTACTTTAACATCGGTGTAAAGTGATGGGATTTTACATTTAATATTAAAAAAATACAAGCTTGAGATCAGCTATTTAAATACTAGTAAATCGGGGTGTAAATCGCGCAAGTCTGAAAATATTTAAAACAAGAACTATCCACTTAACCTATATACTTGTCTAAAATGTCTTGAAAATAATAACACATGCGTGACTTTTTCTATTACTAAGTGTACATAAATATAATAAACCGTTATTGATATTAGAAATGCTTCGAGGGCACAGAATATCATTAGCAGTACTTTTCCTTTTTTTTCTACTGGGCTTTTGGTGAATAGAAAAATGGAAGGACTGTAAGATAATTTAGCACCTCCAATATAAAGTCCATGGCTACAAAGCCTAGTATCCGTATTGTTCAAAATTTTATTAGGTAAAAAGCTTTGCCCTTTATATCCATTATGATACCAGTTCTTATATTGTACAGGAGGCTTAGTAAACGTTGTGCCAAGAAAACTCGAACATTATGCTGCAATACTGTGTGTTCGCAGTCTAATTAAGATTAGTGCTGCGAGATTACACATTGACACGATGCCGACGTGTCAACTTAACAATGACGATACTAAATATGAACGTTGCCAAGCAGATATTTCTTATATGCCTCCTAATCAGCGCCAATACTCATAATAAATTAAAAATATAAAAAATAGCAAATTATGATATAAAACATGTCTATTCGGGGTTTAAAGAATAATTCATAAGCGATTCGATCAAATGGCCAGACATAATATATTCTTGGTACATTCGTATAAAATTGTGCAAATTTACGGCGTGTTAAGTCTGGCAGAAAGATTAATACAATTTTATTTCCTCGTAATTTTAGTAAATTTTAGTTAGTATGTATATTTGGTGAACAAAAACGAATCAGCGAATCCGGAATGTATACATTTCATTACTTTTAGTAATGGCATCTGTTTAATTTATTTTTTTTCTTTTTTATTCTTTGTTTCTCTTTTCTATAAAGCTGTGTGGTGTTATTTACATTTACAATAGTCTTCTTGTAACACGCAACTGGCGGGTGGACATTTGACTTTACACCACTTTACAATATATTTTTATTTAAGTATTCTATATAATATATATATAACTTTTTATTATATCGATATATTTAATTATTTTTATATATTATTAATATATTATTATTTTATATAGTCGACATATTATGTTATATGCAAATAGTGACGATGACAGCTTTTTAACTGCTAGTAGTGTCAATGATAGTTTTACTAGTTTACCTTCACTTGCAGAGATTCTTCAGTCTCAGTTCTCTGATGTCGCAGGGAACTTTAATGTAGTCCATATAAATGCCCAAAGTATTCCAGCTCATTTCCCTGATATGCTGGCAACCTTTGACTGTAGGAACATTCATGCTATTCTCGTTTCAGAGTCATGGCTCAAACCATGTCTCCCATCTACTTCATATTCTCTTCCGGGGTACCACCTAATAAGAAATGATCGTGCGGTTGGTGGGGGTGGCGGTGTTGCTATTTACTTACGTGCTCAAATTCCGTACCGTATTGTTAGCATCTCGCCGCAACCTCCACCCTCGAATGCCGGCGAGCATCTATTCTTAGAAGTGGAATTAAATCGTGCTAAAGTTCTTCTAGGTGTTTATTATTCCCCTTCGTTACGTATAAATTTTTTTCCTTCTTTTGAACACATCCTAGAAACTTTGGTACCTTCTTACAGTCACACAATTATAATGGGTGATTTTAACACCTGCCTTTTAAAACAGGATAATCGTTCCACCACATTTAGGCGTATTTTAAATTCCAGCAATTTATCTATTCTTCCTTTTCATGCTACACATCATTTCCCAAACTCTGTACCTTCTCGTCTTGACCTCATTTTCGTTTCTTCCCCTACTTTTGTATCCAAACATGGTCAGTGCTCTGCAGACACTTTTTCTTACCATGATTTAATCTATCTTTCATATAAAATACGCCCACCAAAGGCAAAACCGAGAATTATTATGCAACGCAACTTCGGTGGGATGGATAGTGTAAAGCTCTGCGTAGATGCCCGTAGCATAGATTGGTCTCCCTTGTATTCATCAGACTGTGTAGATAACAAAGTCAAAATGTTTACAGATAAGTTAATTCAGCTGTACGATGTGCATGCACCAATCCGTGCCATTAAATTAAAACACCTACCTGCACCTTGGCTTACTGACGAAATCAAAATTCTAATGTCAAAGAAAGCAGCTGCCAAGGCGAAGTACAAATGTCGTCCAAACCCTGTAAATTTGGAAAAATACATACGTGCCAGAAATCTCTGCAATAAGGTGTGTAGGAAAGCACAACGCCAGCATATTCACAACTCGGTTGAATGCGGAGATCCAGTTAAAATTTGGAAATTTCTTAGAACACTGGGAGTTGGTAAGTCGCGCAATGACGCAATCCCCAAAGATATAAATATAGATTCGCTTAACGCACATTTCACTGCTTCGTCCAACTTTGATGGGACAAGAAAAACAAACACGTTACAAGATCTTTCACGTATCCCAACTCCCAGCTACTCACCTTTTGTTTTCGAGCAATTTTCCGGTTGTGATGTTAAAAAGAGCATAATCTCAATATCATCCAATGCTGTTGGTAATGACTGTATGAGTCGAAATATGATCCTACCTATCCGAGATGAAATCCTCTCTGTCCTTTGTCATATCCTGAACTACTCAATTACCAGCGGTGTCTTTCCATCCGCGTGGAAAGATGCACAAGTTGTGCCGATCCCTAAAAAATCCAAACCCTGTTCCTTTACCGACTTCCGTCCTATATCCATACTTCCATTCCTCTCCAAAGTCCTTGAGCGTCTTGTACATACACAACTCTGTACTTTCCTTTCCAAGAATGCTCTCCTGAATCCATTCCAATCCGGTTTTCGTCCTGGTCATAGTACTACTACAGCATTGGTTCATATCACTGATGAGATAAGGCTAGGCATGGATGGCGGAAAACTCACGCTTTTGTCCCTACTTGATTTTAGCAATGCATTTAACACCGTGGATTTCCACATCCTGCTCGCCATACTCCGCTCTATTAACATATCTCCAACGGTAATTGACTGGTTTCATAGTTATCTGTTTGGACGCCACAGCGTATACGCGTTGATGAGTCGTACTCATCATGGTGTAACACAACTGTCGGTGTACCACAGGGTGGCGTGCTATCTCCATTACTATTCGCAATTTTCATAAATTCTATCTCTAAGCACTTTCGTCCTACCACCTTTACGCAGATGATTTACAGATATACTCACAGGCACCACTAGAAGCGATTTCAGAGGCGTTTTCTAATATAAACTTTGACCTTGCACAAATTTGTACGTGGAGTAAAAATTATGGCCTTAAAGTGAACCCATCCAAAACACAAATTATTCTGATTGGCAGTTCCAGAATGATATCCAAGGTCAACTGGTCGCAGTTGCCTGAGATCCATTTCGACGGCAAAATATTAACTATCTCAGATAACTTAAAAAACCTGGGGATTTATCTAGATAAAACTTTATCTTGGGGATGTCAAATACAGGAGACAAGTCGAAGGCTGTTTGCCTCAGCTGGGTCGTTGCGTAGGCTGCGGAACTTTCTTCCCACAACCACCAAGATTGCGCTTGCACAATCCTTGCTTCTCCCAATACTCGATTATGCCGATGTCAGCTATCTTGATCTTAATGAGGAACAACTTGACAAACTTGAGCGTCTCCAAAACTTCTGTATTAGATTCATTTTTGGTTTACGCAAATATGATCATGAATCTGAATTTCGATCCAGACTCAAGTAGCTCCCAATTCGTCTTCGCCGGAATACTCATATTCTTACGCAACTGTATAATGCGCTGTTCAATCCTAATAGCCCCATGTATCTCAAAGAACGTTTTAAGTTCCTTCATGACACACATTCAAAGACCTTGAGGTCGTCAGTGGATCTGAGACTGCAGATGCCAACACATTCCACAAACTTCTACGATAAATCCTTTGCCGTTCAGGCTGTACGTTTGTGGAATGCGCTGCCAATTGAGATTAAGCAAGCAAAATCACTTAACATATTTAAAGACGCACTAAAGAAGCACTACCTGTCATTTTAATCGAAATTCTCTTGATGTATTTATTTATTTATTGGTTCTGTACTTTGCATTGATATCATTATAATATGGATATGTATGTATGTATAGCTATGTATTATATGTTTAGTTTGTATGTATAATTTTATATGTTTTATAAATATAGGTTGTATGTATATTAAGTATTAGGTATTTGTATGTATAGGCGATATATACTTACACATGTATGTATATTCTATTTAATAACTATTAGTGTCCGTATATATCTGATCACTACACCATCAAATTTGTCTTTTTCAGTCTTTCCATCCTAAGGTTGCCTGGAAGAGATCGCATTTTGCGATAAGGCCGCCTTTGTGCATTTACTATTTGTATACCAATTACCTACATTTTAAGCTATTGTTCCAACTGTATTTGCACAATAAAGATTTATCTATCTATCTATCTATCTATCTATCTGTGTTAGCTTATTCAGATGTAAGTTCTAGGCCCCACCAATCACAATATTTTTGTGCGTTTTGGCAAAGAGCATAGCGATAAGTTTTATAGCTTTCGTCATGTGCTGAAAACTATAAAGTTACTCGTACTTACGAGTAAAAAGAAGAAAAACTGATATAAATCTGACAGTTAAGTGTGAGCTATCAATTTAGATAAGTAGGAATTTAACTACACGGTAGCCTTCACCATCTGCACACACCGAACAACTCGGCAAATGGAACTGAATTTTAAGAACGGTAGCATCAATTTGCTTTAACATAGAATGCCTACAATAAGTAATGTTTTGATACAAGTAGACAACCAGCTTGCTACTATTTTCAGCGTATCTACTTATAAATATCTGACCAAGGACTTGCAAAGGTAAAATATTAAGAGTTTCAGAGTGAATGCTAGAAAAGAAAACAAAACCATCTACTTATATATGTGACTTTGATATATTATTGGACCAAAAATCAAGCCCTGAGCTACACCGCATGTCACATTTTGATGTCACTCACCAAGACATTCATTCTAACACGCTAGAATCGGCCACTAAGCTTAGTTATTATCTTAAACAGCATTCACCTCAAATAATATATCAGTCAAATATTCTCACCTCAAACGCAATAATATCGCGTGACACAAATTAAACACAAACATATACATGAATTTATTATGAAAGTGATCACACTTGGCGGTATCACTTATAAGACACACTGGCACGTGACATGTAGTATACGATTATGTTATTAAATAAACACCTACCGAGTCACTTACACTCACTATGTTAATAACTTTGTTAATATTCATAGTTATTAATACATAAGTAGTATTCATGTTACTGTAATTAATCTTATTATTTCAGTTGTGATACTTTGGCAATAATTAATTGAGATGCTGTCTTTAGTGGCTTATGAGTGAGACTCTGTATTAAGCTAATGTATATGTGACATATTTGATTCGATTGCTTGTTTTCAATCCATATTTATATTATACGTGTGATTGATTGTTTATTTGTTTGGTTGTCCTACTGTTTTTGTTCACGTTACAGAGGGGAACAATGACGCGAGTGGAGCCGCGGGTAAAATCTAGCTTTAGATAGATTTTAGTTTACAGAAGAAAATCTTTACAACAACAAGAATGTAGAAATGATCACAGCACAAACATTGTAACTGAAAATTTAGAAAATTATACAGTGTTTGAACAAATAAATAAATGCCATACAACTGTCTTGTTAGTCTAAACTCTCTTATTTGCTATTCTGAGAAACCTGATAAGGTAAATAGTTGACTTGATATAGTCTAAAATTTACCATAGTGTAATTAAAACAGAACATAAATCTACATATTATTTCACAAAATTATTAAAATGTAACGTCGGACCGACAGAAGTATACCTTCTTGTCAATTATACCTACAGTGAGAATAATCTACGTAGGCTTGATATTTTCAGTACGAATGTGTTTAAGACATATTATCATGCCGTTCCTAGATAGTAAACTAGATCTTCAGTTTAATTTTCTCACCAGTCTTTTAAAAGGGTGGGGTTGTTTGACCATACATAATTATGTAATATTAAGGTAAAATGTTGTTCGACAGTAATAGATATGTGGAAAGCCGCCCATATCATATGCAAGAGACACCTTGTCTGATCGAAAGTTACGGCCTTTTATCGAAAGCATCAAAAATTAATAAGAAAGATTTTTTTTTTTAGTTTCAAAATATATTTTATTTCAATATGATTTCAATTATATCAATTTGGTAATATTTAACCTAATATAATTATTTTACAGATTATTTACATACATAAAAAAGAAATATGTACAAAAAAGGAGGAAAAATTTACAAGACAGGTTTAGGCGTCGTAGAATTCCTCCGCATCGCTGTCTATTGGTAACGTGCCCAGAAGGCTGGCATTGCCATCCAACGTGGCAATGCTGATACGCTGGCCGAAATACAGCCCAACCTTCTGGTCACGTGAAGCGTCGATTAGTCGTTTGGCGATTTCTCTGTACAACATACGAGCGCTCGGACCCTATGGACCAAGCGTCTCCACCCCAAACGGCTCAAATACGTAATAACCTATTATATTACCGTATTTTCGCCGCTTGAGGGATTCTGCGCTTGCAGCAGCAGCTCCGGCACAGCTGGCTGTACTTGGAAGATGTGATGGCGCAAGGATATCTACGCACGTTGCGTCCCATACCAAATGCCTACCCAACTTCCAAGGCAACAATGACATACCGTCGGGCCTCTTCCCATCGTCGCGTACCAAACCATTGGGTTCAAGTACGGCTGGTACTCCGGCGGTGACAAGAGTGCGACGGATGATGACATTAAGATAGGCGTGACGAGGCATTCGGGCCGCGCTTCTGCCGCAAGATAGTCCATGGTGTCCGAGGCTATCGACGGCTTCTCCACAATGACAACGATGCGGAGAAACACACGGAGCACCTAAACGGAGGCTAGTGGCGAGGCGAAATGTCGTGTCGTCCAACGAAAATTGAAAAAGAATACAGAAAACAGATAATATAGTAAATCCACGAATAAAATTGTATTGAAAATTTACATCTAGGTTCTTGTACATACTGTACTAGTACTGATCACTAAGACTGGAAATCCCTTACAGATTTTATCAGATACAAGTCTCAGGGACGCTATGCATATATTATCGTGTTCAGATAAACAAAACGTGAGAAAATGGAACCGAATAGTGCAGAACCTTGCGCAGTATATAACGCAGACTATGCTTTTTGCTTCTAAATTGTATTTTGGTATGCAAACCACGTACCTTTGTTTCAAATATCAAATATTTGAGACTATTGCAAAACCGACATCAATAAAAAACATCCCGAAACACAACTTAAAACAATGTCTACAACAGCTCAAATTCTTGTACCTAATATATTTACATCATTTAAAATTGATTCTCGTCAGCGAACAATTCCTTTATACTGTACAGCTTATAAATGCCATAATAATAATCCTTCATCACTATAAGAAGCCATGTTCATTCGGTCCGGAATAAAATAAGCTAAGGAAAGATAAGGCGGGATTAGTGAGACACGATTAATTTCTCAACGGGGCTTGTTTGTGCCGAATGAAACGTACACACATGCGGGTTAGAGCTTTCCCTCCCTAATAACATGAATGCAACCATAATTACGCGATTGACGCGAATGTTACAAATTGAAATCAAACTACGGTTTACGGATTCTGTGGCGATATATTGGTTTTAGAGATATATAAATGTAGTTTCTAGAGGATTCCGTTTAAATGTTGTATCTCTTGAAGGGTGTAAACCCAGCACTTTTAACAAGCAAAACAAAAAAAAATCCTATTGAGACAATTTAATTTTTCTTGTCCCGCTATACACCTTGGCCTCAGGAAATTTAACTAGATAAACACACATTATTACGCATGTTCTTATCTAGTACGATTTCAAAATCAGCTGTTCTTATTCTGTTAAGTTAGATAAATTGATGAACTTACTAAATTTTGCAGTCGTGGATTTATAACAGTCATCACTTTTTTATTATTAAATTGTTATTTTATATTCATCTTATCACGTGTATTTCCCTAACTCACTAATGGTAGTGGATAAATACACGGTCCCTTGTCGTTACCTAAAGACATAGGTCCAATGTGCAGAGTAATAAATAATTCTGTGATGTAATTCTTTTATTTTCTTACTAAAGAAACAATAAACGTTCTAAACGTTTGTTCGGTTATGCGCATCATTATAGCAGTAGCAACAAAAGATACAGGCATTATCAGCCGAATAGTTCTGGCTTTAATAGCAATTATTTTGCCGTGGCCAGTGTGGCCACTGCCATCTTACTACAAACCTTATGATCATGCAGTGCGCCTTACGTTGAGAGCGTAATTATAAAAATAAATTCGACTTTGGGAGATTTTAAAGTGCGCTCCGGATAGTTGGAAAGAGTTTCCTCTGAGTGTCTGTTGGCTGAAAACTGCTCCGCATAATAAAACAGATTTGTTATATAAACCGGCGCCGACCCCAGCCCTCGGTGAAGCTATCTCGGAAACGTTTCAACACGCTCGCGCTGGTCTAATTTGAAACCTCGGCCATTGTTTACTGAAAGCAATCAGGTTAAGTGAGCGTTTACCTTTTGTGTCTATAAATATGCAGGGTAATAGTTTTACGTGATCGAATAAATAGCAGTTAACCCTACAGCGCATAGTGTCCCAGATGTGGCACATACCAAAAAATCCTTCATATTTCAATACTCGTATTAAGTGACATCATCTAGTAAAAAGTAAATTAACTATGCAGTATTGGTTAATCGAATTTAATACCAAAGTTTTTGTTTAGATGTCTCTGAATGAGTATTTATTTATGTTTTGTTCACAACTGACGGTACTTTGAAAGTGGTCAACAAGTGGCGTAAAAAATATCAATAATCTTTATAAATTCCAATAGTTTGGATACGAAATAATTAGTAGAGGTAAGTTTATGTTTCTGTTTGTTACTTTACTTGTTATTTTATAATTCCATAAATAAATAGTACAAATAAATACAATATTTTTGTATGTGCCAGATGTGGCACACCGTGCAGTGAGTGTTCGCAAAATATATGTATCGCTTGCATGTGAGCCGAAAGAAAAAAATATTTCTGATGAGATTCAATACTATCCTGATATACCTTCCGGCATGACCTGGAACTGTCCGATGAAGACAACGATGACGACTTGATCAGAATTGAGTATTTGGTGATAAAGAAGTCGAGATGTGCCCTGAAGTACTACAGGATGGCTTCTCCATGAATACATGAGCATACCTAGTCCAAGGTCAAGTAGTAGTATATTATTAGTGACTCAGCCGACGAGCAGTACTTCTACTATAGCTAACTTAACACTGCAACCTAGTAATTCCAGGCAAGCAAGTCCTAGATGCAGCCGAGTAGCATCACGACTTCGAGCAGTACCTACTCCCCGGTTGATTTCACCTTCCCTTCAGCCTGTTCGGCCTGCCAGGCCAAAACCTAAGAGAGAATATGGAGGAAGATGGACTTTCAGTCACCTGATACCACATTTACTGGCATTGACAAGTTGGCACATCCATATAATAGTTTTGAAACACCTTTACAATACTTGTAATTTTTTGACGAAGATTTTCTGGATCATATTGTTGAGGAATCTACTAAAAACAGCATTCAGAAGGATTGTTCAAAGTGAGTTATGGTTACAAAGACCCAGCTCAATAAATATTTAGGCATCTGTCACTTGCTAGGACCGGTACCAGAGCCAAACATTTGCTTGATCTGAAGTGCTGTGTTAGGTATACGTACAGGGTATACCATTCATAATTGAAACGATGACACTTGGTGACTTTGAAAAGTTATGACATGTCTTGAATTTCTGTGAAAATTCAATGATAACGTAAATTGCGAACCTAGAGGAGAGCCAGGATACGACTGACTTTTCCATATAAGACCCTTATACCGAAAAGTCTGTTTGTCCTTCCTATTTCTCACTAAAGTTCCTATTTTTATAAGTACAGATAGTTTGATTGTATGGTTCTATAACCGAAGGCTAAATTAGTTATCATCATCGGCCTTTAACAGTCCACTGCTGGACTAGGCCTCTCCTTTGAAAGGAGGAATTAGCCTACTATACCACGCTGGCCAAACGGGTTGGTATAGGGTTTGTATCAAGTTTTCCTTCTCTTACAGTGCTGTTCTCTGCATAATACACTCCCTCTGTCGGCTCTTACGACACCCATGGGATGATATGGGGTGGTGACATTACGTATTCTGAATCCGTCACCACACGGACTAGTTATAATCTATACTAATATAATAAAAAGGGGTCGGGGTTATAGGCGTGAGACTATGTATGTATGTACGAGTATGTATGTAATATAATAAAGCGGAAGAGTTTGTTTGTTTGTTTGAACGCGCTAATCTCAGGAACTACCGGCCGCATCTGAAAAAATATTTTTGTATACGATAGCCCAGTTATTCCGGAAGATATATCCGCTATAGGCTATATAACATAACGCTTCGACCCTTTGAGGCCGGGCAAAAATGCTAAAAAGGCTAAAAGATATTATTAAAAATTGTTATTGCCTATGATAGCCCATATTAATTCCCTATACCAAGCTTGTAAAGTATTAACAGTTCGACAACTATTTATCAAGAGTATCGTATTAAAGCAACACACAGCCCTTCCCTACACCACTATATCTAACAACAAAAGGCGACATAATATAATATTTCCGACTAAAATGCAAACAAGACACGCATTCACATCCAAATTTTATATATTCCTGGGGCCGCTACTTTACAAAAGACTAAACGCATTAATTAACCTAATTCCTTGCACCTTCTTCAAATGCAACAAAATTGTCAACAATATCCTTCTGAATATGTCCTACGAAGATACAGAAAAATTATTAATTGTGATAAAATAATTATCTCAACAAAATACACCTTTACCTCAATTTATTAGTTGTAATTATTCATAAGATCTAGTATTAGTGTACTAAAACATGACGTACGTAACATTGTAGTAAGTAAGTGATTATATATTTTATAGTATCTAATTAGCCCTAATCGCCTGAAACACAGGTTTATCCTAGTTCAGGCATATAATCTTATATCAGGATCCTAAATTAAGCTTTTGTACTCTAAATAAGTAAATTGTACCTTTTTATTTAACAGAATAAATTGAATTTGAATTTGAATTTGAATTTGAATTATTCCGAAAGGCTATAGGCTATATAAAATTACGCCACAACTTTTAGGGGCCAGACAAAAATAATAAATGGTCAAACGAGAAGGGGGAGCGTTGGGTCAAAGGCAAAAAAAGGCTAAACGAATAGGATACAATCTATATGGGTATCGTTTTCAAGATTTTCGGGACGCTGATTAATAATATGAAAATTATTTAGTGATCCAAGATGGCGGACGGGAAATCAAAGATGGCGGATGAGAAAATTTTAAAAATCAATATGGCGAAGGCGATACCTTCGATATTTTAAGGGGTGGGGAATCGAAATACAACATCTATTTCGTGATCAAAGATGGCGGATGGGAAATCAAAGATAAAAGGAAATTTTAAAAAATCAATATTGGTATCGTCTGCGATGTCCTAAAAAGAACTATAGACGAAACCCTTACAAATATAGTCAATTGGTTAACTAACAATAACTTAATAATTAATCTGGAAAAAACAAGTCTTATGTTGTTTAGAAATAGAAATAGACCTCACATTGATTGCGAGACGGAGTTCTTAGGTACTAAAATAAAAGAAGTCGACACTACTAGATTTCTTGGTTTGAATATAGACTGCAATGTTAATTGGAAATCACATATTGAATACATAACCTCTAAACTTAGTAGAAGTTCTTACGCTTTGTACATGCTTTCTAAAACAGTCAATACACCGACGGTTGTAACAGCATATCATGCACATGCGGAATCAATACTGCGTTATGGCATAATCTTCTGGGGAAACTCCACCGACTGGGAGAATGTTTTCAGAGCACAAAAGCAATGTGTTAGGGCAATTTATAGGTTAAAAAGAACCGACAGTTGCAAACCAATATTTAAGGAACTTAAATTACTAACTCTTCCAAGTATTTATATTTTAGAAGTTGCTATATTTGTAAAAAAGAATATGCATCTCTTTACTAATGGCAGCCGCCATCAATACAAAATAAAAAATATACCAAATAAAACCACATATTTAAATAAAAGCATCTTTTGTATGGCATCAAGAATTTTTAATAAACTCCCAGAGAATCTTTGTCAGGATAACATATTAGACTTCAAAATAAAATTAAAAAATATATTACTAGAAAAGGTTTATTACAGCGTGAAGGAATACTTGGAAGATAAATGTATAATTAATTAATTGTCATATTTTATACTAGCTGCTGCCCGCGACGTCGTCTGCGTGAACGCTATACAGCACCTAACTATGAAATAAATACCTACGATTATACCTTATAAAATAACATTCATTTACCCGTTTCTTCTTTATATTTCATACCTGCAGAAAGTGTAATAACAGAGGAAGACTGTGTTTTGTAAAATTGACCTTCAAAAAGTGCTGATTTTCAGCCTGCTTTAAATAAATGACTTTATGATGATTCTGCTGAATTAAGTCATAAGTTGTGACTGAAGCAGATGGAGAAAATAAGGAATACATAATAGGGTAAAATACATACTTATAGGACTTCTCGATATACAACATTAGTGGTTTGGCTCTCCGCAGGCAAAATGTAAAGAGAGTCAGGACTGGTGACGCGGGAGCAAGCGACGTACAGGACACCCGCTGCAGTCAGTGTCTGCCTCTGCGACTTTTTGGTGGTCATCGCGAAGCAAACACTCACGGGGAACTGTATGCGCTTGAACGGGAATCGGAAGTTATGAGGTATGAGAGGAATGTGTGGTATAAATACTGCCTCGCCGACGCCACAACCCGTAAGAATTTCTGCCTAAATGGTGTGTCTGTGGAGCGAGATGACTTTCAGGCGGGTCACGTTACACAACTTCGGAGGAGACAGGTCCCGAAGAAGCATAATCGGGACACCGACCTTCAGCTTGATGGTATGCGCTGGAAGTTCACTTGCTGACAGGGAGTTCAGAAATTCCACGGGATAATGTGTGGCGTTTTCTTGCTCTACGACAGTGTTTATAGAGGTGTAGACCACTTCATTCCCCTCAATTTCCGAGAGAATGCATTCATTAATTGCTACAGCCTGATCATTTTTGGGCGTCAAAATAGGCCACTCACACACTCAAGAATTCTGCTATTACGGTATACAGCTGTATAATTGTAAGCTGGATACAACTCTACTGAGAGACTCTGGAAGCACCACCTGTCCACCTCTCTCCTCTGGTAGAGTGTCTTCGTCAAGACTTAGAAAGACATCTTAAAATTGTTGAGCACGTGCATTGACGCCAAGCTGAGCTCTCATATTAATGGTCAAGCGCAGCATACGAACTCGTGACCACAACAAAGATAATTTCAACGAAGCACTCACCTTGTCCGTGTGGTGACGGATTAAGAATACGGAATGTCACCACCCCATATCATCCCATGGGTATCGCAAGAGCCGACAGAGGGAGCATATTATGCAGAGAATAGCACTGTAAGAGAAGGAAAACTTGATACAAACCCTATACTAACCCGTTTGGCAAGCGTGGTATAGTAGCCCAATTCCTACTTTCAAAGGAGAGGCCTAGTCCAGCAGTGGACTGTTAAAGGTTGATGATGATGATGACTCACCTCGTCAGCCCTCGATCCCCGCGTCACCACGGGAAGCGTTTGTCGGGAATCGTCAATGAACAGAACTGTGACAACCCATTAAATGCTCGTTCCTGCGGATGTCCTGCAGGGTTCTGTCCATGGCCTCAACTGCCTTCCTATTGGCCATCGTACGCTCATCCCATACGATCAGAGAGCAATACTTGAGCACGTGTCCCTTATCACTGTTACGTGACACACCACAAAGGGGTGTTACGGCGCTCTCTAAATCGATGGGAAATTTAAACATGGTATGTGCTGTCTTGCCACCCGGAAGCAGTGTGGCAGCGATTGCCAGCGACGCTACAGCAATGACAATTTTGCCTTGCCTCCTGACCTCTGTAAGTATGCCAGTAGTAACAAATGTTTTTCCTGTTCCACCAGGAGCATCCAAGAAAAACATTTTAGCCTGGCTTTGCCCAACGCTTTCAAGGACGGTGTCATAAAATTCGTAAGGTGGTCATTTCAAATTGTCTCAGCATTATACTCCCAATTTTCACGATCTTGATGCGGTGATGATTGGGAAGCTGGTAACAAATATTTGACCAGTGGATTGCCGCCGATAGAAATGACCACGTTTTGAAGTGAACTGAGACAGGTGTTCAGCACGCGGTCATCAGTTACTTCGACTTCGTCTCCAGTAGCACGCCTCAAAGCTCGTAGAAAACTTCAGCCAGATGATGGGGATACTTCTCCCAGAAAGCTACTGGGTTCGCAACTCCACAAAACACCAAGATGACGTCGAACAGATGACGCATGCGGCTGGGACTGTCACTGAAGCTCGCCTCCGCGAGGTTCTCATCCCAGTATTGGTCACCATCGAGAAAGTGACGTACTACGCAGGCTGTGCGGTAAGTGGGATACTCCACGCCATCAAATGTCCTCAGAAAGGCGAAAGACGTTGGACCTCGGGCTTTGTGAAGTAACAACCGCAGAAAATAGCATTCGACTTTATTTGTGTGTACGGTATAAACTCTACAAAATGCGTTGTCCTTGAAACTTCCCGGAAAACCTTCCACAGCACCTCCTCATCAACGTCGGTTAAATACACCCTTTTACTTGTCGTACGTGTTATATGAAGGCATCTCGTCATACGTAAGGGACCTCCAAAACTGGTCCATTTTACAGAGCCTGTAAAATGCCAAGAGACTTGTTTGACGCGCATTTTCCAAGTGCTCAGCAACGGCGTCGGGATCAAAATATATGCGCTGACCGTTCTCTAGGTGGACGTGTAAATGCATGACGGTAGCATGCTTCTCATGTATAGAGAACACCAGTATCCGCCAAACCGCTTCAGACGTAACAATAAATAAATGGCTGTGTGTGAGTAAATAAGATCTAGCTAGTTCCACATCTTACTGATGTTTATATATAGTTAATCCAAACAAAGGTACGTGATATATGTATATACCGAAAGACAATTTAAAGCAAGTTTATATGCGACATGAAAATATATTGATTAAGAAGCAATAATTACACCAATGTGACCAAAATGTTTATTTTGTACTAACTCTATTACTATTTATTCTGACAGAAATGATGTAAGCATTGATGTGGCGATGGTGTAGTTAATTAATTAAATTACTTAAACTAATAGTCTTGCTCAGCTCTGAAACGAATTAACAATACAATTTTTAAGAAGAAAATGTACAACTCCATCTATGAACATGTTCAAATTTAAATTATTTATATCCAAAAAGGGCTTACACATGTAATTCGACTTGATGTTTTTGAACTCTCTTAGATGGCGCTGCATTAAAATTGTCTTGATTCTACTTATATTCAATTAATTATGTTTATCAGCCTAAGTTACTTATATTGCGTGATTTTTATAGTGTGAAGCTAGCTTATAGCATAGATAACATAATATGCATTGTTACATTACACGTTGTTACAGAATGCGTTGAAGAAATAAAGGTTCTCTGCTCGTTTCCTGTAGGTCATAGCGTGATAATATGTAGCCTATATGTTGACTCGACTTTTTCATAATATTTGTGCCAAATTTGAAGTAAATCCATGCAGTAATTTTTGAGTTTATCCCGGATATAAGGACAAACAGATAAACAGACAAACAGACAAAAATTCTAAAAACTATATTTTTGGCTTCGGTATCGATTGTAGATCACACCCCAAGTATTCTTTAAAAAAATATTCAATGTACAGTTTTGACTTTCCTACCATTTTATTATATGTATAGATATTAAGTTTTATAATTATTTTATTTTTTGACATCTTTGAGTTATATTATTTTTTTTTTGACATTAATTTATGTTGATTATTTTAAATTCTAATGGACATTTTTTTAATTATATAAATTTTGCATGCCTTAACGGTAGATTATGGAGAAACATAAGATTTTTTTTATTTATAATACCAATACTGTACCCATTTTCGCAAAATAAATGATTGATTGATTGATGTTAAAAGGGAGGCGGAATCCAAATACAACATCTGTTTCGTGATTCAAGATGGTGGATGGGAAATCAAAGATGGCGGATGGGAAAAATTTACAAAATCAATATGGGTATCGTCTCTGATGATTTAAGGGATGGAAAATCCAAATGCAACGTCTATTTCGTGATCAAAGATGGCGGATAGGAAATCAAAGATGGCGGACGGGATATTTTTTAAAGTCAATATGGGTATTGTCTCCGATATTTTAAGGAATGAGGAATTAAAAAACACCATCTATTTCGTGATGAAAGATGGCGGATGGGAAATGTTTTAAAAATCAATATGGGTATAGTCTCCGATGTTTAAAGGGATGGGAAATCCAAATACAACATCTATTTCGTGATTCAAGATGGCGGATGGGAAATCAAAGATGGCGGATGGGAAAATTTTAAAAATCAATATCGGTATCGTCTCTGATGATTTAAGGGATGGTGAATCCAAATACAACATCTATTTCGTGATCAAAGATGGCGGATAGGAAATCAAAGATGGCGGACTGGATTTTTTTAAAAGTTGATATGGGTATCGTCTCCGATATTTTAAGGAATGGGGAATTCAATATTATATAAAAATCTATGTTTGTTTGTTCATCATTTATATGTAGACTCCCTGTATGCCCTTAGGGCTCATTCAGATAAAGAGCGGTCACGCGGTGAAGCGTTCAAGCGGTCTGTTTTGCGTTCTTTGTGTTATATACGATACATAGGGTCCTATCAGACAGAGAGCGGTCACACGGTGAAGCGTTCAAGCGGTCTGTTTTGCGTTCTTTGTGTTATATACGTTACATAGGGTCCTATCAGACAGAGAGCGGTCACGCGGTCAAGCGTTCAAGCGGTCTGTTTTGCGTTCTTTGTGTTATATACATTACATAGGGTCCTATCAGACAGAGAGCGGTCTCGCGGTGAAGCGTTCAAGCGGTTTGTGGGTCATACGGAAAAACTTACTTAATTATGTTTCTATTGACTTGCGATTTTTTTAAATATTTTTCCGATAAATAGTATAAAATTTTCTATCTAATATATTTTTTTGAAACCTAAATAAAAAATCATGCACTGTAGGGTTAAGTTAGACGAATTACTGACTAATATAATAGTCGTCGGGCGGGCAGTGGCGTGCTATTGGCGAGGCCTATATCCAGCAGTGGACTACGGCAGGCTTATGATGATTATGATAATAGTGGTCATCGAGTGAAGTGAAATTATTATACGGTTACACTCAAATTGTGTTGTTAGGGTGTGCCCGACTAATGAACTTTCCAATCAGGTACCATTGTCAGTCTTTACCAGGTACATCCACAATATCCACGTAGATAATTCATGTATAATCTCAAAATATGCAGTGTTGATTGCCGGGATATGGGATTCAAATAAAAACAGTCGTACTTGAAAAACTTCTTGTCATGTCTCTCGATCTATGTGTAGGTACAAAATGACTTAACAAAGACTGCGTCACATGCACCATTTAATACGTGTTTCCGTCAGAGGTATTACATCTTGTCTACGTGGGACGCGGCCGGAATATGCAGCCATGCGTTATCCCAGTTGCAGCCCGGAGTCGCTGGCTAGTCTAACCAGATTTATCTGAAAAGGTATTCGTTTTTGCACACAGTGATTGCCTATCTGACCTCTGCAGCACGAAGGGATAGCAATATTCCATGATTTAAACAAACGCCAGTTCATTTAGAGGTATTGCCGGCTTAACGTTCTCTCAGAGGTATGGGACTATGTGGCAAGTGATAATTAACAATTCAATTCAGTCTAAAAATATTATTTTCCAAATATTTATGAAGCTTTTCATATAACTGCATAATTTTTACAACATATAATTGTTCTCTGCTTAATATATCAACAAAAAAGCTGAACAGAAAATCTCGTTCACGGCAGGTAATCTTCATACAAAATATTTCAACCTTAGTCTATACGACTCACTTATCTTATTTGACAGTTACCTCCCGACCCAAACCCCTGGAACCTATCGCCATGTTTGCTAATCTGTCAATTTGTCAAACTTTTGACAATTATGATAGTTTTGTCAACAGCAACATTAGTTTCAACAATGTTGGTCAAGTGAAGTTTTGCATTGATTTATTTCCGTAACTTATCCTCTCAATTTCTTAAGCTGTGATATCATCATGTACGACAAGTGCTGTGTTGCGACATGTGCTAGTAGACGAAAGGACGTCAGTTTTCACATGTTTCCAAAAAGTGGAACAGGACTCAAAAAGTTGTTGCATTCCATTAATTGTGAACGATTGTGAAGCTTGAGCTTCCAGGAACTTCGTAAACAGTTTGTGTGCCAAAAGCATTTCGAAAAGAGGTTTCTTTCTGCAACGTGCAATAGAGTTCGTCTTTAAATATTAAAAGGCACGAATGTCTTCCGACTACAGAACAAATCTTTACCTGTAATGCAATGTAAAGCTTTAAATAAATTTAAAACTAAATTAAAAAATAAAGCGACGTGAAAAAGCAGTTTTTTATTTTAGAAATGCCCTTTCTTAACTTAAAATAGTAAAATGGATATTTCTCACTAGGAAACATTAGGCTGAATCAACAAAAACAACTGTCATTTATGATATGTGAGCCTACTACAGTCCAGTTTTGATCTATGGGAGTGCTCCGTCCGTACGTTAGTACAATATAGTCTGTGATCGTTATAATTCAAATAAGAGCACAAATTAGCGTTGTCATAATCATTTCATTTCATTCTTTGTTCCACCTTGCCGTCTTAATTTGCTTCCCGAAATGAAGTTCTTAAAAATTATATCTCAAAGGACACTCACAAAGTGAATATTATATTAATGACGATGAAATATTCAAACATCTGTAATTGCATTATTTTAATCTGTCGCTTATTGTCGACAAGTTAATTTGCGTTGTCATCGTGCAAATGACTGCGATACAGCCTCGCTTTTGTCATAAAGAGCGTAATGTTGGGAGCCCTTCTCCCTCAAAAGCCTTCTATAGGTGTGGCCACGCTTCAGGGTTAGCGACGCACGATGACATGCGGCGGGCAATGCGATGTCACGTAATCCCTGAATACTACAACGTGGTAAGGGATTAGTGCGCGGTATAGTTATTGTTCCTATTGCCCTGACCATTGCGACAACTCATTGTGTCGCGTAGTGGCCCGTGACACATAGTGACTTGTGATACGTTAGTTCGCGTGTCGCGATGTGTGATTCGTTGTGTTGTGTTACTTAAAACCTTGTGATTCGCGTCGCGTTTTGTCGCCAGTCGCACTATGTCGCATTATGACGAGTGTCGCGTCGCGAGTCGTATTGTGATGTGCCACGTAGTGCATTTCACATAACTTGTCGCGTAGACCACCGGCAAGGTCGTGGTCCTACGTTTCGCGGGACCTACTAATCTCATATTTCGTTACTTGATGACGGTATTTATTGAAGAGATTGTTTCGGTATTACTGCCTCAATTCTCCAATTAGGTCACATTGCCATCTATTTGCTTTATGTAAATAACTGGGGCGATCGTAGCGACTCAATAAGGATTAATAGCGGTTAGGACGACCGGTTGGCGCAGCGGGAGTGTAAGCGACTGCCACGCCGAAGGTCGCGGGTTCGATTCCCGCTCAAGTCAAACATTTGTGTGCGTGAACATGGATGTTTGTCTTGGTCTGGGTGTTTCTATGTATAATATGTATGTATTTACAAAAAAAAAGTATATATGTATGTTTATCCATTATCTAGTACCCATAGTACAAGCTCTGCTTAGTATGGGACTAGATGGTGTTGTGTGAATGTGGTAGAATATTATATTATATTATTATTATTAATTAATGGCTGCAATGTGTGAGCTGACGTGTTTTGACGGCGAGGAATATATTCACCCCCTGTAGAGTAGTTATTAATCACACTTTGAGTTATTTTGGCTGCATGACTAGTTGAGTCTTGGAGTCTTCTACTACAGGCTTTGTTTGCTTAAAAGAAGGCTCCAATCACAACTTAACTGTAACATATTAGTTTAAGAAAAATACTATTTTGTATTGTATTTGTATGACTAGTTGATTAGAAAAGTATTGGTGTAAGTTATTTAGAAAACAGTTAGTGTTTACGTAGTGTTTAAATATCATGAACGTGTATTTTATTTTTTTAGTGTACATTGGAATAGAATCAAAGATCCTACAACCAGTCTTACCTAAAGCAACTTTAATAAGGACGAATTTAATAACTGATTGAAACGTAATGGGCGCCTAATTGGCAATGATTGATTACTGCATGTACTTGCGTATTTTATTTTGAGTAATCAAGTTACTTTATCGTTTTTGGTGGACCCCCCTACTACGTGCGGTTTATGCCGCCACTCTATGGTTCAAGCTTAGAGAACATGGTTTCTGAGGTTTCTGAGACTATAGTTTAAAGGTGTTCGTGGTTAACTCACTAAAAATACCTCTGTGTTCTCTATTTCAGCGGCATGCATCACGCGGACCAGCCAACATACATTGCCGCGACCCCACTGTAACACAACGTACCTGGTTTAATTGTCATTGAAATCTTACCAAGATCCTTATTGCTGCCAGCAATGAGGTATGACAGCACTCACCTGGACTTATGTACCCTTCCGTTTAATGTTTTTGGTCTTACACATTACTTATTTTCTATCCATCTTTTTTGTCTGGTACAACTCTAAAATTGAATCCTTGACTCTCTTGACTCCTACTCGATACGGTCGGGCTACGTCTCCTTGCTTCATCCACCTGATCGTCAGAATGTAATGACATTAACATGGATGTGTAGTAATAAAGTAGTTGTCAGTCGCTCTACGGATGGACGGACAAGTAATATATTATGTTAGCGCGTGGGCTCGGCTGCGTCGCTGACGAGGGTGATTCGATACGATAAAGCTTATTGCTATGTACTATATAATTATACAGTACAGGAGGATATTTGTTACAGATGTTGGTGTTGAAGAGATTTTATATTTATCTACAATATTATTTCTAAGTTTTAGGGCTTTAGCTTGAAAATCTTCATAATAAAACCCAGCTCCAAAGACCCAAGGTATTTTAAAAGTTTAAACGATAAAATCTAAAAATTGTTGCACTCCATTATTCAGTTTTTTGGAAATAGAAATTTAGCGACCATAATCTCACAGGCAAACTTGCATTCTTGCTGTCTATGGTTGATAGTAAAAAAATATATTTTACGATAGAGTTTTTGAATAAAATCTTCCGCAAAATATGCTGAAAATATATTAGCGTCTTAGACTTCAAAAAGTACAACCTTTCTTTAGTAGGAACCAAAGAAAAAGCAAGATTAACAAGGATTTAATTAAATCCGTTCAAAATATTCTTCGCGCCCTTTAAATATCTATTAAAACATCAAAACCCCTACAACACATTTTATCCGAAATCTATCGCATAATTTCCACATCCATAATAGTCTTTGGGCAATAATAATAAAATTTAATTACCATTTTTATGGATCTGTAACCGTTTAATGGAGGCCACAAAGCCTGGCTGGTTTAATGGGTTCATATTAATTTGTATCCGTTCGGTTTACGATTGTTTGTAAGTCTGTGTATACACTGAAGATGCACGGGCCTGATTTTTTATTGCTTTCATTTATTAAAGAGACAGGAGCTTGGGGTTCCATTTGATATTAAAGGCTATTGTCATGGCAAACGTCATTTACATACGAGTATACGATTATATTTTTTAGCTTACGAAACAATTAACACCTCCAAACCACAAACATATCCACTAGTCTACAAATTAGCCCCTGGGCTAATTTGCACAGAACTTACATAAAACCACGTGTGTTAACCACGTGTGTCACAACCAATATGCAACTGAAACGTTTGATAGTCGCGACAACACTGTGTGCACCTGCGTTCTCTATATGTCGTTGATGACATCTGTACGCTACGCAACCAGATAGCAACCAACGCTAGATCACCAGGACAACGCGACCACGTCAAGCGCTCATAACGTGACTTGACTTGTTTGTAACAAATCGGCATAGTTAAGCAACCTCAGCAGAGATCGCATTGTAGATGAGTGACCGCCTGTTTCGTCATTTACATCACAGTACATCTTTGCTGAATACATAGCCTTAAACCACCGCTGCAGTCGCGCTGATCATCGGTAACGTATCAAAAGATTATGTGGACATATTAGTTTACACTTATGATATTTGCTTTATAATATTGTGACTAGAACTGAAACTTCAGTGTTGTACAGTGCATCGAATTGTTTAATAATTGAAAGATTACATTAGGTAAATTCTTATTTTTTTTGTACTTGATTTAAACTGCTAAGTATTTCCCAGTTAAACTTTTATTTGCCAGGTAAAAAGTAACAAAATTTATATTTCTTATCGCCTCACAAATGAAAAAAGAACACTAAGTAATCATGTTACACAAATCAAAATAATCAAATTCAGTATTTGTATATTATGTAAGCATTAACCAATTAATCGTTGTTTCGCTCTTCAATTTTGACAGGCAATAGATAGTGGTTTTACTCTCCACATAACATGTTATAGACAACATTAATAAAATTAATTGATAGTAAACACGAACAGTTGTGATAGAACCCACAACTGTTAAATAAAACAGATCTTCGTTCGATCGACACTAATAATATTGAACGAATATTTAAATTAACTGTTTTAGTTGAAATGAACAAAGTCTGCTGTATGTGAACATGTGGAACAAGGACCCAACTACTACCTGATGAACCACAGATACTCGCAAAAGAACACCGTTTTCTTCCAAGGATGATACGTGAGACTATTGAAATGAAAAAACACCCTAATTTCAATAGGGAAGATGGTTGGAATGTTCCTCCAGCTTGGGATCCTGTCATAAGGCAATTATCGTTATGTCTAGGTTGTGTGTACCATATAAATATATAAACATATAGTTTAACTGCTCTGTATTCGTCGAAGTAATTCATAAGTGGGTAGATAAATCTTGAGCAATTAATAAGAAACAGAATAGTGTACATTTTGAACAGAAGTGATAAGTATAGCAACCAAGCAAGCTCGCAAATATTGAGAAAATCGAAAATCCTATTATTTTGACTGATCAGGTCATTATAATTAGGTATGGCTTATAGTAATATCGCAGGCCGCTGATGTTGAAAATAGCGCGTCAATTTACATCTTGATGTTAGAGTGCTTATGAAATATGTACCAGTCAATAAAAATACTTTAAAAGTTTTAGCTGCAAACTTGACTTAAATTTAATAGAACTACTTATTTATTACTCTGTGAGGATATTTCAAGACCTTTCAAGTATATAATACGATTTAGTATCGCGATGAGAGAAGACACAACTTAATGTAATGTCCACCTGAGAAAACATGGCTCACACGCCCTTACTACTAATACCGAAATCCCCATAAGCTCCTGCTACCCTGGTACCTAAGCACGCCAAAATAAATAACTTTCACAACAAGGAAATTGGCTATTAATTACTCATAACAGCTATTTTAGAGTCAAAAAATAAATAAGTAAAGTGTAGCAATTCTTTAGCAGTTTCTGCCAATAATTACTTAATTAAAATAAAATACCGTTTGCCTTTACAAATTAAATAGAAATAAATATTTCCACAAAAGTTTAAAGAGGCTCAATTATATAATCTTATCTATCTTCCCGAGTACTTGCTGCCGTCAGACGAATACATGTTTAGTGGTGCGAGCGCTATATCTCGTCGATAGTGTGAAGTTTATCACATGGCGGTTTTACACTTAAAATCAACAAGATATAACGCCAGGCAATTGTTCTAATAAGCCACAACAAAAAGTACGAAGCCCTCATATAAAACAATTGTAAAATATTCGCACTGTAGTATTATACGTGAAGAAAAGATAATTAAACTGCAAGCAATTTTCAGAGTACTTGTCTATATGCTTGCACGTAACAAAATGTCTAAGTTACTAACCCCACATTCTCACATCATATTTTCCGACCTTGTTATAAATAACACAAAATAACAGCTAGCCGTGTTCTAGATTAGAAATATTATTCCAAATACAACACATGTTCCGCGTCTGCGTAAATATGAGAAAATGTTTAACATTTTTCAATATTTACGGAACATGGGAACAAAACTACGCTTGTGTACCCGCGAGGGTTGAAAAGGGTAAAAAAATAACAATAAAAAATGTTAATGTAAATATTTTTTCGTATTGTTTGTTTTCGAAATTTTAATGTAATATATTAGACGGACAAAAGAGCGTTTTATTTTGGTATGTAAGCCATCTGAGTTCATTAGTTATTGTGTATAAGTTAGCTTGTTTATCTTTAGGTTCTAATGACGATAGGCGATCGGTCACGGTTTTTTTCTTATGGGAAGAATCATTATTCCATATTGGAGGCTGCGGTGGCCGAAAAACTGACACCAGAGTTGACCACACACACAAAAAGGAATTTTAAATATTTGCTATAAACGCGCGAGCGGGAGGATCGTTTGACCAGGTTAGGTGATAGTGCCTGGTGAACTGCAGTCGGTCTGATATTTCTTTATATGACCACGAGCGGTTGTAATTACAATTACCTCAAATGAATAGGTTTTTTCGCCAAATAAAAAACTTCGAAAAATTTTTGCCATTAATTTATTTTTTACAAAAAAACTCATCATGTGCATCCATCAGCATGAAATAAATAGCTCCATTGTGTAAACCAAATACATATTTTTGAATTAGTATTTTATTTGTATACTTCGGTTTACCGATATTTGTGTACCGACAAAAAACCTAGATAAATGGAACTGCTACAAAGCACGAGAAAAATGTAAATTATAGAGAAAAATAAATACGGTTGGAAGATAAATAACATAAAATGGTTGTTTCAATCACACAAAGTGATTGTCTGTTTGTCCTAGTAGCAGAAACTACACATTTCATTTGAAATATTCACCTTTATAATTATGTTCCTTTAGAAACCGTTCAATAATCATATGACTGACGATGAATCCTATGAAAACTGATGAATGGTGTAACCAACGCCAAAACTTTGTGGAAAATATTAGGTACTAGAGAATGCCCGCACATTGAACCGTTTCTGCCCGACCCCTTGAGAATTTTGGGAAATAACTTCTTAGTCCCCCCCATACGCTCTCCCAGGGCTTCTTGTCAGTAACGCAGAGCTTTTTTATAATTATAGTGATTTAACTTTTATTTTAATAATTACGTGCTGTAACCCGTTACAAAGATTTAAGTAGGATTCTATTGTACCTACTTGTTTAACACAAAATAGTCATCAAACAAAACCAACTCTATACAATCTATACAATCGTTCAACACCAGCTCTAGAACTCTCGTATGCTAATGAAAACCGGCACACTTCAGAAAGCGAGCATTCACAATTTCACAGGTGGTACGTTGACAGGTAACATTCAGATTTTATTTAAATTCAACCATTTTCATCCAAGATTCGAGCTGGGATCCATTGTGAAGTTCCACTTGGTAGAAACGCGCCGTAACTGTTAACAACTTCCACTTTTCATTGTCAACCAACGCCATTTCACAAACTCGCCCGATGCCTGTTGAAATCATTTAGCTTTAAATCGTCTACCGTAATAAAATTGTTCTGGAGCCGAAAAATAATTTGTAGAATCAGCTTTTTTTTAAGCTTCCGAGGGGCTTTATAAAGTGATACTCTTGATTATAGAGAGATGGAGATAGGATCGCGCGATCTTTGGGAAATGATTACTGTTAAATTTAGGAAGGGATTTGTAAAGAGTATCTGTTAAATTACTAGATATTATACTGTTGTTAGAAATGAAACGAATTTAAATCAGTAGTAAAGCTGTTGTTAACTGTCTACTTCTTTAATGTTTTTAGACAAATATCTTGTTTAAATAAATACCGTAATTCATTAAAAAGTTACTTTACAGGGTGCAATCCGAGCCTTTAAAAATATTAATTAGGTACTGCCTTATCACGAATTTACTTCACTATTTCTTTTAATCAACATTGACGATGATCTACTCACAATATTGACACTCGTATTGCATACGAATATCCTTTCATCTCTTATTATGTAGACAAAATGTAGCCTGCAATCAATTGTCTACGACCGTAACCCATTGTGTCGGTTTGTCCCTACTTAGGTCACGTATTAAACAAAGATGTGTGAGACATTGGCGTATGTGAAATCATCATTCAATAGCTTCTTGCGATGAGGGATCTTAGAAAAGAGTTCTTTGGGTATGTACGTATTTACAAAAAAAAACTATAAATGTATGTTTATCCATTGTCTAGTACCCATAGTACATAGGGGTTGTGTGTGTGTGTAGAATAATTGTATTATTTTGTTATTATAATGGTGAACACTGACGACATCTAACGGACACCGATGTGATTACGAAACTAAACAAATAGATAGAGATCCTTAATCGTGCTATCAGAAGTTTCGAACGCGATTAGTACGGTATGGTAGGCATGACTTGCATGCAGAATGTCGCGCTAAATATAAATGTAGAACCACTGCGGGAATGACTTATTAATTTGCCGTTCACAATCGGGTTCGGTTCACGACATCACATCGGGCCCTAAATGAATTATTTTAACTGGACTAAAAAACACCCGTCGGATCATGGTCCATCAAGCCGGATCATATAGCTTGGCCAGACTACCGTAGTTGAAGACGCTCACACCACGCGTATTGATCGACACCGCTCAGTTTTCTCGTTTCTAATGGATATATAGTCTTATCCTTGACTTCGCTCTTTAAAATAACAACATGAGGCGTCGTTTATCTCGCTAATACGGACGGACGGACGGACAAAGGGCGGCGTCCCTGTGGAACAGGCGACACTTCATTTTCTCTTAACTCTGCTAATGACGATAGACGCTAAGTTACATCGGACCACTGTACACACCGAATGATAAACGATTATTAATATAATTTGTTTTTATATGAAATATATTTTAAGATAAATGACCATGAAATCAGTAATTTTGTATGTCAACATACGACATGAAGTTCATGGCTTAACAGGCATACGAACAGACAGTTCGCCTGTTGGTAAACGATTACCGTCGTCGCCCATGGACACCCACAGTCCCAGATGAGTGATTACGTATATTTTTCTTTGACGTTTGGTTTGTTTCTAATTGTCGTAAGAAATTTAACCGAAGATAAAATCTCTACCTCTTCTGCCTGCCTCACTGCCTCCGTGGTCCAGTAGATAGCGTATGCGACTGCTGATCGGAGGTCCCGGGTTCGATTCCCGGGTCGGGTCGGGCAAAAGTGTTACTGGGTTTTTCCGAATATTCAGTAGCAGCCCGGAGTCTGGTGATGTGCCTGGTAGCTGCAATACGCTCGCCCTCTATTACGTGGGACCTAAAAATTCATGGCGAAATGTGGGTGTAATATTTACACCTCTGCCTAACCCTTCGGGGATACAGGCGTGACTGCGTGAGACTATAAATAAATAATAATAATAAATCTCTTACAATATACGTATAGGTGACGTTAAGATTTATGTTTGATTTAAATGTGTATGTCTAGCATAGGATTGTAGGATCTTGTCAAGTTTAAACTTACACCGTAGTGCGGACCCTGAGCCAAAATAATTATTTATATTGCCTACAAAATTCATGTTCTCCTTTCATCTATAATATATTACATTACTGTACGGTGTGACAGTTACTCCAAATGCTTCGTCAACTTAAATCGAGTCGCCGACGCTCTTTGACGCACCTCAAACAACTTTGTCATTACTGGCGCACTGGCATCGCAGTGGCCTACTGGCATACCGCTAGCTGCGTGATTAGTTCACGTCGGCTAGTAATTGCATTTACTGAAGTGAAGCCAGACAGGAACGGTAAAAAAATAAAATGCGGATCTTGACAGTATGACTAGCTACTTCTAAGTTATGTTGCTTCAAATATTGTCCTTTTTCTCGCTTGTTGTTAAATCGATAAAAAATATAACTATGAGATGAATGCTTGGTATGCACAAATAAAATACACATAAGATAAATATTGCTTAAAGCCTATTGTCCAAGTTATAGTTCACTGGTGAGTCCGCGGTCACACCTACTTTATTTAGGGCTACTGCTCCACACTCGTGAATCAAAGCATATAATTATAGCAGCCTTCTTCAATAAAAGGACTATCAAACACAAAAAAAATATTTGGATCAGTCTAGTAGTTTGCTAGATTAGAGTTCAACCAAACGAACACACTCGCCGGCTTTATTATATTAGTATAGATTTTTATGTAGTACTTTTGCATTAAAATAAGTTTAAAAATTTGTTTAAAATTGGAGATAAGACGTGCAATAATAATAATGCAATCATCATCATCAGCCTGCAAGAGTCCACTGTTGGATATAGGCCTCTTCAATGGCACGCCACTGATCCCGATTTTCGGCTTTTCGTGTCCAGCCGCTGCCCGCCACTTTGCGTATATCGTCACTTCAACTAGCCGGAGGGCTTCGTACACTACGTTTGCCGAGGCGCAATAATGCAATGCAAAGCATAAAAAACATATCATAGCTAGTCTTCTTAAAGATTAAAATATTTTAACACATAGCCTGAAAATGTTGATATTGCAAATAACTTTTGCAGGTATACATCTGCAGGTTTGCAGGAATCTCTATTTCCAATAAATGTAAAGTATTAGCGACCCATCATTCTAAATCTGTTTGAAAAAGCATTTATTAAAAGTACATAGACCCCACAATTAACGAGGATACTTGCCATAATCACGTCGTTTCACAGACTTATACGATTAATTGAGGATTACTCAAAGTTATACAAAGCCAATATAATTTTGATGACATTGAAAATGTCCTTTGAACCGGCTGAATAGATTTTATCAAGATTAAACTTGAGCGTGAGACGATGTAACGTTGTATGTATAGGATGAGTACATGAATAAATTGCTTATAATCACTCAGCCCGTGGAAAGTGCATCAATCCATCGGTCCCGACTGTCGTGACAGCCGTTATATGGAGTCAGCGTTATATCACCACACTGGTCTAAGCCATGAAATATCGCTATTCCTTTGTGTTGCAAAGGAATACTGTAGTTGCCTTGTGGATCCCAGTCTTCCAGGCTATTCTTGGATGTAATATGGTGGCGCTATAAACAAGAGCCGTGAACAAAGATCATCAGCCAAAAACGTTTCAAAACCCTATTGCTACTAGCGCTTAGAGTCGGGAAATTATCACAGGCCACACGTTTTATTATATTTATAACTTACGAAAATGCTATAGTATACATACATACATACATACATAGACTCACGCCTGTTTCCCCGAAGGGGTAGGCAGAGGCATATTAAACGCCCACTTTTCGCCAGTGTTTTGATCCCACGTAATAGGTGGCGAGCCTATTGCCGCTTATCGGGATATTTTGTTTGCCAGAGCCTCGTCCGTTGATCGGCAGGTGCACCACTTGCAGGTGAGGTTGGCTTGGGATCCTAAGATCTTGGTGGGAACCCTATGCACCCTACCCTAGTATACAGTATATAAATATACTGTCTACTCTAGAATTTTTAGATCTATGTATGTTGGCGTAATTCAATGGGATTGCTTTTAAATCTTTATAATAACATGCGTATCAATTTAGTTTAGTATTACGTGCGTCGTCAGAATAAATGATGAGTTAAATATATATAAAAATTCCTAAATAAAGAGATTAATACATTATGTTTTTGTCGAAGTGTGTCTTTACCTCAAGGCAGCCCGCCCATCGGATGTTTCTTTTTTCAAATATATGGTAGTAATATCCTAATGTTGTTGTTTATACACATTGTCGTAAACTACCTCAACTGTCTACCATAACATAACAGGTACTGACTAAAGTATCCATGCTTCAACAACCGAATACTTTTAAACTTTCGCATATTGTATACATACCGATGTTAAATATTAATACTTGCAAACTTTCGCGATACCTACACATAAAAATATCAAATTATTCGATTGACTTCTTGAATACGAGAAGTTTTAAGATGACACGTATGTATTATTAACACAAAAATAATTTTATTTATGAAGCGCCTATCAATCGGTTTGTGGGTGTGTAATACACCTCTGCCTACTCCTTCGGGTATAAAAGCGTGAAGTTATGTTATGCTATCAATTGCGTTTTGAATGCAATACCTTCCATCAATGAAACAGTAACATAACTTATTGTTACTGGACTCAACTATCGGACTCTTCGCCTTTAGAAGGACCTTAACTTTGCACAAGATACACACTCATTCATACGTGACTAGATAGCCTCTACTGTTCTAGATACCGTGACCTAAGACCTAAGTACACAAGCCTCGCCTAACTGGCACAACTTCAACGGACAACATGTATCGTTGCCTTTATTGAACGTTTTGTTAAGTACCCGATCGCTAGGATTGTTGTATTGGCATATATTGAAAAGGTAGTAAAATTCAGACAATTTTATGTCAACTATTCAGTCAAAATTCAATATCATGGGTATTGGTAGGCATTTGCCTGCTATCTAGCCAATAAAATCAATTTATATCAGTCTTTTTTAACGGAAAAGATTTAAACACTACGGTTCGCTGGAAATAGACTATAGTTATTCTATCTTGGTTTTAGAAAAGCATATTCGTAATCACCATTGTGGAGTGTGGTGTAGAATTAATAACTGTATTAAACAATAAATATAACATGTAAAGAAAACGCTACTTAAGAGAAGTTAATCAAATATAGCTATTATATATCTAAAAGTTGCAACTACCTAAATAGAGACCACTTGTTCGACACATAGGCTTCTATTTATTAATAATATTTTGTCGCGTTTTCATTGTTTATATTATACCAATTTAAATATAAGGTAGTTATAGCCATATAACCTAGTTCGAGTAGGTAGTCGATAACTACTTGAGTTATAACGCAATCCTAGTTTTTGCTAATACTGCAAATATATGTATATTATGATTATGAGGCTTTATGTACACTATTGTTTTTATTAGCCATGTACTTATTATATAATGTAAAACTAAATATAAGACATTAGGCTAGTTATACCAATGTATTTAATTTAAGACGAATTGTAGTGTACGTACCTTTTGTATTTTTTGTGAATAAATAAATTATTATTATTATTATTATTCATTTATTAATCATTAATCAAATTTAATTTACATTTTTAAATTTATCACTAACAAAAAAAATACATTTAAAAATATAAAAAAAACCGTGGGATCCCACCAGCAACGGGCACAGGGTCCAAGCTGCCGGTGGTTAGGGCTCCAGAGACAGGAACTTCCTCACAATACGTGCCGTGTCGAGAAGAACTGCCTTTTGCATCAGACCCTTGACCCAAGCACCCAACGCGAGCCTCTTAAGGTGACGATCGAGGCTCTTGGCTATTAGACCATTAACCGTTACAACTATCGGCACAATAATTGCCGAGTCAACATCCCACATGTCGACAATCTCGTGAGCCAAGTCCAGATATTTAATGTGTTTGTCTTTCTCGGCTTTCACGAGATTCTCGTCATGGGGAATGGTGACATCAACAATTATTGCGAGGCGCTCTGATCGATCTATCACCACAATATCAGGTTTGTTGGCTACAACAGTCCTGTCTGTGACGATAGATCGATCCCAGTACAATGTGACATGGCCATTTTCGAGAATTGGCTCTGCCACATACCTGTAGTACGGTACCTCGATGTCTACAAGTTTGTATTTCAGAGCAAGTTGCTGGTGAATGATTCTGGCTACTTGGTTATGTCTGTGCAAGTACTCGCCGTTAGCAAGACGTGAACAACCGGAAACAATATGCCTAAGGGATTCACCGGGCTGGTGACACGCACGGCAAATATCGGAAGTGCCATCCCTCAGGATATATTTCCGGTAGTTATTCGTCTTGATAACTTCGTCAGCAATTGCACAAACAAACCCTTCGGTTTCCCCAAAGAGGTCACCGAAGCGTAGCCAGTTCACCGAGGCTAATAGGTCTACATCGGGTCCATACAGAGCCCGATGGAACCTGCCATGAAGCTCCTTGCTCTGCCATACACGCTTGCGATCATCAGTACTGAGTACTACAGGTATGCGCCAGTTCTCCTTAGCCAACTTGAGCGGGGTGAGTCCATTGTCCACTGCGACAACATCTCGATGCATGTCCACGTTCGCCCGGAGAAAATATTCTCTGAGATTGCACACCTCGCGGTTGTGTAGGGTCTTGACATTCAGAAAGCCACGACCCCCACACTTCCGCGGGATGTACAACCTCATCACGGATAAACGTGGATGATGCATACGATATGCCGTCAACAATGTGCGGACTCTTCTGTCCAGGGCGTCCAATTCAGACTGAGTCCACTTGAGTATGCCAAAGGAGTATACAAGAAGTGGCATGACCCAACCGTTGCAAGCACGAACCTTGTTGCCACCTGATAACAGACTTTTCAGTACTTTATTCAGGCGGCCAAAGAAACGCTCTTGCAACGATTGCTTCATGACGGCTTCATTGATACTTAAAGCCTGTGACATACCCAAGTACTTATAGGTATCAGTTAAGAGAAGCGTTCTTAGGTTAATGGAATCTGCGAGTTGGATCCCCTCAGATTCCACCATCCTTCCCTGCTTCACATGAATGACAGCACATTTATCCACACCGAACTCCATATTGATTGACTTACTAAAGTTTTGGGTTACGTTTAGTAAATCTATCAATTGGGCATCAGAGTGGGCAAATAATTTAAGGTCATCCATGAACAGCAGGTGAGATATGACCTGACCACTTCTCTGTAACTTGTAGCCTAACCTTGAACCCTCCAGTAAAGTACTGAGAGGGTTCATGGCTAAGCAAAACCAAAAGCGGACTCAGACTGTCGCCCTGAAAAATTCCCCGCTCAATTTTAATACGTTCGCCGTCCTCCTGGATCCGTCGGCATCCTGGATAGCAAAGAGTCGTATTCCATTGCCCCATACATGACTTTAAGAAGGTGCGTAGAGTTGTATTTACTTTATACAACTCTAACACCCTCAAAAGCCATGTATGCGGCACGGAGTCATACGCTTTCTTATAATCTATCCAACATGCCGCCAGATCCTTTCGGTTACGGCGAACTTGTTGGCTAATGGCCATGTCAATGAGGAGGAGCTCCTTAGTACCACGAGCCCCCTTCCTACATCCATTCTGAGAGGCTGACATAATTGAGTTTTCTTCAACATGTTTAGCTATTTTAGCTCTCAGAATAGATGTAAGAAGTTTATAGACCGATGGTAAACATGTTATCGGTCTATAATTGCCGGGCTCGCTAGTACTACCAGTCTTATGGAGCAGGTGGGTAATTCCAGTCGTCATAAAGGTTGGCAACGACCCAGATTCCACGGCTGATTGGAATTGAGATGCCAAACGTTCATGCGAACTACGTAGCCATTTCAGCCAGAAATTGTGCAGTCCGTCCAATCCTGGAGATTTCCAATTAGATAATGGACGGACTGCTTGTGTAACGTCCTGGCTAGAAATGGCCACGCATTCCATTTCGGGAATATGTTCGCATGCACGTTCGATATCTCGCATCCAATCACCTTCGCTATGACCAATGGGCATCGACCAGATGCTACGCCAGAACATGCCTGTGGCGTCCGCATCTGGCCGCTGCACATTAGTCACACATTGATCTGGTCGTTCCCAACTTCTATACACCCACCTTTGGTCCCTCTGGAATGCACTATTAATTACGTATCGGTCCACACGTTTCTTAAACCTACGAATTCGGTTTGCCCATGCATAGACTTTCTGTTTTAGGTAGTCAATGCGCTCTGTGACCCGGGCTATATAATCTTGAGGACCAATGTTAGTCCCCGAAAAAGCCCGTTTCACAAAGCGCATTACCCTAGGGCGTGTATTCCCCTCCCTAAAACAGATCAGGTTGCCAATAAGTGCCCTTGCCTCGGCAATACGCCGTTCAATCCTACACTGCCACGCCGGTACAGCAGACCTTTGTCGTACAACGGTATCAGTTTCTGGAAACTTAACACCAGCTATACGACAAGCTGCCACGGCGGTACAGTACAAGATTGAATGGGTATCACCGAGATCCTCGCTATTATCTAAATAATTTGATAATAACGAGTCAAGAGCACTTATCAGCGCTATATTTCGCCTATGCATAGGCAACCTCGGTAGACGAGGCCTCATACCTAGTGGTATGTACCGGTAGTCCCTAATAGCACATTCCAAAGCATCCTTTACCTCCTCATTGCACTGGGTACTTACATTATCAGCCATGTCATCCTCCTCCCTGATGGCACTGTCGCCTATTGGCGGGGTGGCCAGTGCAGATGTCTGTGTAGGCTGGACGGGGTTGGCATGGCTCGAAGGTAAGTACTCTGAGCGAATCCTATCAAGTACGGCATTATCCAACTTGTCACTGCGCTGGATAACCCGTACCTGATCCGATAGTCGTTGAGCCGTGACGTTGATGCTTGGTTCCAAGGCCTGAAACAAAGACAGCATGCGACTACGGTACGCAGTGAGGTTAGTGCCTCCCTCTGTCGCCCCAAAATATGCGCGCATGACATGTTCGTTTATTGATGTCGTCCACTTCATGCGCTGCACATTACCACCGGCAGCGGGGACCCTGTTTGGGGCCGGTGGGCCCCGAGGTCCCAAGCACGCAGGTGGCCGGCCTCTCCCACGCCGCCGCGCAGGTGACGGTGTCGACGGCGGAGAGAAATACTCGTCGCTGGAGCTCGACGCAACTGCAGCCGTCGGTGTTGTCGGCGCAGGTTCCGACGGCTGCGAGGCGGAGCTCAGCGACGAGCCCGGAGGTGGTGGTCGTGCTCCCTTGCTCCTGGCTCTTGTCAACATACTAAATTGCTAATAACTTCCATTTTCGTTTCGTAAATATTGTTATTGCTTTTGCTTGACGTGTCATATTTGTTGTGACGGCTGTCATCTCTTTACTTTTTCTTTAATTGTGGCCGTTTTTCATTAAATATTTCCTTCTTTTGATTGAGTTTGATATTCTAATTAATATGCGATATGTTATAACAATTTAAATAAGGTGTAATTCGTGAAATATTAATATTTAAAATTCTTTGATGAAAAAAGCACGTTGACATTGGTGGTGTTGCCAGTTATTATGTTGTTATTATTATTCTCTTTATTTTAACATTCTCTCATAAATTATATTTTACATTTTTATGTGATTTAGAAAAAAAACAATATAAAAATATAAAATAAAATTACGGGGCTCACCGGTATCGGGTTCAGGGACCAAGTTACCGGTGGTTAGGGCTCCAGAGAGAGGAACCTCCTGACGATACGAGCCGTGGCCAGCAATACTGCCTTCTGTATAGAGGACTTAATCCAACCGTCTAACGCGAGCCTCTTGAGGTGGTGATCGAGGCTCTTGGCAATGAGACCATTAACTGACACGACTATCGGTACAATGATCGCCGAGTCCACATCCCACATGTCGACAATCTCGTGAGCCAAATCCAAATATTTTATTTGTTTATCTTTCTCGGCTTTCACGAGATTCTCGTCATGGGGAATGGTGACATCGATGATCATTGCAAGGCGCTTAGATCGATCTATCACTACTATATCTGGCTTGTTAGCCACAATAGTTCTATCAGTAATGATAGATCGATCCCAATACATGGTGGCACGACCATTTTCAAGAACTGGGTCGGGCACATACCTGTAGTACGGTATCTCAGAGTCTACAAGATTGTACTTTAAGGCAAGTTGCTGATGGACGATCCTAGCTACTTGGTTGTGCCTGTGCAAATATTCGCCGTTGGCAAGACGAGAACAACCAGATACTATATGTCTGAGAGATTCACCAGGCTGGTGACATGCCCGACATATGTCAACCGTCCCATCCCTCAGGATATACTTCCGGTAGTTATTCGTCATGACAACTTCGTCCATAATCGCAAAGACAAAACCTTCTGTTTCGGCGAACAGATCGCCAAAACGTAGCCAGGACACAGAAGCTGGTAAGTCTACATCGGGTCCATGCAGGGCCCGATAAAAACGTCCATGCAGCTCTTTACCTTTCCATACCACCTTGCGCTCCTCAACACCAAGTACGGCAGGTTTGCGCCAGTTCTCCTTAGCCAGACCCAACGGGGTAAGCCCGTTGTCCACAGTGACCACATCACGGTGGACACCCGCGTCAGTGCTGAGAAAATATTCCCTGAGATTGCACACCTCGCGGTTATGGAGGGTCTTGGCACTTAAGAAGCCGCGACCCCCGCACTTCCGCGGGATGTACAATCTCATTACTGATGACCGCGGGTGATGCATTCGGTATGTAGTCAATAGACAACGGACTTTTCTATCCAAGGCATCAAGTTCTGTTTGAGTCCACCTAAGTATGCCGAAGGAGTACATTAAGACTGGCATGGCCCAACCGTTACAGGCGCGCACCCTGTTGCCGCCTGATAAAAAACTATTTAAGATTTTTCTCAGACGGCCAAAGAAGCGCTCCTGCAACGCCTGTTTCATGCCAGCCTCAGCAATACCTAGTGCCTGCGACATACCTAGATATTTGTAGGTTTCGGTTGCAGATAGAGATCTAAGTTGTGTGAAATCTGATAGTTCTATACCATCAGATTCCACAACCCTGCCCTTCTTTACATGCAAGACCGCACATTTATCTACACCGAACTCCATTTTGATAGACTTACTAAAGTTTTCAGTTACCTTTATTAACTCTGTCAACTGGAGGTCAGTGGAGGCAAATAGTTTTAAGTCATCCATGAAAAGAAGGTGAGATATTACTTGACCTCTGCTGTGCAACCGATAGCCTAGCCCCGAATTCTCGAGCAAAGTGCTAAGAGGATTCAGTGCTAGACAAAACCATAAGGGACTCAAACTGTCACCTTGGAAGATTCCTCGTTGGATCTTTATAGGATCGCCGCATCCGAGACTCCGTCGACATCCTGGATAGCGAAGAACCGTACTCCACTGCCCCATACACGTCTTCAGGAAAGTGCATAGAGTTGGATCCACTTTGTACAACTCTAGCACTCTCAAGAGCCATGTATGTGGCACAGAGTCGTAGGCCTTCTTATAATCTATCCAGCATGTCGCTAGATCCTTTCGGCTACGGCGAACCTGTTGGCTAATGGTCATGTCTATAAGGAGTAGCTCTTTAGTACCACGTGACCCACTTTTACATCCATTTTGAGAACTGGACATGATTTTGTTAGTATATATATGTTTGGCCAGTTTGGTTCTCAAAATGGATGTAAAAAGTTTATAGACCGTCGGTAGGCAGGTTATAGGTCTATAATTTTTTGGATCCGTGGTACTTCCTGTTTTGAAGAGCAGGTGGGTAATGCCAGTTGTTAAGAAAGTTGGCAGCGTCCCTGATTCTAGAGATGATTGGAATTGGGACGCAAAACGAGCATGTGCACTACGCAGCCACTTCAACCAAAAGTTGTGCAATCCGTCCGGACCTGCCGCTTTCCAGTTTGGTAACGGACGGACTGCACAACTAACATCCGTAGCTGTAATAGCTACGGCATCCATATTTGGGATTGCTGCACATGATCGCTCGACATCCCTAAACCAACCATCCTCCGTGTGGCTAACGGGGGTCGACCAGATGCTACTCCAGAACGTATTTGTAGTTTCATCATCTGGTAGACCTCCATCATCCACACCTAGACCGGGTCGCTCCCAATTTCTATACACCCACCTTTCATCTTTTTGGAATGTGTGATTCTGGGAATATCTGCCTATACGTTTTTTATAACGTTTGATACGATTTGCCCACGCATAAATCTTCTGCTTCAGGAAGTCGATGCGTTCTGTGACCCGCGACGTGTATTCTTGTGGCCTAATACCCGTTCCTGCAAAGGCGCGGGTCACAAAACGCATCACTCTCGGGCGAGTATTGCCCGACCTGAAGCAGATCAGCTTGCCAATGAGTGCCCTAGACTCAGCGATACGACGCTCAATCCTGCACTGCCAAGCCGGCACAGCATTATTTCGGGTAGCCATATCAATGTTCTTTTCTATCTTGACATTGGCTATCCGACATGCCGCTACAGCCGCACAGTACAGAATTGAGTGTGTATCACTGAGATTTTCACTATTGTCTAGGTATGTAGACAATAGTGAATCTAGGGCACACACCAGCGCCAAATTTTTCTTATGCGTGGGCAAACGCGGCACTCGAGGCCTATTTACTAAGGCCTCGTAACGATATTCCCTGAGGGCACATTCCAAAGTACTCCTTACATTATCCATGTACTGGGCACTTACTTGTATATCCCCACCATCCACTTCTTCAACACTTTGCGGTCTTAGTGTGTCAACTATCTCTGTCGTTACACGTTCACGCGTGGAAGGAGGAATGGGAGGGTTACCTTGCAAGTCCGAGCGTAGCCTCTCAAGTGCATCGTCATCCAGCAAACGACAGCGCTGGATTGCGCGCACTTGATCCGACAGTCGCTGCGCCGAAACGTTGACGGCCGGTTCCAAGTCCTGAAACAGAGGCAGCATGCGATCACGGTACGCCGTAAGGTTGGTACCACCCTCTGTAGCCACATAATATGCCCGCATGACATTCTCATTCATGGATCTAGTCCACCTCATGCGGTGCACATCACCACCGGTAGCGGGGGCCCTGTTCGAGACCGATGAGCCTCGGGGTCCTAAGCCATTCGGTGGCCGGCCTCTCCCTCGCCGGCGGACAGGTGGTGGCGACGACGGCGGGGAGAAAAACTCGTCGCTAGATGCGCTCGACGCCTCAACACTCACCGGCGATGCTGTTGCTGGTGCCGGCGGTTGTGAGGCGGAGCTGAGCGACGAGTCCGGAGGTGTTAATCGTGCTGCAGCTGCTTTCCTGGCTCTGGTCAACATTTAAATTACATTTCCTTGCCTTTATATTTGTTATTGTTTGTGTTTTTCATTTTGACATATGGTGTCATCTTCAGTATATTTATCTATAATATTATTTCTTAAATTTTATGGCTTTTATAAGTAAATCCGTATATTTTAGGTATTATAACTTCTTGTTGTGGTATAAATATATAAATTGTATCGTAAAACTGTAGTATAAATTCAAATAAAAATATGCAAGAAAATTTGGTTGTTGACTTTACGGTGTTGCCAGGTTATTATTATTATTATTATTATTTTTATATGGTTTTTATACTCAGCTAATCGCTGGTGTTTTGATGACATTTACGGGTTAGACCAAGTAATTGTCATAAGAGCTAAATTTGATTTTATGTTTCATCGCTTTGCATGAATTTGCGTACTATCCTACATGTGTTCAAAATTGCTGCTTTTTGGATATTGATGAAAGTGTTTGGTGTTAAATCAAGAAGTTTTAGGCTAGAATGTAGGTGTTTCGGTATTACTCCGGTGGTAGATATTACTACTGGTACAATGTATACATTACGGGCTTGCCAAATTCTTACTATTTCTTCTTTAAGGTCAGTGTATTTATTTATTTTTTCAGTTATAGTTTTTAAAAGATTATGGGTATTTGGTACTGCAATATCTATTATAAACACCGTATTTTTTGTTTTATCGTGTATTGTTATGTCTGGTCTGTTGAAATGAACAGTCTTATCTGTTAGAATAGCTCGATCGTAGTACATCTTATGGGTTTTGTTTTCTAATACGGAGCTGGGTTGGTATTTATAGTAAGGTGTATGAGTATCTTCGATTAACTTGCATTTGAGTGCTAGTTTTTGGTGAATTATATTGACTATTTGATTGTGGCGGTGTGTGTAGTCAGTTTGTGTTAGTGTAGTACAGGCTCCTGTTATATGTTGTATGGTCTCTGGCTGTCGGTGACATTTGCGGCATTTATCATCTATGGTGTTGGGATCTTTAATAATATATTTCCTATAGTTTTTAGTATTTATGACTTGGTCCTGAATAGCTATTAAAAATCCTTCGGTTTCAGGGAATAGGTAGCCACTAGTGAGCCATCTATTCGAAGCTTCTGAGTCGATGTGTGATTGTTGCAAGTCATGTGGGTGGCGGCCATGAAGTACTTTGCCTCTCCATTGGTCTAGTTGATGGTTTTCTGAGTCTAATTGAGTATTCATTGGGTGCAAGGTATTAGTTATTTCAGCTAAATTTAGAGGCGTGAACTTAATATCGTTGTTGGCAATGATTCTATGAATATTACTTGTAGCGGCTTTATTATGGAAGAATGTTCTTAGATTGAGTACTTGCTTTTTCAGCAACCAAGTTATGTCTATGAGACCTCTACCACCTTTAACTCGTTTAAGACACATTCGCTCGACTGCAGATTTAGGATGTAAATAATTATTTCTAGTTAATATAGTCCGAGTTTTAATTTGAAGGCTTTTTAAATCTGTCTGGGACCATTTTACTACACCAAATGAATAGGTTAGTATGGGTATTGCATATGTATTTATAGCTTTAATTAGTCTTTTACTGGTTAGTTGTGTTTTGCATATCAAAGTTAATCTGTTTTTATATTCTTCCGTCAGTATTCGTTTTAGATTTGAATGATCCATTAGTTTGGATTGTTGGTATCCTAGATATTTATAAACTTCGTTTGTCTCCATGGCTGTTATAATTTCACCTTCTTGTGTTGTATAATCTCCTGGCTGTATTTTCCCCTGTTTAACATTTAAAATTTTACACTTGTCTAGTCCAAACTGCATTTTAATATCTTTACTGAACGATGCTGTAATATCAATAAGGTGTTTTATATTCTTTGCTGTACTACTATAAAGTTTGATATCATCCATGTAGATCAAATGTGTTATTGATGTTGGATTAGCGGTGCGATTGAAACAATATCCGATGTTATTTTTATTTAACATGGAGGATAGTGGGTTAAGAGCGAGACAGAACCACAGTGGGCTGAGGGAGTCACCTTGGTAGATGCCTTTTCTTATCTTAATTTCCCTGGTTGTAATAGAAGTTTGATTGTTACGCAGGTACATTTTTGTTTTCCAGAATGGCATTACGTCTATTAGAAAGTTAATCAGATTTGGGTTAATTTTGTAAATGCTAAGTATTTTTATAAGCCAAGTGTGTGGAATACTATCAAATGCTTTGCGGTAATCGATATACGTGCAATACAGGTTCCTTTTTTTTGCATTAGCATGTCTATGTATTGTGGCATCTATGATTAGTTGTTCCTTACAACCCATGTGATGTCGCCTGCAACCTTTTTGCTCTTCTGCTATTATATTATTATTTTCAATATGCGTATTGATTCTATTGGCAATGGTCGCTGTTAAAATTTTGTACATCGTTGGTAAGCAAGTGATTGGTCGGTATTGTGAAGGATCTTGTGTATTATTACTTTTCAGTATCATGTAGGTAATTCCTGTTGCTAGGAACGATGGAATTGGTTGCTTTTTTAAAATAATTTCGTTAAAACAGTTAGCTATTGATTGGTGTAATGAGTGTAAGTGTTTGAGCCAAAAGTTATGTATGTTATCGGCACCGGGCGTTTTCCAATTATGAAGTTTAGCGGTGACAATTTTAATATCCGTGTCTACTATATCACAGTACTCCATTTCATCGATATGTTCCCACCTGTTTTCTTCCTGTAATATCCACGGCGCTTCTTCATTATATGTGGTATCTTTCTCCCAAATACCGGCCCAAAATTCTTCAACTTGCTCTTTAGTAGTAGTTGTTTCTACATTATCATTATTTCTATTGTCTATTTTACCTATCTTCAACTGTCTGTAGAAAATCTTTTCGTTAGTGTTGAACAGAATATTTTGTTGTTTTCGTTGTAATGCTTTTTTATACCTGGCTAATCTATGTGCTTTAAGTGATAACTTTTGTTTGAGTGTATCCAAGTGTTCTTCTAATGTTTTATTATTACTCTCGTGTCTTGTATGCACTGTGCTATTTTTAAGTATTTTTTCTACCATAAGCTGTATTTTCCTCGATCTGTTGCCTCTGATGTATTGAGTAAGTCTACCTATATCAGATCTTAACCGTGATATGTCTTTATGCAGTCTTATTTGCCATGGGGGTTCAGAGGATTTTTTGTTTGTTTGATTTTTAGGTTCAGTATATATTTTATACCCTAGTTCTTCAGCAATTACATTTGCTGTAGAATATATCAAAGTGTGAATATCTGTAAGTAGAATATTTTCTGTGAGAAATCGGTTCAGTATGTTATTATTAAATATAGTGAGTAAATCAGTAAGTCGTTTGCTGTAGCCTAATTTTGGTAGTTTCGGTCGCATGATAGGATCCATACCCCCATATTGCACTAACTTACTTCTCAACTTATCTGTTAACTTAATTACATATTCGTCACAAGTCGGATCCTGTTCTAAGATTGGTATTTCGGATTCTAAGAGTATATCGTGAGTTGATGTTGTTTGTGTGGACATATGTGCGGTAAGAGTGTTGGAAGTGCAATCTAAATTAAATGAGTATTTAGTTGAAGTTATTTGAGTATCAGTTTCTAGTTGACCTTCTATGTTTGTGTCTGGTATAAAATCGTGTGTTGTTATAGGCGACGTTTGCCAATTATCGGTAGAGTTTTGACTCTCTAGATCTTGTCGGACTTCTTCTTTTATCTGATTCAGATGATTATCTGTGAGGTATTTATTCCTTACTATCATACGTCTTTGGTCTGATATTCTTTGTGCGGTAGCTTGAATTCCCGGATATTTTTGTACGAACAGTTCATGCAAAGTTTTCCTATAACATGTCATGTTGGTTTCTAATTTGGTAACGAAAAAATAAGTACGCATGATGAATATATTAACTTCTGTTGGCCATTTCATGCGTATTCTCGGTTTACCGGCTTTAGTGGACGCAGGTAAAAAGGCATTTACCTCCTGCGTAACATCTAAAGTCGGCGTGGGTGCTCCGTGCGAGTTTTGCTCCACAGAAGACACCGGCGATGGATTGTATGATAATGTGCTAGGGCTATACGGTTCTGCTATTAAAAGTGAAATGGAAGAATTTAAACTAATACTATCGCTGTCATGTGTCGGGTTGGCTGTAGTATTTTCGGGTGACCCGGAGGGAGCCCGCCTATTCAACTCCTCTCCGCTGACGGTTCCTATGCTGTGACACCCAGCGTCAGCTCCAGGTGTGCCCCGGCGATTGCCCCCGGGAAGCGGCCCTAAACGTTTACTTCGTAACATCATCTCCATGTAAATGGGTTCCCATAGCCATGTTGGCCGCGCCAGTAATTAAAGTATCGCGTGTCCGCCCCCCACGTGAGTCAGGTGTTCGACTCGGACGTTATTATTATTATTATTATTATTATTATTGTTCTCTTTATTTTCATATTTATCCTATATTTTACATTTTTAAATATAACACTCTAAAAAGTAAAAATGATATTTAAAAATATAAAAATAGATTCCCACCGACGACGGGAATAGGATCCAAGTCACCGGTGGTTAGGGCTCCAGAGCCAGAAATTTCCTCACAATGCGTGCCGTTTGCAGAAGAACTGCCTTTTGCATCAAACTCTTGACCCAGCTGCCTAGTTTCAACCTCTCTAGATGGCGTTCGAGGGTTTTGGCTATAAGTCCATTAACGGACACAACTATCGGAACAATTATTGCTGAATCAATATCCCACATATCGACAATCTCGTGAGCCAAGTCCAAATATTTCTCTTGTTTGTCTTTTTCTGCTTTCACGAGATTCTCGTCATGTGGGATAGTAATGTCAACAATCATTGCGCGGCGCTCTGATCGATCTATTATCACAATATCAGGCCTGTTGCAAACAACAGTCCTATCTGTGACAATAGATCGATCCCAGTAAAATGTTGCATGACCATTCTCGAGAACTGGCTCAGGGCTGTACCTGTAATATGGCAACTCGACGTCTACAAGCCCGTATCGCAGAGCCAGTTGCTGATGTATGATCCTGGCTACTTGGTTGTGTCTGTGCAAGTACTCGCTATTAGCAAGACGAGAACAACCGGAGACTATATGTCTGAGGGACTCACCAGGTCGGTTGCAAGCTCGACACATATCTACTGTGCCGTCCCTCATGATATACCTCCGGTAATTTCTCGTCTTGATAACTTCATCTGCAATTGCACAGACAAAACCTTCGATTTCTCCGAAGAGATTACCAAAACGTAGCCAGGCCACAGAAGCTAGTTGATCTACATCAGGTCCGTGAAGGGCCCGGTAGAATCTACCATGCAGCTCCTTGCTCTGCCACACAAGCCTGCGGTCGTCGACGCCTAAAGCTACAGGCCTGCGCCAGTTCTCTTTCGCCAAAGAGAGCGGGGTTAGGCCACCGTCAACTGCAACCACATCCCGATGCACATCCACACTGCCCTTAAGAAAATATTCCCTAAGGTTGTTGTTATTATTATTATTATTATTATAGCTATTGTATATTCGTTGGTTCAATAACTTCCAAGTCAGTATTCAAAGCTCAAATCCCCGCGTCGGAGAACCCATGAATGTTCAATAAAAGTTTATTGAACAGCCATAAATCGTTCATACAAAACCTCAAATTCAATATTACGGAAGCCAAGACATTTAATATCTCGGTACTTTTGTCCATTCCGATTGACAAACAAAAAACATACATTTAAGGAAAGTGGGCTCACACGTGTCAGTCGATAAATCAGGGTCCCCTTTCGTATCATATTGGAAGCTAATAAAAAGCCTCATATCATTGGCTTTTATATTTGGATCCAGCTTAATATCGTTATAAAGGGACTCGACTTGAAGCTTATTAAACGACGGAATAATATTGTTTGTATTGATTCTTTGTGATCGGTGATTGATGCACACGTAATGGGTGCCGTCTTCATACGGGCGGTTTATGGTTTGAGGAAGTAAGTCAATTTGTACTTGGAAACCAATCAATCAATGATCAGTCACCCAAATAGAAGATGTGTAGCAAGAAGCCGGAAATCGAATATATATCCAATTGTTTTCTTTAAGGTGCTGACAAGAACATAATATAATTATGACGATGCGCCTTACCCGATTATTATAAAAGACTAGATGAGGCCGCGGGTACAATGAGCTTTTAGGTCTACTGCACCGCATCCGTGGTTCATAGCGTAATGTTATACAGTCTATCAGCCTTCCTCGATAAATGGGCTATCCAAATTGGAGATCAAAGGATAAAAAAATAGCCAGGTCTGACCAGTTCTACCCGAGATTACCGCGACCAAACAAACAAACTCTTCAGCTTTATTATATTAGTTTTAAATATAATCATACACATTTAAGCAGACATGTGCTCTCGAAATGTGGCGTTTGTATGTAAACTAATATTAATTATATACGGTACACAAAAGATAAAATATTTGGAATATACCAGCCGTAGTCACAAGATGAAGTATCGGAGAAGAAACGTCGGACAAAATTACAAGGTATTTCACCTAACTCGTTAAACAATAACGCGACTGAGGCAAGTTATTTAAAAACTTGATGAGTCCGCAGTTCATAATCATCAGCCTTGAACAGTCCACTGCTGGACTAGGCCTCTCCTTTGAAAGGAGGAATTGGCCTACTATACCACGCTGGCCAAACGGGTTGGTTTAGGGTTTGTATCAAGTTTTCCTTCTCTTACAGTGCTGTTCTATGCATAATATGCTCCCTCTGTTGGCTCTTACGACACCCATGGGATGATATGGGGTGCTGACAATCCGTATTCTTAATTCGTCACCACACGAACAGCCCGCGGTTACACTCGCGTTATTTAAGGCTACTGCTCCGCTCCCGCGGCTCATAGCGAGATTTTATATAGCCTTCCTCGATAGATGGGCTATCTACCACTAAAACAATTTTTAAATCAGACCAGTAGTTTCTGAGATTAGCGTATTCAAGCAAACAAACAAACTCTTCAGCTTTATATATTAGTGCTAGAGGACGCCAGCACCTACGCCTGCATTTTTTTTAAATTTACCCGTTTCGGCCGATCCCGTGGGAATTTCGGGCAATCCCTTCTTAGTGCACCCCTTTTTTTTTTTTTTTTTTTTTTATCGTGTGGAAAATGAGTTACCTCATGCCCATCCGACCGGGGAGCGGTCGAAAGGGGTATGTCGGACTCCCACCTGGGTTACCGACTAAAAACCACACGGTGGCTCCGTAGCTCGACGCCTTGCAGGTACAGCGGGAACTGTGTTGTATTGCTCCGCTGTACCTGTCGCGTCCGTCCCCTTGCTTGGGACGCGTGCCCGGGGAAAGGCGGGGTGTGCAATGCCTTTCACAGCAGACTGCGCCACACAGTCCGCTGCCTTCTCGGGTCCGCTTGTGGTGGGTCATTAGAGGCTCCCCCTCCAACGCCCGCAGACCTGAGGAAGAGTCGAGTTCAACGGCCGCTGCCGCCGCCTCGACGTCGCCTTCGCCTGCGAGCGGGGTTGCGTCGTTCACGCTCCCGCTCGGCGGCCTCCTTCTGGAGCATTACAGCTTCACAGAAGGAGACCATTGCACGCCAATTGTGCGTGTCCTCTACCATTGTCGCTACTACGGCTGGTAGGGACAAATCCCTCCCGATTGTAGCGACCAGAGTACTCCGCTCGTCTGCCCACGCGGGGCACACCTCTAGTGTGTGTTGAGCGGAGTCCAGATCGTCATCGCAGTGGTGGCACTGTGTCGTCTCCTCACGGCCGATCCGACTAAGATACTCACCGAAGCAACCATGCCCGGTAAGTATCTGAGTCAGCCGGAAAGTAGTGCACTCTTTCGTCTCGAGCCAGGCGTCAAATATTGGCAAAATCGCACCGACGATGCGTTGGCGCGTGCAACGCGGTAGATGCAGCCGCACGCGCCACTCCTCATACGCACTTCGGTGCGCATTTCGCCGGCACTCTTCGAGCGTTTCACTCGACGCCTCTCCGCCTACCCGACGAAGGCGAACCTCGTCATAAAGACGGGCATTCACCCACGCCAGGAGATCCCACGGCGGGAGGCGCGCAATGAGCGTCGCCGCCTCATGGGATATCGTCCTGTAGCCTCGTGCTACCCGAATGGCCACCAACCGCTGCAGACTGGCTATATCCTAGCCAGTCTGCAGCGGGAGGCGCGCGTAAGACAATGATGCCACACGGGCGCCCCATAGAGAACCATGGACCGCACGACGCCACAGTAGAGGCGGCGAACTTCCTCGCGTGGCCCACCAAGGCTCGGGAGCAGGCGTCGAAGCGCGCCCGCCGCACCACGAACTCGGGGGGCCAAGCGCTCGAAGTGGTCTTCGAACGCCCAGCGAGAGTCCAAAATGAGGCCAAGGTACTTAATAGTACGCCCCACCCGGACTTGTGCACCACAAATTGACACCACAGAGCTGGGTGGTTCCCGACCCCGAGGAAGGGCATGGAACCATAGCGCCTCAGATTTGTGAGGCGCCACTCGAAGGCCCAGCTGGCTGATCGCCGAGACGACCAGTGCCACGCCACGATTGGCGAGAGCCACGACACTGCGGAAGCCGGTTGTCCCCCGCGCCAGCACCAACGTGTCGTCCGCATAGCAGACGACGCTGACATCAGAGGGGAGACCGATACGCAGGACCGCATCGAACGTGATGTTCCACAGAAGGGGTCCTAATACGGACCCCTGTGGAACTCCGTTTGAGAGCTCCCTCGTGAGCAGAGCTCCGTTCCGACCTTTTATCCTGATGGACCTCCCATTTAGGTACGACCCGATAATATCACGCAGATAGGAGGGCACGTTATGATAAATCAGCGCCCTCCTAATTGACTGCCAGGGGAGGGAGTTAAAGGCATTGGCAATGTCAAGACTGACCGCCAACGCAACGCCTCCCTCCCTGAGCACCGGCTCCGACAGGGAGCGGACGCGACGGATTGCGTCTATAGTCGAACGCCCCTGTCGGAAGCCGAACTGGCACTCAGACAAATCGGGGCCCACGTTCGACAGGTGGTCCTGGAGGCGGGCAGCAATAATGCGCTCAAAGAGCTTGCCCACCTCGTCCAGCAAACAAATGGGTCGGAACGCTGAGGGAGAATCGGCAGTCCTGCCGGGCTTTTGGATTAAGACCAGATCAGCCTCTTTCCAACCGGAGGGGAATACGGCACAACGGAGGCAGTCGGTGAACAATTGCCTTAGCCTGTCCCCCAAGATTGCGAGCGCGAGCACCCACGCCCGACCCGGGATCCCATCGGGACCCGGGGCGGTGTTGCGGGCCCGGAGCCGTCGAATGGCTCGGTCCAGCTCGTCTTCCGTCACGTCAAGTTGGTCATCCCAAGGAACTTGGGACGACTGTGACGGAGGAGGTGTCGAGTCGCTAACCTCGGCCCGCGGGAAGAGGGTATCGACTACTCTCTCCAAAAACGGCGGGTCCAGGGTCGACGTGATGGGAGGGACCCACGGTCTGAGCTTGCCCATAACAAATTTGTAAGGGCGCCCCCATGGGTCCCTGTCCAGTCCATTGACTAGTTCTTGCCAGGAACGGGCCTTGGCCGCAAGGATGGCACTTGAAAGTGTTTTCCCGACGGTCCGATACCGCTCATATGCTCCAGCAATCTCTTCAGCAGTGGCTCTCCTTCTTCGTCGGGCTCGTAAGTACTGGCGCCGCGCCGCGACATGATCAAGGCGAATGCGCTCGATTTCGCGCGTCCACCAGTACTGCGAACTGGGTCTCCTCGGACTGGATCGGGGCATAGACGTGTCGCAGACAGATGTCATAATGTCCCGAAACCAGTCCGCCTGTGAGTCGGGATCGGGCGGGATTCCCAAATTGGCGGCCTCCCACTCGGCCACGTGGGCAGCGGCTGCTAACATATCTCCGTCAAGTTGTCGAACTTGCCAGCGACGCGTCGGAACTGCGTTTGGGCGCCACGGGATGTCGCGGGGTGGGCGGAAGGTCACGCTGAATTCGATCAATCTGTGATCTGACAGCGTGGTCACATTCTCTGCGACAAACCACCCCGAGACGAGACGCTCGGCAGAGGGAGTCGCCCACGAAAGATCGACGATCGACTCTCCCTGCCAGCGGACGCATGTACTAACTGACCCCCGGTTTAAAAGCCGGAGGTCGAGTTCAGTCGCCCATTCGAGCGCCGTCTCTCCACGCAGGTTGTCCCGGGTGTCACCCCACACGCTAGAGCGTGCGTTGAAGTCACCCAGGACAAACACCGGACGGGACTGGTAAACCCTGATGTGGTTCGCCAGCCCGTCGAGGTAGGCCTCAAAAGCGGCAAGGCCACTGTTTGGGGAGACATAGCAGCCGACGACGATCGCAGGACCCCATTCGACAACGACGAAACCCGGCCCCTGATGGAGCAGGCGGCAATGGGGCTCTCTTTCCCCCCCGCCCAGTACACAGCGACGGAGCCATCTGATGCCCCGAACCAACGAGGGTGGTCCGGGACGAAATACGGCTCCGCCATTATTGCCAGGGCAACCGAACGCTCTGCAACGGTCTGCGCAAGCAAAGCTTGCGCAGCATGGCAGTGGTTTAGGTTGCCCTGAAGAAAGACTAAAGGGGAAAAGAATTTTAAGCCTCCATAGCCTCCCCAGAGCCGGTAACCGACTCCAACAACCCAAAACCATTGCTGGTTTCGGTAACCGCCGTGGCAGGAGCGGCGGTAACCGCAGGCTTACTTCTACCACCCCTCTTCTCAGGAGGGGTGCAGGCTTTGGTGCCCACCCGGTGGTTGGCCGGACGCCCCGCATCCGTGCACACAGGGCACCGCGGAGCACTCTCCTCACAACCGCTTGCCTTGTGGCCAGCTTGGCCGCAGACAAAGCAGAGAGCGCTTCGGTCCCTGTCACATGTGCTGCGGGCGCGCACGTGCCCCTTCTCCAGGCACCTGAAGCACTGTAGAGGTCGAGCCGCCAGGGCCTCGACACGGGCGATGACCCAACCTACTCGGAGCTTTCCTGCGGCCACCAGCTCGCGGGCAGCTGTGAGCGGGCATCGAACCCACGCAGTCCCCAAGCCCGCCGCGGAGGAGCGAATTTGGCCAACCTTCACGTCGGTCTCATCGCAATTGCCCTCCGCGGAAACTGCTTCGGCAATATCTTTAGGGACTACTGCGTCGTCCAAGTCTCTTACCCGGATCTCAGCCATTTTTACGGGACGCGCCACGATCGCGCCCGTTTCGGACAATGCCGTCTGAAGGCGCCTTTTAAGGTCTTCCGCCTTTTCCGAGCCCTGTTCACCGGGAATTTTAAGTATAAGTCCTCCGGTGATGGCCCGTTTCGGACGGAGGCCCTCGGTGAGCCCCAGTTCGTTGAGGTCAACCCTCTCCCTGGCCAGTCTCATCACCTCGGCTAAGGTGGTGTTGGACCCCGGTGGAAGAGTCACTGTCACTGCCGACGTGGACGGCACTTTGGGCAACACTGGCTTCTTGGTCTTATCCTTTCGGGCCCTGGCCTTTGCAGGGCGGCTTGTCACTGTGGCCCAGGAGGCACTGGGCTCAGCTGCAGGTGCCTGCCCAACAGTGTTGAGGGTTGACAATGGGGCAAGTGCGGGTGCAGGCGGCGCTGTCTTTCTCCTCCTTTTCTTCCTGCTTCCGCCACCAGGCGTGACTGCTGCTGCAGTAGTGGACGCGGTGGCAATCGCGACGTCTGGTGCAGCTATGGGTGCGACGTTATGTGTCGCGGCTATTGGCTGCGGGAGTCGCGGCCGTGCCACACGGTCCGGGAAGATCTCAGCCCGAAATTCTTCGAACTTGCGATCCATCTGGATCGCAAGTTGGGCCGAGATCTGCGACGCCAGGTCCGTATAAGTAGAGCCATCGTGGCTCACGCATGGATAAGGTATATAGGGCTTGTTGCTGGACCCGATCGCTAGTCTGGGCCCGGGCGGGGTGGAAGGGAAGAGGAGGGAACTCCTCTCGGCGAAGTGGGCCCCCACTCCTCGGAGGCTTCTTGGCTGGTGCGCTCATTGTCGGCTGCCTGGCAGGAAGAGGAGGTAACCCGGACTGGGGAGGCGCGCAGGTCTTCGTCGTTGGCGTTCGCGGTGACTGAGCAGCTGGATATGTCAGCGGCGCACTCTTACGGAGCTGCTCGAGCTCCTTGGACATCGCGTCCATCGCAGCCTCAAGGGAGGCTAGGCGGGAGTGGAGCTCGGCGTTAGATGCCTCCTCCCGCCCGATGCGCTCAGTTTGAGCCACAATTGCAGCAGCAATGTCCTGAGCGGCGTCTATCAGGGCCTTACCAAAGGCCCCCTTCAGGCTGCGGCTCTCTTTGGCCACTCTCTCTACAACCGCAACAGAGAGGAGCGCTTTCTCCTGTATTGCGGCTGTCGGTTGCCCACGCAGCTCCTCTAAACGCTGCTCGATCTCGTGAGCGCGTTTTGTTAAGTCGGACGAAGAAGCTAACGGGTCTGACAATAACCTTAGTTCTCCGTCCGAATCAAAGACCTCCGCCGTCCCTGCCCTAACCCGGGCCACCCCCTCATCCGGTCCCTCTGGGTGACGTTTCACGGCGCGTTTTCGTGCACCTCGGGTCGAGACCGATGCCACAGACATGGCGGAGCTATCGCTCTCACGTGCACTGTCCGCGGCCCGCTCAACTGACGACTCCGGGGTATGCGCAGCTGGATCACCCAAAGCCTTCTTCTTCCCCGAGCGGGTTACGCGGCCTCCGCCATCAGAAACGTCTGGCGACGCCCGCCCGATCAACTCAGGGCCTTGGGCCCCCAGTAAAGTGGAGGTGGTGGTCTTGGAGACTGCCGCGGATATGGCAGTGGCTGGTACCCGTGACAGCCCCGGGCAAGGGGTGGCTGAACGAGAAGGACCTGAACGCCCCCGGGATCTGCCCAAGGACCGAGAGCGGCCCCGGTCACAGGCTGCAACACCAGGTAAAGCTACCCTTGGTAGTGATGGATCCTCCACCTCATCATCAGCGTCAATATTGGCGCGAAGAGTGGAGCCAGAATTTCCAAATTTTCGCTCGAATTAGTGGCTTGCGAACTATACATTTGGTTCCCACGAGAGTGGGGGAATAGATGGTCCGCCCGGGTGGTGCCCCCTGTACCCGGGTAAGCCTACATTTAGTACCCAACCAGGGGGACGGCCTTTGCCCTGACTGGAGGAGCGCTCGCGACTGATCTTCCCATCAGCCATGCATCCATCGGCGCGCGCCAAACCTTGGAGTTGGGGTAATTTTTTATAGAGGTTTTCTTCCTCGCGGCCCGGGCGGTTAAGCCAAGACCTTCGCTCCCAGCATTAGGTCACAAAACATGACTGCGACTCAATGCCGGGGTTACGATTTGCCACGGTTGGCAGATTTGCCTGTCCAACCACTCGTTAAACGCGAGTGCCTGGACCCGTCGCAGCCGTACCCCTCCGAACAAGGGGTACAGCGGGATATCCTTCACTCCTCTATGAGAGGAGCAAAGGTGACTGCTTGCAGTGACAAGTCACTGGGCGATGGGGTCGTCACTGCCCGACGCCGGGTCTTAGTGCACCCCTACGGTCCCCAAGGAACATACATGACAAATTTCAGCTTCCTGCGCCCAATAGTTTCGGCTGTAGCGTGTCTGTCAGTCAGTCAATAACGCAAGGATTTTATATATTAAGATAAGATTAGATTCTTGTGTCTCCACACTAATGACCGGATTTGACAGGTAAATAATATGATACTGCGTAAAGAATACCTAGATCTTAATATTGTATTTAAGAATCTATACTATTGTACGCAGGAACAAAATTCAGTTTTGTTTGTAACCAGGTGATTAAAGTTTGGAGCTATGCCCAACGTGCTTGTCCTTATTTTATGCCTTAACCTTTGCCCAACAAATAACTACCTCATGATATGCATAGTTATGTGTCGAATGGTTTTTATAAAATACAACATATTTTATTCTAATTTGTAACTAGTTTAAAATTTTACTTTGTTGATTTTTAGTATTCTATTATGATAGATCGGCTTGACTGACATTACCTTTAAGCCGAATGATCTAGAAACTTCATTTAATCAACTACTGGTGTTACTATCTACGCAAAATGAGCACACAGTGTCTTGATGTCTTTTCGTAAATTTGTCTTTCTTGATATCGTATTACATCTAGTAAAAAAATGTCTCTATCAAAATCAACGTGCTTTAATTATGCCCTCTATCGTATAATGTACGAAAATTATGATTAAATCTAGATTTTTGTACCCTAAAAAGTCTCATAGAGGTTTCAAGTACATTTTGGAGAAGGACTTAACTCTGATAAATAGTACAACGATTAGTAAAATGAAAACATATACAAAACAAACAGATTTTTTTTGTCAGATATGTTTGCCTTATCAACAAGTCAAAACTAACAAACCTAAGCTAGTTTAAGCTAAACATAAAAATATTGTATTTCCAGTCATAGATCCTGAAATTGTTCTTATCTATATTAATAGCCGTTCAGGAAAATTTCCACAAGAATTCAAGACAACTTTATTTTAAAAGACAACTCCCGCATTAGGACTAAAACCTGTGTCGCGGAGGACTTTAGAAACATACAACTAACGGACGCAATGAACACCCAGACTCGAAACAACAATTTGTGAATTACAGGAAGTGTTGTCTCGTGTGGGGATCGAACCCACAACACTCGGCGCAGTGACAAGCGGTGAGGCGGCCGCTTAAACCACTACGCCAACCGTGCATTCAAAACTTCCTTTCAATAGACGTAGATGCTGTGTAACGAACTAAGAACCTACGCTAGCGTCTCTGGGATAACGGAAGTATGTCATCTGTCTTATTTGTCTAGTCACTCTATTCAAAGAACTCAGATATTTACATAGATGCGCATTTCTTATGGGCGCTCTGTAGACAAACTTTCTGCGACCCAAATTGCCGCTTGGCAGCGTGGCAGTCGCGCTGTGACAGCTGTCTCTACGACAGCAAGAGAGACGAACGTTTCTCCTGTATATCTTACGAGAGCAAGAGATTATTAGTTTATAACTTACATTGTCATATCTGGAGCACTTATAATATATGTGCATTAAGTCCGCCTCTGTACACTTGTTTGTGCATAAAGTTAAATAAATAAATAAATATAAGGATGATTTTGAGCCATAACAAAATTTTTGTTTCTTTTTTTAATCAATATTATCACATTTTTATAAAATACTGAAAATTCTTCAACGATATCTTAATTAATCACTCAGGAGACTTTAAATTTCACCAAGTCCTGCTATCACATAAACTTACTCTACAAAATGAATTATCATTTATCTGTGTGTAAGTAAGTCGTGTTCGAAAACAAATTGTTCATATTATAATAAATCTTGTCCCTCCATCCGTATGAATCCCACAGCCAATAACATGACAAGACAAATAGAAGTAGAAAATAAAGTGAATATCTGTTCACTTCTAGTTCGGAACAGTTTCTAGTCCTATCTAATTTGACATCATTACACGTTGAATTACGTCTTGTTTCGGTTAATTTTCGGTAGAATAAGGTTATCGACTTGTGTAGAGTTGAGCGTGGGGCGCTGGAACAGGAAAGACTTTATTGCTAACAAATACTAATACTAACTTCCTGGTGGAAGCTGTATGAGGTCTCACAAGAGCATAGCATTTATGCCGCCAAAGGGTTACCACAGGGAACCAAAGATATCTCGTCCACGAACAGGAACTCTACATTTTGCCACTGTTGCCACATTACCCTTATATACTTAATTTCCTGAAAGAAGAGGCGTTAAAAATGTCGGTGAATGTCGTCTTCCTCGCTGATGGCGCATATTTCATTTTGCTGATTTCAGCATGAATGGGCCGGCTCGACCGGGGAAGTACTACCCTCTCACAGAAAATCGACGTAAAGTAGCAGTACCTAAACTGTTGCGTTTCGTTCGGTGAGTGAGAGTGCCGGAGGCCCTATCCCCTATTCCTTCTCCCTCATCCCACTCCTCATCCTATCCCTTTTACAAGAACGTCTTTCCTGTTCCAGCGCCCCACGCTTTTACAATCAAATATTATAATTAAAAGCACATAGTTTACACTTCAGCCAAGAAATAGAGACAACTTGAACGATCCATAATTTATTTTTTGTTTTTACGTGCAAATGCACGCACGAAAAACACGCTCTTATAAATAATTATAAGAGCGTGTTTTTCTAGTGTTTTTTAAACTATTAATTTATTGATAAATATTGTTTCTTTCGCTAAGTGTGCCACATTGTTTTGTTATAATAAAATTATAATGTTTTGTTATAATAATTATATTGAGTATAAATAAACTCTATCTGACAGTAAAAGCTTCCTTAAAGACTGGAAATCCTCTTAAAAGTTATTTAAGTCTATTCCTTCTATAAATTAACTGTCTTAACATTTAGCAATCAACCCCAATAACGGCATCGCATTAGTAACTAATTGAAACAAAATTAATTGAGCGATATTTTACATTGTACTCAATTTTCACAAAATTTACCAAAGAGCCGAATATATAATGGAATAAATTGCAAAATTGGAAATTGATTTGTCGTAATCCAAGCACAATGGATTATGGTATTTCGCGTCTACTGTGTACGGCTGCACAGAAACATGATTCATTATTTTTATCGGATTAATTATAATGAATGAATATTAAATGTTGGAATTTCACGAATCAGGAAATGAGAGGCTGTGCAGTTTATGGTCTGAAGTACAAAGTATGAATAACAATATTGAATCAAGAGTTTATTCGGTCGTTGAATGAATTCTTACAACGTGGTTGTGTACTGTAACTATTACAGTTGTAGTGCCGACTGTGCATATTTTTTTGTTTCGGTAATAAAAAGAACATCTAAGACGAGTGACTTTATTATAAAATAGAGACTTAATATAGGTCTTGGTTAAGTTTTAACATCGCTGTCTCACAGTCATTATACGTAGATTAAAATCTCTTTCAGCAAAAAAAAAATCATTGGCAGAAACTCTTTGAAACAAATAACCACCCTTTTTGTAGTAGCTGGTTTGTAACCAGCTTTTTTCCATGGCAAGTTTGGTGGCCTAAAGTTTTAAAACAAGCAGTTTTTAATTCAGCTCTACGATCAATATTGTACTCCCCTACTTGAGTTATCGAATTTAATGTGCGATGAACATTAGTGCCACATTACTTACTTGCGACACTACCGTTCGACAAACGTTAGTACGAATAGTTTACTACTTTACTAATTAGGGAGCGGCGAACGCTAAAACACTAAAAAGGCTTCATCAACCTAGCTATTAGAATAATTAATCGTCGAACTATAGTTACGTCACATTAACTTTCATCGCACATAATTCTTCTTTACTCGAGTAGCAAAACCTTAATAGTGGAATTTTATCTAGGTTTGAGAAATAATTTCAAAATCATGTTCTCAACTGCAATTAAATAAATAGAGTTATTATTAACAGACTTCCCCTTTGTACTATCCGAAACAAAAGGCATTTAAAACTATTGCATTTAAACTTATAATAATGTGAATTGGCGTCGCTAGGGAGTCACAGATTGCTTTTATGGCGACCGCTCCATCCAAAACCGTCTGGCGATATAAAACCCCTAACTTTATGAGGTAAGCTTTATACTTTTTTTACAATCAGATAGAACATCTAACTTAATAGTACATCTAACTTAAAACTAAATTTAATAGTAAATGTAGAGGCGAGTTCACAGAGGCGGTAACTTTGTTTGAAACTATTCACTTTCATTTTGAATGGACGACATATCAGTCGCCGTAATATTTGCCAATTGTTAAAGCCGTGTGGTTGACGGCATAGAATAGAAGTGTCACCACCCCCTTTCTTCCCGTGGGTGTCGTAAGAGGCGACTAAGGGATAACACGATGCAAATACCATCTTTGCGTAGAGACGGAAAACTCGACATCAAACCCTATATGACTGCCTCGTTGGTCTCGTGGCTTAAATGTGCGAGTGGGATCGGGAGGTCCCGGGTTCGATTCCTGGGTCGGGCAGTGTTATTGGGTTTTTCTGTCACGCAATTCTCAGTAGCAGCATGGAGTCTGGAAATGTGCCCGGTACGGCTATAGGCCTTCCCCTTATTACGTGGGACTAAAGTATATCTGGCGAAAAGTGGGTGTAGAAATACACCTCTGCCTACTTCTTCGGGGTTATAGGCGTGAGACTATGTATGCATGTATGTATGTTAAACATTATTTAGCGTAAAATCCTCGATATTTTATCAATGAAAAGTAGGTCAAATAACGGAAAATAATTATGTACGGTATGCTTCGAAATACGAGCTTTAGGTGTAGCATATGCCAGTTAATAAATGAAACGAAATTCATTTTACAATAAATAGAATTCTGTCTGTCAATCTCAAAGACTAGAAAAATAATTGTTCCTTTCTACTTATTATCTTCTTCTAGATAACACGGGCTCTACAATAAATAAGATAAATACGATGTATTATGATAATTTAAAGATACGGTTCGTGCCCTTTCATCGGTATAAACTAGAAGATATTTTAAGAAAGATGATGATCTATGACAGAAAATATTGAATGGCATACATAATAAATTAGCGGGTCTTAATCGCTAATTTATTTTGTATGATGTATACAAATCGCGAAAGTTTAAAATCGAATATTGAATGGCGTCGGTTATCCGTTTATCTTTCTGCGTGAGTTTGTTGAGCCGACGGAATGGCTCATTCATAGCTCATAGCTTATAACTCATAACTCATAGCTCGTAGCCGGCCTCATAGTTTGTGGTAGAGTTATCAGTTACCACCGCTACGGACCAGTAGTGCCTCTTATGTTAGGGTTGCATAACATTACATCACACTTTATTAATGTGTTTTGTTGATTATCAATTCAGTTATATTTAATTACTTCCACGGACTTGGCGAAGACTTTATCTCTAGGTTCCCTGCTCCACTAGCAGAACTTAGGATTAAAAATGGCAAAAAAATACGTAGGCTCCATCGTAAAATTTTTTTGGAAATTTTTAGCAGCAGTAACAAGCACTTGTAAGAATAATGCATCCCATATTTCTTTATACCAGTGATAGCCCTTTGGAGATATCGCTTGTCCCGTGCCTCGGAGAGCACGGTAAGCTGTCGGTCCCGGCTGTCACGAAGATCTTTAAGAGTCCTTATAGCGATCGAGTTAGTACCTAAAAATATATTGACACTAGTCTAAACCATGGAATATCGCTATTCCTTTTGGGTTGTGGAGGTCAGATAGGCAGTCAAATCCGGTTAGACTAGAAAGCGGATCCCGGGTTCTAACTGGGATAACGCTAGAAGAATGATAAATACATTTTCAAAAACAAACTTTAGACGCCAGTAGTAAAGCCAATAAGTTTACGTTGATGGCTGTAATTCCCTAGCAAAACAATACATTGCATTGTGTAGAACCTCTGCTATTCTAACAAACTATCTTGAGCAACTTAATTACGCGTCGTATGCAAGTAAAGTCGTATAATTTCTCTCATATAATGTCAGGACTTGCACTGCTCTTACTTAATTAGACGATACAATGGTCTAACATTCACACAAATGTAATACATTTAGATTCTGCCACTTAATATACTGTGCTACAAGATTCTCCTTGGAAATGGTTGCAATAAATTTAAAACAGTTGAAGAGAATATATTTCTGGAGATAAAACCTTTTGAAATATAACTTCAATATTTACATTCAAAAAAATATAATAATTATATAATATATATTAAAATATGAAAATTATATTTTTAGACCTTATCACAAAACAAATACTAAATATAACAGTCGGTCTTATTCCTGAATTAACACAATTTTCAGCAGTTTATTCACAATACCTTTGTTTTTATTGAAATTAAAGAGAGGAATGCCTCGAAAAAGCCTTAATTTTTTTCCATGAATATTTTTATTACAAAGTACCCGCCTAAGACTGCAGTTTGAACTACATAGATATTCAGGACAAGTTAAAAGCAGCCTAATTATGAAACGTTAATCCAACTACCGCTCTCAACGTGACTCGGCTTGCCGTTTGTCATGGGTCAGCAAAGTCATGCAACGCTGGCACAGGTCGCCACATGTATGTGGCGACCCTGGATGGGTCCAGGGTGACTGCGTGTGGCAATGACATTAGAGTAAAGCTATCTGTCTTAGTTCTAGTCTTAAGATAAAAGCGGTCTGAAAACGCCAACAACAGAGTTCTGTTGGCCACACACTTACACGAGAAGAAGAATAAAACGTTGAGTACATAGGCTGAAGTTGATTCTTGGCCTTTCCGCGTAGCTATTACATGCAGGCTAACGCAAAAAATATTGGCTGTAATTACTAAGACTAGGTGGAATCTATACTCTATACACATAAATACAATTGGAGTGTCTGTTTGTAATATTAAATAACCGCTTTTTATAAAATGCTTATATATGTATACACGCTACATATACCGAAATGACAATTTTTACAATTTTTGTCTGTCTGTCTATCTGTCTGTCTATTTGTTCTCGCTAATCTCTGGAACGGCTGGACCGATTTTGACGGGACTCACTGGCGGATAGCTGATGTACCAAGGAGTAACTTAGGCTATAAATTAATCGGGTACCAGAAGTAGTTCCCTAAAGACGCGGGTGAAACCGCGGGAAATAGCTAGTAATAAACAAGAAATAAAAATTTGCTACGATAAATATTTCCTTATTTTTTGTTTGTATGATGTTATTGATGTTGCAGGAAAATCCAGGCTATTGTAGACATTAGTACTATTTTGTCAGCAAAGCTCAATAGCTATGATTTATTACTCGCGATGATTGGGCCAAGTTCCTAGGAATTATTATTCAAACGAATACTGAACGAAATAAGTACTATCGTAATTCATAACGTCTGCTCTTACACTTGTATAAGGAAAATAAGTTCTCCTGCCAGATGATAAGGAAAATATGATGTACTAGATGAGCCCGCGGTTACACTTGCGTTATTTAAGGCTACTGCTCCACTTCCGTGGCTCATAGCGTGATGTTATATAGCCTATAGCCTTTGTCGAAAAATGGGCTATCTAACACTGAAAGAATTTTTCAAATCGGACCAGTAGTGCCTGAGATTAGCCCGTTTAACAAAACAAACAAACAAACAAACTCTTCAGCTTTATTTAGTAGTATAAGATTTATTAGTTAAGACCACATGTGCTTGATTAAAATTGTGGCGATTGAAACAAACTTCCAACCCCAATTTTACTCCTTTAGGAGCGCAATATTTTAAGAAATCCTTCCCTAGTGGATACGAACGTTATAAAAGGTACCTACTGTACAAATCATAATAACTGCCTCCATGGTCTGCGAGTCGCAGCGTATCAGACTGCGGCGCTAGTATGCGTCTGCTGATCGGGGGATCTTGGATTCGATTCGGGTTGGCCAAAAGTGTTACTGATCTTTTCCGAATTCGCAGTAGAATAACTGAGTCTGGTAATAGGCTCGCCTCCTGTTACGTGGACCCTAAGAATTCATAACCTGGTGAGCTATGAGTGTAATGTTACACATTTGCCTACCTCTCCAAGTATACAAGAGGCAATTATAAATCTAATAGTACGTTGATCTAATAGTAGATGAATCTAATTGTACGAATAGCATATCTTTGTTATTATTGATGTATGCCTAGCTGCCGCTTGCGGCGTCCAAGTATTATATTGATAAAATATTACCCTTCCTTTTGCCGTTGCCATAGTCGGGTAAAAAATATCTAATGTGTAAATCTAGGTGATAAACTCTAAGCGGATTTGGATAGAATCTGTTTACCAAATATCAATTTATTTTCCGACGTTATTGAGGCATTTAATCGCAAATATTCAGAATTATAAATCCTCGTTGGTCTCGCGGCATAAATGTGCGGATCGGGAGGTTCCGGGTTCGATTCCTGGGTCGGGCAGTGTTATTGGGTTTTTCTGTCACGAAATTCTCAGTAGCAGCACGGAATCTGGAAATGTGCCCGGTACGGCAATAGGCTCGCCCCTTATTACGTGGGACTAAAGTATATCTGGCGAAAAGTGGGTGTAGACATACACCTCTGCCTACCTCTTCGGGGTTATAGGCGTGAGACTATGTATAAATGTAGACATCTACATAACAGTATTGTGGGTATTAGAAAGACTGTTGTAGTTGGCGTATAATCCCTTTTCGTATGAATGAAATGGTTTTATCATAGAGTTATTTTATTTCTGTTTCTATGTTTGCTATTTAACAAAAAAATACAAGATTGCAAATACTAGAATACCAGTAAGTCTTACTGGTCTAACCAGATATGACAGAATATCAAATATTCAACATATATATTAATCAGTAATTACCTACTGAACAAAGGCTTTGAAGCCTTTAGAAGATCGCACAAAGGATATTTTACATAATTATTACAATAACGACATGCTTCCTACACAGGCTTAAAAAGATGTACTCATTTGTCAAGTGTGTGTGATTTGTGTGTCGGAGACGTAGCATCAATCAGTTGTGTCGTTGGTTAGGGGGAGGATGACGGCATGTAATGTGTTTATAAGACTTATAAGCTAAGAGAAATTGTTAGTAAATGCTGTAACTTATGCATATCTATAATAGAGGATAATGGAGGCAGAATTACACTGGTTTGCAGCCTAAACTAGTTTTTTTCGCTGCTGGATTTAAAGTAAAGTTGTTATTATTATATTACTAGACGACGCCAGCAGCTACGCCTGCATTTTTTTTTATTTACCCGTTTAGGCTGATCCCGTGGGAATTTCGGGAAATCCCTTCTTAGTGCACCCATACGGTCCCCAAGGAACATCCATGCCAAATTTCAGCTTCCTGTGCCCAATAGTTTCGGCTGTAGCGTGTCTGTCAGTCAGTCAGTAACGCAAGGATTTTATATATTAAGATAACTTAACGGGAATCGGTTATTGCAAAGTGCCTTAAAAAAATGTGAAAAAGCCTATGTATTATTCTGATGTATAACTTATATTATTAGATTCGTCAAAATCTTTTCAGAATTTTAGCTTGTATGAGGAACAAACAAATCAACTCTTTACTATTAGCGATCACGGTATATAGGCACAATAACAACTCATATAAGCAAAACTCTTTCTTAATACCTTATATCCGTAATTATTACAAATGATTTTTGGGCATCCAAAAATTCACAGCACTTAATAGTATATATAATTCTCATACAAAATAATATTTCTTAGAATGAGAATTAGAGTAGTAGTATAATATATTATGTTCGTAGTGGTATAATCTCTGAATAACCAGGAGAAAATTAGAAGCCAATAAGTACAGAGATTGTCTTACTTTAGTTACGTCGCGCTGAAGATGGCAGCTAATGTTCTTTACGCCGCCACATCTAATAACGGAAGCAAATGAAACCATTCCTTATGCTTAACGAAGAGTTTTCTTTAATACAGCAGTAAAGAAACGTAATGTACACTTTGCGGGAACTAGTCCACAAGGTATAAAAAGGCCTGAAAAGGTCGCGACTGTATTGCGGCCCGTACAATCCAAATTGGGCCGAACGACCCATAAAACACATTGGATGAAAGAAGTTGTGTAACTATGTACATTTCGTTGATATATTAGGAGGAGGTACTAACTCTATCTGTCACCCAAAGAGGGGCGCAAGACAAATAGTGTCTCGTGGGAAAAACTGCATACCTACGGCGGAGGGGACAAGCAGAAAGACGGAGATAAATCTTGGTTAGTCGCCACTGACACGTAAAAAGTGTGCATATGGAGCGGTGAATAAAGATAAATATGGTTTTCTTATTTGTTTATTTTTGATCTTAAGAATTTTCTTCTGCGAGCAAGTTAACGTACATTATACTCAAATTGCAATTTTTCAGCAATATGATGTCCTACTTTAAACTACATAATATCCCTTTAAAAACCTCATACACGGAAAGCTCAAAAAGCGTTTTAACCAATAAGGAATTGCGCCCAAGAACTCATAAATGACTAGAGAAACGTATTTTTCAGGCAAAAGACACCTGAACTTGAAGCCTTCAGTTAATATTTTCCTGAAGTTTACTAAAAACTAAAGAGAAGCAATATTAAACTTAACTAACTAGTACACTATGTATAATTTACGTTGCAGCATATATGTAATCAGCTTGCACTAATGACCTAACGCTCCACCTGGCGCTTAGCGCAGCCGGAGTTAACCTGAATAAGGCACACGACATATAGTATTTCAGTCCTTTATTTTGTTTTATCGTGAGGTAAATGCCTAGGTAATGTACAATATATTAGAGAAAAATAAAAAAGGTGGTAAAACGGTCACAGCAAAGTAAACATTAAGGGATCACGCAATTATTAAAATGGTTTGAGCGACCTCTCTACGTCTAGCACTGCCCCGAGTATTAAGGTATAAAACCCACAATTATACTCAGGGTACCTTACAGAAGATAACATTTTTTATTTACATATTGTTGGTTTGAATCTGGATAGTCGTTGTGTCCATTGTTTGAATGTTTGTAAAATTCTACACGATACAGGACGTAATTTCATTGAATAGTCATACTTTACAATCTTTTCGTTTTCGGAAGTTAGTTCTAGAAGTATCAGTTCTTTTAATAAATATATGTACGTAATATAATGTTTATCTTACTCTAATACCTATAAACAACAGATTTACCTAATTTTACCCTACAACGTGGGACGTAAACATTCGTTACATGGCGAAATGTGGGTGTAACACCTCTGCCTATCCTTTCGGGGATACTGGCGTGCGTTTATAAAAAAAAGCTGAATGTTTACTAATTATTTTCTTATCTTGTGACTTACTGAACCCAAAAACAGTACAATCAGATTCAAAATCTGTTTCCGAAGGTTACTCACCGTTGTGAGTGACAGCACAAGACGAACAAAGCGCTATTCTATTTGCGGCGGCACCGCGTCACGCCGTGAGCTGAGACATAATGGATGGCTCCTGAGGGCACGCGGGAGGAAATGTTGCGGCACACCAACTAATTCAGAAACGTCTCGATGCACTGAATTAATTATCTTTGATAACGTGGTAGATCAAAGGGGTTTAAACTTGTTATTAATATTATGTTTATCTAGGTTCAAACTGCGTAAAATTTCAGATGATTTCCTCTCGCTTATTATTTATTGTGCAGGCAGTAGGATAAGCAGACAGGCTGCTAAAACTGCACCAGCATCATTACGCCAATTTTTGTAATTGTGATTAACGCCAGCAAAATATGGCAGACAAAAATAATAAAATACGCAGTAATTTAAATAACGCATATAAAATCAATAAATCTATATTATTTATGGCATTTTATCTGCGGGTATCTAACCAATAATCGTGACACTAAAACAATAAGAACGAAAACAAAGACATTTATGAGTAGACAGCTCAAGATTAAATTTCTACAAAATAAGAAAATAACCTGATACTAAATTAAAAATTAGTCCTCAAGTGGCAAGAATATAGGGACTAAACAGTGCAGTGTGTGCTCAAATACAAGTGCGCTCTCTATTCCCGCATTATCATATCCAACAGAGATAGGTGATACAAATTAGTTAACGTGCTTTTCGAGGCACGCAGGTATTATCTCACCAATTTCTAACACAAAGCTTATGTTATTAATTCTGGTAAGAGAAACTCAGCATCACTTTTTGTTCAACCCGAGAATGGGGTTTGAGAACTCATGCTCTGGAGTCACTTGTGGTTGGTCTCAATATTCGATTAGTCCGAGGATATGGCTACCAGAGATACATATTTATTATTATTATTATTATTCATTTATTTCTCATTAATCAAATTTAAATTACATTATTAAATATATCACAAAAAAAATTAAATACATTTAAAAATATTAAAAAAAAAACCGTGGGATCCCACCAGCAACGGGCACAGGGTCCAAGCTGCCGGTGGTTAGGGCTCCAGAGACAGGAACTTCCTCACAATACGTGCCGTGTCGAGAAGTACTGCCTTTTGCATCAGACCCTTGACCCAAGCACCCAACGCGAGCCTCTTAAGGTGACGATCGAGGCTCTTGGCTATTAGGCCATTAACCGTTACAACTATCGGCACAATAATTGCCGAGTCGACAATCTCGTGAGCCAAGTCCAGATATTTAATCTGTTTGTCTTTCTCGGCTTTCACGAGATTCTCGTCATGAGGAATGGTGACATCAACAATTATTGCGAGGCGCTCTGGTCGATCTATCACCACAATATCAGGTTTGTTGTCTACAACAGTCCTGTCTGTGACGATAGATCGATCCCAGTACAATGTGGCATGACCATTTTGGAGAACTGGCTCTGCCACATACCTGTAGTACGGTACCTCGATATCTACAAGTTTGTATTTCAGAGCAAGTTGCTGGTGAATGATTCTAGCTACTTGGTTATGTCTGTGCAAATACTCGCCATTAGCAAGACGTGAATAACCGGAAACAATATGCCTGAGAGATTCACCGGACTGGTGACACGCACGGCAAATATTGGTAGTGCCATCCCTCAGGATATCGGTAGTTATTCGTCTTGATAACTTCGTCAGCAATTGCACAAACAAACCCTTCGGTTTCCCCAAAGAGGTCACCGAAGCGTAGCCAGTTCACCGAGGCTAATAGGTCTACATCGGGTCCATACAGGGCCCGATGGAACCTGCCATGAAGCTCCTTGCTCTGCCATACACGCTTGCGATCATCTACTGTAGTACAAGTACGTTAAAAATTTTTCTATTATTAAAAATTATTATAATATACCAAATGGAACCATGTTTTTGTGGTACCATTATGCGTAAAATAAATTCATATTTGATTTGACTAATTCTTTTTTTGCAAAATGGAACCACAAGCATTCGGTTCTACCATGTATAAATAAATATTGTAAACAGCAGAACCACAAGTATGTGATTTTATTGTACTGCGGAAGGCGTAAACTTAAAGTTTGAAATTCTAGCTGAAATTGAGAGTTTTTACAAAGACCTGTACGCATCATGGAAGTTTAAACTCTTGAAACCACGCAATGATGACTATAGAGCCCAACTCCCGCGCCAATATACGGAGAACATCCCTGATGCCAACCAAGGCGAGGTACGAGAAGGTCTCGTGCAACTTAAGAACACCAAGTCTCCATAAGATGACGAAATCACCAAAGAGCTCTTAAAAACAGGGGGGGACTGTAGTCCTGAAAGAGCTGGCGAGCCTCTTTAATTCCATTATCCATCAGGGCCTTACAGCTCAGGCGTGGATCGGGAGTGCGGTTGCCCTGTTCTTCAAAAAAAGGTGACAAAATCTCGCTGAAAACATATAGACACATTTCACTCTTTAGCCACCTCTACAAGTTGTTCTCGAGAGTGCTAACAAACAACCTCGCGAAAAAACTTGATGATTTCCAGCCACAGGAAATAGACTACATCCATACTGTTTGGCAGAATATACAGAAGACCAATGAGTACAATAAGCCGCTGTGTATGGCTTTCGTGGACTACGAGAAAGCCTTCGACTCCATCGAAACGTGGGTGGTTCTGGTTGCTCTGCAGCGGTCGTACTGATTGGCGCTACATCGAGGCGTTGATATGTTTGTATGATATCGCCACTAAGACCATCCAACTACAGCCCCGTCGTCGCGATTGCGACGAGGTGTGAGGCAGGGAGACTTAATATTTCAATCAGCTCTTCACCGGCGCACTCAAAGTACTACAACTCACACACTCAAAGTAAACTCAGTACTTGTACTGAGTACTACAGGTATGCGCCAGTTCTCCTTAGCCAACTTGAGCGGGATGAGTCCATTGTCCACTGTGACAACATCTCGATGCATGTCCACGTTAGCCCGGAGAAAATATTCTCTGAGATTGCACACCTCGCGGTTATGTAGGGTCTTGACATTCAGAAAGCCACGACCCCCACACTTCCGCGGGATGTACAACCTCATCACGGATGAACGTGGATGATGCATACGATATACCGTCAACAATGTGCGGACTCTTCTGTCCAGGGCATCCAATTCAGACTGAGTCCACTTGAGTATGCCAAAGGAGTATACAAGAAATGGCATGACCCAACCGTTGCAAGCACGAACCCTGTTGCCACCTGATAAAAGGCTTTTTAATACATTTTTCAGGCGGCCAAAGAAACGCTCCTGCAACGATAGCTTCATGTCAGCTTCATTGATACTTAAAGCCTGTGACATACCCAAGTACTTATAGGTATCGGTTAAGAGAAGCAATCTTAGGTAAATGGAATCTGAGAGTTGCAGCCCCTCAGATTCCACCATCCTGCCCTGCTTCACATGAATGACAGCACATTTATCCACACCGAACTCCATATTGATAGACTTACTAAAGTTTTGGGTTGCGTTTAGTAAATCTAGCAATTAGGCATCAGAGTGGGCAAATAACTTCAAGTCATCCATGAATAGCAGGTGAGATATGATCTGACCGCCTCTCTGTAACCTGTAGCCTAACCTTGAACCCTCCAGTAATGTACTGAGAGGGTTCATGGCTAGGCAAAACCAAAGGGGACTCAGACTGTCGCCCTGAAAAATTCCCCTCTCAATTTTAATACGTTCGCCGTCCTCCTGGATCCTTCGGCATCTTGGATAGCAAAGAATCGTATTCCATTGCCCCATACATGACTTTAAGAAGGTGCGTAGAGTAGTATTTACTTTATACAACTCTAGCACCCTCAAAAGCCATGTATGCGGCACGGAGTCATACGCTTTCTTATAATCTATCCAACATGCCGCCAGATCCTTTCGGTTACGGCGAACTTGTTGGCTAAGGGCCATGTCAATGAGGAGGAGCTCCTTAGTACCACGAGCCCCCTTCCTACATCCATTCTGAGAGGCTGATATAATTGAAAAGTCTTCAACATGCTTAGCTATTTTAGCTGTCAAAATAGATGTAAGAAGTTTATAGACCGATGGTAAACATGTTATCGGTCTATAATTACCGGGCTCGCTAGTACTGCCAGTCTTGTGGAGCAGGTGGGTAATTCCAGTCGTCATAAAGGCTGCCAGCGACCCAGATTCCACGGCTGATTGGAATTGAGATGCCAAGCGTTCATGCGAACTACGTAGCCATTTCAGCCAGAAATTGTGCAGCCCGTCCAATCCTGGAGATTTCCAATTAGATAATGGACGGACTGCTTGTGTAACGTCCTGGCTAGAAATGGCCACGCATTCCATTTCAGGAATATGTTCGCATTATTATTATTTTTATATTTGACTTAAACTCCATGCAGAATATCATATTGAAACCGGTCGTTAAATATCTCTGGACCAAAGTGGCATACTCTGCATGCTCGTTAATACAATAATTTGTTAAGTCTATTTCACTTCTGCCTTTCAATGTATACTGTGTATTATTGTTGAATAAAATATACGAGTGCTTTAAGAAATTGTTAACAAAAACTACATCAAGTGTCTTATTTCAGCAGAAGCTCGTAAGTCTTGATGTAAAACACAATTTTTTAACAAGTTATTTCAGTAACAGTTTAACTATGAAAGCTTCAGGCTAAAAGAAAATTTACGTTTTGATGGAATGTTTACATCACTTTTTTATTGTATAACTGCGTGAAAGATGGCAAACATAAATCCATATAACATCTTTTATTATAAATGCTAAAGACAATTTATTTGTGTTATAATGCTTCACGGCTAGATCGATAACATGCAAATTTTCATCGAAATCGGTACATTTCGATGAAAATTATCATGATGCTCCTTGAAGTTCTGGGTTTTAATAGAGACTTATTATTAGCTTAAATTGACAGCTACCTAAAGAAATTAATGAAAAGTTGGATGAAATTTGACTCTCATTGATTTGCTATCTGGTTTTACAAATATTATACTTTTATCAACATATTTAACAATATTATCCACGTGGGCAAAGATGCAGGCAAAGCTGATAATTGTATTAGAGTTAATTCGACATGATCGTGTCAGCTGATGTTAATTGTGCAAGCAAGGCCGTTGTAATTGGTTGATCCAATATATTAATAAGGCGTTCTGTAGGCAGCATAACGTGATAATTGTGATGATTGCGATGTCAGCGTTTCGATATTCATTGATTGTTGTGTCAATGCTTACAATAATTTGGGTACATTTTAAGAGAAATTTGATGTGAGCAAGCAAAAGAAGGTTAGTTTTGTGGCTAGTATAAAAATAAAGATTGTATGACGATGAAAGTTAAGACGAGATGCTGGCAACTCGCCAATTTGGTGTTTTGTTGTTTCGCCATTTAAAGCTACCGGAAGTGAAAACAGAGATAGTCTTGATTTATGTTGAATAACTATTATTACAAAATTCAAAACAACTTTATACAACAATAATCAGCTTTCTTAGTCATGTCAGTCTAGAGACGTCCACTGCCAGACAGGCCTTACCCAAGGTTCTCCACACAGACCGATCTTGAGTAGCCCGCATCCAACCGCCATCCGCAATCTTAACCAGATCGTTAATCCAGCTTTCTTAACTAAAAATAAAACCATTTCTTAGTAAACACTAAAGTACTTACAGTGTTCATTTTCGTCTTAATTCAGAACCTTGTTCATTGACCTCACAAATAAACCGATCGGGCCCAAAGCACGATTGATACAAGCACGTTCGAGGCTACATTCGTAAAAGACGGTCAACATCGATCATTATTAGATGCATTAATGCAGCCTCTATAAAGGACTTGTCTAGGGTTGCCAACTGGAAAGTAAGTTTTTATACTGACGTTCTTGAATACGACGAGTATGAATATGATAATGCAAAACTATTATTATTATAACTGAAAAAAAATATATACTTAGTTATTATTTTAGGCACTAAGCAGCCAAACTTTATACTTTATTCAGGCTCTAAATCATAGGCTACATAGACATATGAAACTCAACCAGTTATTAAATTACTATACAATATACATATATGGTGGGCAAAAGCATATTAGGCATAATAATATAATTATGTGATAACTTCGCCTGATCGCCATTATAACAGATAACCGAATTAATATGTATCTTATAGATTCAAAATCAAATTCAAAATCCTTTATTCCTTTGGGTCACAATGTGACGCTTATGAACGTCAAAATACTAAATTTATAAAATAATTACTTAAAGACTCTACATTTACATTTACTGCCACGTTCGCAAAGCAATAGCTACCTATTGCTTTGCGAACGTGGCAGTAAATGTAAAGAACCATGAGAAAGAACGGGCAACAAAACTCACGGTCACTCTTTTTCATCGCCAGGTTTTGCATAATACACATAATTTACATTTTGTAAGGTGCTGCAACTGTTACACCTTCTATATCACTTGTATATATTTACTGTACATAATAATACTCAAGCATAATACTTTTGATGTTAATTTGGTTAGCCTCCTCAGAATAGACATGGTGAAACAGGAGCATCCACTTACATTATATATACCTAATAATGCAGGCAATCCGCGAAAGTGATCAGACCCATTATGGAAATGATGCATTTAAATATTAAAATCTAATACCAGCCCGCAAGACCGTCATCGACCAGTCATCGCAAGTAGCATCCATTCACGAGTATGACGCATGTGCCAGCCATCATCCCTCTCGCCATATTAGAGGGACAGGGATGACCCGACACACGACGCCACCACAAGAAATGACATTTTAGTGAGCATGACGATAACGGTATACGAACCGGCAGTAAGAAACAATCTATTGGTATACTGACCATGACCGCCAATTACCTCCATTTTCCAGATCGTTATTATTAACATAAATTAGTGGAACGCGTGAAGGAATGCAAATGTAGAAAGAATTTTGTGAAGGTGACATGTGAACAACGATATGGTCAGGGATAAATAATGTTAAACTACATTCAACAAATCATAACATCATCAAAGCAAAAATCATGTGTTCACGAGGCACCTCCACTTAACATGTTACTAATTAAGAAGAGAGTATTTTACACAGTCATAAAAATAACAATAATGGTGAATTTAAAAAAGCAACTAGACCCATGATGTCTTGTCATCTAGAAATTCTTTAATAGTGTAATAACCCCTTTTTAAAACAAAATTCGTAGTAGTGGTTTTAAATTTGTGCAGAGGTAAATTCATTATTTCCAGAGGTAATTTGTTAAAGAATTGTATACCGAGTCCCGCAAATGAGTTATGAACTTTATGTAGACGGTAGGTAGTGCCCACTAGTTTATGCTTATTCCTTGTGTTCACTTTGTGCAAGTCACTATTTTTACGGTAAAGAGTTAAGTTTTTCTTAACGTACATTAAATTAGCAAATATATACTGCGATGCAACTGTAAATATTTCTACTTCTTTAAATTTATCTCGTAAAGAATCTCTAGCACCTAACTTATATATTGCACGTATGGCCCTCTTTTGAATAACAAAAATTTTCTGAATATCGGCCGCCGTACCCCATAATAGTATCCCGTAAGACATTACACTGTGAAAGTAACTAAAGTAAACTAGTCTAGCAGTATCTACGTCTGTGAATTGGCGAACTTTCCTAACTGCAAATGCTGCAAAACTAAGTTTGACTGCCAGACAGGATATTTGGGCGCCCCACTGAAGCTTACAATCTAAAGTTAAACCTAAAAATACAGTTGAATCAACTAGGTTAATTGTTTCGTTATTTAAAATAATATTAGTAAGAACATTTTTGACATTCGGCAAAGTGAATTTCACACATTTTGTTTTACCAAAGTTGAGTAGCAAATTATTTGTCGTGAACCAATGTAGTACTTGCGAAAGAGAATTATTTACGCTGTCAATGTTACTTGTGTTACGATCAACTTTAAAATAAGTGAAGTGTCGTCAGCAAAAAGAACAATATCACATAGAGTTCTAACAAAGAATGGCAAGTCATTAATATATATTAAAAAAAGAAACGGACCAAGAATAGAGCCCTGTGGAACACCCATTCCCACTGGCAAACCTTGAGACCTACTTCCATTAACATCTACATACTGAACTCTATCTCTAAGGTTACTGGCAACAAGATTGAGTGCGCTATCTCGAATACTATAATGTTTGAGTTTACGTAAAAGTGTATCATGTTCAACATAATCAAAGGCCTTTGACAAGTCGCAAAAAACACCAATGGCATCCTTCAAATTTCCCTAAGCGTTAAAGATATGTTTTAATAGAGTTACACTGGCATCAACGGTGGAGCGACCCTTAGTGAAGCCATACTGCTCACTGTGCAATAAATTATTTGTGAGAAAGTGACTCTCTAACTGATGCAAAATAACCTTTTCAAAAATTTTACTGATTGCAGGCAAGACAGAAATTGGCCGATAGTTACTAGGGTCGCTCTTGGATCCTTTTTTGAAAAGTGGTATCACCTTGCTGTGTTTCATTAAATCAGGAAATACCCCTTTATCCGCGCATCTATTAAATATTGCAGCTAAATATGGAGCTATGCTAAAAATGATTTGGTGAACAAGACTAACTGAAATACCCCATAAGTCAATAGATTTCTTAATATTGATGGTCTTGAATGTCTTGAGGATGTCATTGGTGTCAATGTATTTAAAATTAAACTGCACATCACACTCATTCACATTGCCCCTAACTATTATCTCTGCTTTGCTTGGGCATGAGTCTAAACACTTGGTTGTTTTCACTGGTATGTTTATGAAGAAGTTGTTAAAAGTCTGAGCAACATCAATTTTCTTTGTAACTATTTCTCCATTACATTTTAATTCATAGCTATTATCTACTAACTTAGCTCGACCAGTCTCACTGTAATAATGTTCCAAGTTGTTTTTATTTTGTTCTTGGATTCTTTAATTTTATTACTTTTAATATAGACTTAGCTGAAGCACATGCTCTCTTAAAAACTTTTGAGTAATTTCTTACATATTCAATAAATGAAGGATTAAAATTGTATTGCTTCATATCATACAGATCATACAACCTAGATCTACTTTTGTATATTCCTACTGTTGCCCAATCACAAAATTTAACTTTAGAGCTCTTGGCAAATGTCTTCTGCTTAAAAATTTTATTGTAATCATTTTTAATAACATCAAATAACCACTTATATAATTCATCTGGATCATCGTGAGTTAAGTCAATGATGGCGATCTTAGCAGCAACATCATCACTAAAGCGATTAAGGCGAGCAGAGGTCATAGGCCTAGGTCATAGGCATACATGTGATTTTTTGTACTGTAGGGTTTGTATTAGTTGGAATTACTACCTTTTGTCCACAGTGATCCGATGTCAAGTCACTCAAAACAGCTTTACTTAAGTACAAACAATTGCAAAAAATATTATCTAAGCATGTAGAAGAATGTGAGGTAGTTCTGGTTGGTTCAGAAAATAAAACATTCAAATTAAATGACATAAATAAACTAACTAACCTAGTACAATACATTCAAGAAAAAGACAAATATCACCTCAGCCTGCCGTGAACATGAATTCTGTAAAGAATTCGAAACGTCACCTAGTAATAAATTAAAAATATAGTTTCTAGATCTTTAGTTTCAAATGTAATAACTCAGTGAAACCAATACAACGCGATAAAATCTGTAAACTGTAGTTTAATTTCAATGTGTAACATTCGCGTAAACCCAAGAAGATATAACCTAGTACAAGTTGGTGATTGTTCTAACAAGTTAACATTAAAATCACCACATACGATTATTGACTTCCTGCTGGAACTTAAGTGTTTTATGTCGTCCTCCATGATGCTTTCAAATTGGCTAAAGTCACTTTGCGGTGGTCGGTATACACAGACTATGACGTGTTGCTCAAGTTCAACACAAGATATCTCAGCGGTGCGCTCGATAGAAAGTTCGGCTATGTCCTTTCGTTCTTTACATTTAATACTATTACAAACATATATGAGAGAGCCACCACGAATAGCGTTCTTTCTTACGAATGCACTTATCGCTGTATAAAATTCATTATTAAATATTAATTGGTCACCTCTTAGCCAATGTTCCGTAATGCATAATACATGCAACTTATGTTTCTTTAAAAATAAATCTATCTCTAATTCTTTGCTAGATAGGCCTTGTATGTTTTGATGAGCTAAGTTTAAAACAAATGAATGCTTATCTGTTGTCTCATCTAGTAGTTTAAACTAATAGATTTGTCAATACTTCTATTGGTATAACTATTATCTACCAAATTCCTAAGTACTCTAGTAGTACTGCGTTCACTATGTAAATTAAATGCTAATAATTTAGCAAGTTGTCGCCTATATATAAAAGAGAGATACATAGTATCTTTTGTTAAAAAGAAATTACTAATAGAAATATTAGTCAAAAAATAAAATATGGTCACTATGACTAAAAGTGCTATTATAGAATAATAGATTCAATTTACCTATCTGGTTATTTTCTTTATAAAATAAGTTATTGGAATATGGTAATGCACAGACAATAAAATTGCACCCCACTTTAGAACTTTGTTCTATCATAATATCTGATAAAGCTAATATTTCTTTCTTGGTAATTAGTAGGCTATCCCCATATAAAATTATAACTGTAGAATGTTTATTTAGTCTAGCATTCTTTAATTTATTAATTAACATAGACATTCCTTGTCCTCGTGAACAAATATTTTGTATAGACCGATCAGTATAACTATTAATCAGGCTACCCATACCAATTCCTAATTGGTCAGAAAAAATTAAAACATTGTTATCTAAAACCTTATTATTTTCATTATGTAAAATTGTGTCAGAACCTGAACCATGACATGTTTTCAAAGGATATTCATCTTGAAAGTCACTACATAACTTGGTTGTACAATTAGGTGAAGCCTCTAACTTATGATTTGAACAATTTAAACAGTTACTGTTGTTGGTCATAGAGAGCAGTTGTTTTAGATTTTCTCTACCAACTCTACTAATTTCATCATATTAGAATATATATTCCTGTGTTTCACTTTGATGATCTATTATCAATTTGTTGAGCTGTGCATTTAATGATGTGATTTGTGTTTGCAGCTTACATGTGTGTTGTTCATATTGTAATCGGCTACAGGCTAATTTATTTATTTATTTAACTTTGGGAAAACAAACAGTAGTACATTATGTATACACAATAAGTCCTTATTACTAAGCTTAACTAATATACTACCTACTACATTTTCCACAAATTACTAATTAAAAGTTATACTTCTGTTAGCAGACATGAGCTGTATTCAACGCAGTAAATATGTATATTTTTGAAGAAAAAAGGTATTTGAACAAAATTCTGATATATTAATAACAATAAAAAGATGCCACTGAGTTGATATTAATATTAAACCTGTATAGCCTGTTGCCGATCTTTTAGGATTGTAATTATATATTTTTTAAAAGTAAACTTACTGAGACATAATATATCGATTGCACTAAAATATTTATTATATATGTCGACTAAACGTTGCAGAGGTGAGCGTACGCCAGCATTCGTTTTACAAAGTCTAGTAGCAAATAGATGTCTGGATCGCACCTCTCGCCCATGCATCGTTCGAGGAACCAGGTAACACAAGCGATTCACTAAGTCAGGACAATCAAATTTGTTGCGGCATACACTGAAAAGAGTCATGGTGTCAAGAAGAACACGTCTAGACTGTAGACTTAACATGTTATATTTCTTAAGGAGTTGTTCGTATGATATTTTTTTACGGAAACATCTATACTGCATAGCGCGAAGATACTTACGTTGGACCATTTCAATGGCATCATTATATTTTGCATAATGTGGATTCCAAATAGGTACTGCATACTCTAATTGCGGTCGTATTATTGACTTATATAAGTATAGGTATGTAGACGGACGGCGGAATTCGTGAGTGGCTCGCATTATGAAACCAAACAATTGGTACGCTTTATTGACTATCTTTTCTACGTGCATATCTAGATGAAGTTTTGAGTCAAGATGGATGCCAAGATCACGTAAACTTAATGCTTTATTAACAAATTTGTTACTGAGTTTATAATTAAAATTAATAGTGTTCATTTTTTTAGTAAATGTTATGCTATGGCATTTGGGGAGACTTAGGTGTAGCTTGTTGGCTGAACAATAGCTGGAAAAGCGGTCAAGGTCTTCTTGGAATTCAGTACAGTCCAGCTCATTTGAAATATTTTTAAAAACTTTTAGATCATCCGCGTATAAAAGGAATTTTGAATGTCTAAAGCAACTTTTAATATCATTTATAAATAATATGAATAGCAAAGGGCCTAAAATCGAGCCTTGTGGGACTCCTGAGGTAACCTGAATAGAGTTGGATTCGTAACCATTTATCACAACTTTTTGGGTTCTGTTTGTTATGTATGAGATGAACCATCGAAGGAGATCCCCTCTTATACCGTTGAAGGCGATTTTATTTAACAGCAATTTGTGGTCAACTTTATCAAAAGCCTTTTGGAAATCAGTGTATACCGCATCAATTTGTTGTCTATTATCCAAACCCTCAAATAGCTGAGTCGAAAATATAAGAAGATTGCTTATGCACGACCTATCTTTGACAAAACCATGTTGTTCGTATAATATGGCACGTCGAACAATTGGATATATCTCATTATGTACAAACTTTTCAAAGAGTTTAGAGAATGCTGACAGTATAGAGATTGGACGGTAGGTTTCGACATCATTTTTGGATCCACCTTTATGAACTGGCACAATATTTGCGCATTTCCATGTGTCAGGAAAAATACCATGTGATACGCATTTATTAAATATTATAAAGATAGGGTAACATATAGTATTGTAGGTAGTTTTTAAGAATATAGATGAGATACCATCTGGACCAGGACCCTTAGTTGAATCTAGTAATTTTAATTCTCTGCGTATATTATCCAAAGAGAAGTGCAACTTGGATAAGTTAATATCGTGCTCAGAGGTCATAGGTGGAGGTTCCCATGTGTCCAGATCAAATGTGGAAGGTTCATAAACCGAGCAAAAAAAGCTGGAAAATAAATTACATATTTCGATAGGATCATTAGCGGGGATATCTTTATAATGAACCGAGCAAGGTATTTTGTTTGTGTTTTTTCTATTGGAGATGTATGACCAGAAAGCCTTAATATTTGTAGTAATATTGTCCTCGACTGAGTTTATATAGGCTTTATAGCATTTATCTGCTAGTTGTTTGAATCTGAGTCTATTAATGGAAAACATCTCGTAGTCTTTAATATTTCCATATTTTTTCCACCTGATCCACGAAGAAAATTTATTTTTGTAAATGCGTATTAGAGTTTTAGAAAACCAGATAGGAAAATTTATATTCTTGTGTTTTCGTCTGGGAGTGTGTAATCTAATTATTTCATACAATTTTTCGTAAAATACCGAAACCGCATCATCAGGAGTTAATGTTTCAAGTAAACTATTCCAATCTACATCTTCTATATCCTTATTTATTTTTTCATAATTAGCTTTGTAATAGTTTAATGGATTTTTTACTCTACATTGAGAAATAGAAAATACGGATTTATTAAGCAGAACATGTACATAAAAGGCTGGGTGAATTTTATCAATGGGTACTAAAGGGACATCAGCGATACACACAACGGAGTGTATATTACACAAAAACAAGTCTAATATGCGTTCATGACAGTTAGTCAAATGATAATATTGTCGTAAATTTAGTTGTGAACAAACAAGTAACAATTGACGAGATGCGTTATTAATAGGGATACATTCCATATATGACTCCTGTTTAACCCATTTAAGTTGAGGCATGTTGAAATCGCCAATCCAAATTACACTGTCAATGCAATTGCTGTTAGATAATAATGAGAGAGAATTTACAAAATGTATATATATTTCTTCTACAGTATTAGGCGGTATATACGTAGCACAAATTACATGATATTTAGCATTATCAGAGGGTATTTTAATTATAACATGTTCGGGTAAAATTAGTGGAGGTGATAAAAAAACAAGGGACGGTTTTAGTGCCTTTGATACCGCTATAAGGACGCCACCTCCATCTTTTTTGCCTGTAATATTACGATTGCGATCATATCTAAATACTGAGTAACGATCATCGATGAATTCGTTATCTGAAATGTCGGGCGTCAGCCAAGTCTCGGTAAGAATAATTAAATCATATGCATGTGACAATATATTAAGATATAAAGTGTTTAATTTTGTCCTGATCCCTCGACAGTTTTGATAATAAATGGATAGGTTACAATTAGCCATTATTTAAAAATTAAAATGCTCGCATGAATAATAAGCAATAATATGTTAATATAATCTAGATACATTAAAAATAGCGCAATCGAAATCATTTTATTGTTCGATTCTGAATCATATGTTATATAAAAAGAACAACACAGCGAAAGCTCATGGATCGGTGGCAGCTCCGTGACATAATGAGTACATCTGGTTATAATTTTAATAATGAGAATATTAGGAAATACTGCATGACAATAAAACAAAACAAAGAAATATTTGAAGTAATGTAAAACAAGGAAGCTAAGGTTTATTAAACACGAGATAATTGGCGTAATTAGAAATATTAATTCCTTATTTAATAGGTCACTATTTGTCTGTAGCATTTTTTGCACTACAACAAGAGTGGATTTTACTTGATATGTCGGCCTCTGTACGTATAGCAAGTGTAGAAGAATCATCCTTTTCTTTGACCAGAATAGTACCATTGCGGACCCATACATACTTGAACTTATTTGCCTTAGCAGCTTCACAGCATTTACGAAAAAGCTCTTTGTTTCGCAGTGTTAAGTGTTCATTCATATATATTCGGCAAGGTGTTCCGGTCATGCCGATGCGATCAGATGTAAATCCCTTTGACAGTCGATAGGCGCTTAGCATGTTATCACGGAGTAATCGGGATGCAAACTTCACTATTATGTTTTTAGGACGTGTATTCTTCGAGTGTGCATGTGGGACACGGTGGATAGCAACTATATCACGCTGGGGTAGTGTTATATTAATTGCTGATGCTATGGACTCTAACACGGAGATCAGGTTCTCACCACGCCTTTCAGGCAGATTACATATTTCTATATTACAGTGCCTCGCCTGCTATTCCAATACATCTATCTTATTTTCTAACAAAGCCATGGCAGCAGCCCCAGAATCATTCAGTTTTCGCTCCATATCTGCGATACGCTTCGCACCATCTTCATAATTCTCCGCATTAAAATTAACAGACGACTTTAATTCTGATAAATCTGTAGATAATTCCGCGTATTTAGTCATCAATTCAGCGACATCAGATTAAGTAGACGAGTACTCGGTGCGCAACTGCTTCACCTCATTGGAAATTTGTGAGGTGGCAGAGGATAGGGTATTAAACTCCTCTCTGAGAGTACTTATATTCATATTTATACTTACAAACTGATTGGTAATATCAGTGCGCAAATCATTTATGCTTCTTTTCATCTCCATTGATAATTCTGATATAGCCTGGGTTAGGACACATTCAGGCTGTTTCCTCTTCCTTTGGGTGACATTAGTGCCTGATTCCTCTTTTGTAAGATCAGGATTTGAATGAGATTTATTCGGTGAGTGAAACATTATGCGTATGTACAAATAATAACTGTAGTACCAGAACGTAGCGGTTGAAGTAAGCAATAGATGTTCAATAGCGCTCTTCTATTAGTTTGTTATGTAGTTGACGCAGTTAGCGATGACGTATTTCGCAGCGAGCCCGGCGTGTACCGATAGCCGAACGTCGCACGGTAGCGCGTCGTTACACTAGTCGTGCGTCACTTCACCTCGAGTTCGAACCCCGCAAATCGCAAACACTTTGTGACATTTTATAAATAATTGTTTAATTTAATGTTTAATGATAACTAGTCACTGACAAAAAGAGACAAGGCTCTACAAAGTTCAAGATGGCGCAGACACTATATGGTACACCACACTGGTTAGAACGAGAGGAACCGATACTATAAGCAAATTCGAAAATATTAAATAAATTGCAAAATGTTATTAATACAAAGCGCGAGATAACAGCACGTCTGCTCACAGGTAGTAAACGAACGAAACTAATTGCTCACTACTATCCTTAAGCTTAGAAACTAATAACTCACTCGCTTTAACTAAATCATGGTTAATTTGTGTTAAATCTATAATTTTCTTTAACCTCTTATAGCCTAACTCAAGTCGCTTTATTAATTTATTTAATTTTGTCAATTTCCTAAATTTACTATTTGAAACCTTATATGTAAAGTTACAATTACATTTTACAGATTTAAAAATATTTGCCTTTCCACCAATGACTTCAGAGAACAGGTCCTGGTATGCTGCGCTGCTTAGTGACTGAATGAATTCCTCCAAGGTTGTTATTTTGGATTGAGCTTCACTCAAGCTTGTTTCCAACTCCATGATGCGACTGAGCTGCCTCATATATGTATCATCGCAGCTACTATATAATCTGACTTCTTCCTGCAGTCTGTCCCGCTGTTCCAGAATGTCCATATGTTCTATGTGGAGTTTCGTCAATTGTGCTTTCAGTTGTGAGACTTTGTCATTAACATACTTAATTTCCTCTTCACTGTCAATTCGTTCCTTCAACAGTTGACTATGATCTTCCTTATATTTCTTGAGTTCCAGTAGTGCAATCTTCAACTTGTGCTCCGTTTCCTTTGCCAAAGCCTTACGGGTCATTATAGTGTGTGTAGACATATTTCGTACCCAAATTACCTTAAAAGAAGAAAAATAAAACAGCTGAATTATTTGAAAAATATTATAGGGTATGGGGAAAGGGATGTTAATATATAGATATAACAAATACTCAGAAAAAGTTGAAAGACAGAAAGATTTTAAGAAAGTACAGTGATGTAGGTATGTTGACAAAAAAAATAATAAGAAAAGTTATACAAATTGAACAGAAAAAAGAATAACGAAGGAACTAGAAAGGTGATTTGATTACTAGATATATTACTTATAATATCTTAGTTTCTTGGACAATCTTAAGTAAGCTAATAAAAACTGTAATTAATTAACCGCCTATAACACTAAATAGCTTTTATATTATATGATAGCGCTACCTTGTTTAAATTTAATAGCAATCAAATAGAGAACAGGCGCTAAACCGATGAGACTCCATTTTGTGTTCGACTCAAACCTTCTTTAAATAAAGGCTTAAATTTATTGGTTTCATAGGCGATTAATTCAGTAACCAAATTGTTTTAGGAGGAGTATGTTTGCTAGTTTATAGGTGACTAAATCATGTTTTGGCATGTTTGTAATAACTAGTGTACATGCCTATATTCTCTTATTAGTGAGTGTGATCTAAACTGATTTTGATAGTTCCTGAGGGTTTTTTTTTACTTTACAACAGTTGCCAAAGTCCCAATGATACTGGTTTTTTCAAGTTTGTAATATTTTTATTTGTTTTAGGGAGGCGGTCGATTACCGACAGTGTGTGATATTTGTAATTTCGTCACGGGACTAAACTTTGTGTGATTCACAAAGTGAGGTATCGTATTAGGCTATAGAGGACCATTGCTCGGCATTGGCTTCCCTCAAGGGTCTCCGCGCAGACAGATTATTGGTTTATGAACTTTGAATGTTTACAAAGACTTCTACTACGAAAAAGTCCTCTTTTGATAAACTCAAAACCACGTAAAGCATTTTCATAGGATTTTCAGTATGAGTTGTATGATTCCTGTGACAGCCTTAGGTGTAGAAATCACGCAGAAGAAGTATAGTTAAAATATAAGACATTATAAAATATGCCTTCCGCAAGGCAACGATTTATTGATGGGAATTGTCGTATAAAAAGCACTTGTACATCATGTCTTCAATGTAAAAGATTTCAAACGTAACATAAGTAACATAGGCGCATATATATAGGTGTTACTAAACATTGGTGTAATTCATCACTGTAATACGTAATGTTAACAAATTGCTGTCCAATCAATCATTGCCAGTTATTTTAACGTAAAAGTAGCTAATGCTTCACTGTGTTTGATGAATTGAATACCAATAAATTTGGGATGATATTTATCGAAAAACTAATTTTGCTAAACGTTTCAATAAATTATGTTTGTAAAAAAATCGTGAATAGTTTCAAATGAACGATGGGGATATTATATATTTGGGCTTATAACGCGAACATGTGTATTTCGTTTGAAGTAAAATATTTTAGATTGATATTTACTATGTCATAAAATTGCTTTACTTGTATTGTAATAATAAATATGCCATGAGCTTTTTAGGGAAGATCAAATAAATTTAAAAAGTGCTGATGAATTTTCGTTGCATTTTAAAAGGGAATATCGGCTATTCCAGATATTGAGTTATAAAATTACGTTAATTTCACTTCAAAACACGATAAAAAATTTAAAACCAAGGATATAAGAAGCAAATTTGCATTTAATTTCGACTTAAAAGAATGAGTTTAATTAACTCCTTATTTATTTTTATTTTATTAAATTAATTTTGATTTTTCCAAAATGGTCCATGATAAACAAATACTCCTAAAAATTTAAATTTAAATCCGACTCGAATATATTTCACGGGGCATATGTTTTTGTAGTGACAGTATAATTGACTTACTGTTTTCAACAGTAGACAAATATACGAACAAATACTTTTAGTCACCAACAACACTAAAAACAGAAAAAGGTAATAAGATCCAAAGTCAAGAAATTAATAAATTTTAACTTCACAAGATCAAAAATACAATAAACCTTCTGCAATTCTCCGTTGCCCAACTTCAAATATATCATTATTTACATTGGACCGGACTTCAATAGTTTGAGTTTGCGCAAAAGTTTATACGTCCTGTAACAACCTTCCAACAATTCAGCACTTGCTGAATTATCATTTGAACTTGCCTAGTTTGCTGTGATTCTACGCCAAGAATATTTTAGTTAAATAAGAACAGAAACTTCTGTAAATGTGTGAGAGTGTTCGAATACCAAAGTTTGCCTTTTGTCTTATTTAAGCTTTCCCGCGGTTGGCGGAGCGTCTTCTCTGATTTGTTTAAACCTCTCATAGGTTTGTGGCAGCCGCTTGAAAATATAACTTAAAGTCGAGTTACAAAAACGGAAGTGTTATTGAATGTTTGTGGGGTGTTCTTGAATTATCCACTTGGTTTCTGTGCGTCAAAGCACAATTACTATCATTGGGATCACTAAATCAGGCAGGCAGGCTAAAGGGATTCCTATGTTTAAGCTGGCATCAAGATATCAAAGAGCACTAATTCCTTGTAGTCATGTCAAACATTTTTATGTCATTTATAAAGTCACGAAGTAAATACAATTTAGTAGGTACATAGGTACAATATGTATAATTTGTAAAATTCAGTGATTCAACACGGGCTGAGTTTAAACCTGTCTACGTGACAATCTATTAATCTTTGTACTACGGCTTCCAGTTTTGCTTTTTACTTTGCGTACACTACCCTATACCTAAATTACTGTGTTAAATATAAAACCTACCAAGAATTCTAAAAATACCAGTTTTAATTTCAGATCAATCTGCTGCCATTAAATATACTCTTAATTTAGTTTAAACGGCAGAGCAACAATCGCGCAGCAGTCGCGCTACAGCAAGCAACTCCCCGTTACCAAATACTTCCGTCCCAATACTAAGCCAATGTAAAGTAATGGAATTTGTCATGGTAAGTCACTTACCGAATTTATTCCCAATTTACCCAGATTTATTCGGAAATGTTCGGAAAACTACTTAAGAGTCTTAACTCATGCAAAGTAGGAATTACAAATAATTCCTACTTACTACCTTAAATATCGCAGCAGAAATATACATTAAAAGGTCAAAACCTTTTTATGTATATTTCTGCTGCGATATTTAAGTTAGGTAAGTACTTACTTATTATATGTTTTATTTGTAACACAAATAAGGTAAATCGAATCAACACAAATATTTTCCTCGTTAAGGATAATAAAAACATAATAGTTATAGTGTTTAATGGGATAATAATGTATTTTTGAAGTGTGCTTATGTGAAGTGCATCTCCAACTGTTAACTATTACGCCAGCTTTGATAAGCTTTCTGGAATAATAGTAATGTAGAAACAATTATACCTATCAAAACGTGATACAGATTACTTAGATTCTGATTTCACACTCGTCTTACTCTGAATTACTTACCAAATGGATTTTTGTACGTCTTGCACCAATAGATAATGTCATTCTCAATTAAGGTTTGGGCGTAAAATAAATTAAATGAATACAAAAACATCCATCACTAACAAAAACTCATAGTTTCTCATTAGTTTACTTAGAACTTAGTCCTTGAAGTAATTTAAATGTAGGCTTAATGCTGAAAAGCCATTAACATGTTTTCTTGCACTAACAAAGCGAGGTGTTTAACAAGCGCTCCAGAGCACTTTGTAACTTAATTGCCCTTTTTAATGTAAATTTACTCTTAAATTTAATCTTTTACTACATACGACTACAGATAGATTATGTTTATCTACTTCTACAAGTTTGTTGAGTTACTTTTAGTTTTCCTAGAATTAAGTACTAGGTTGTTTGCTGTAAACCATTGTGTAACTTGTAATAGTCCATTATTTACATCATCAAATTGATTTCTATTCCTATCTACTTTAAAAATAAGTGACGTATCATCTGCAAAAAGTACAACATCACAGATGTTTTTTAAATAAGAAGGTAAGTCATAAATATATACAAGAAATAGAAAAGGACCTAAAATTGAGCCTTGTGGAACGCCTAACTGTATAGGTAATTTAGAAGATGTAGTCCCATTTACATCTACGCACTGAAATCTCTGCCGCAGGTACGAATCGACAACACAAAGTGCGGTTTTCTCTACGCCATAGTGGCGGAGCTTACGCAGTAGTGTGTCGTGCTGTACGCAGCCAAATGCTTTAGATAGATCACAGAATACTCCAATAGCATTCTTTGATGACTCCCAAGCACTATAAACGTGTTTTATGAGAGCAACACCCGCATCAGTAGTGGATCTACCTTTAGTAAACCCATATTGACCTTTGTGAAGCAGACTATTTAAATTGAAGTAGTTTAGTAGCTGCTTTAAAAGAATCTTTTCAAATATTTTACTAAATGCCGGCAAGATAGATATGGGCCTAAAATTAATTTCATTTTTACTGCTAGATTTGAATAAGGGTATAATTTGACTTAATTTCATCAAATCCGGAAATGTTCAGTTAAGCATAAAACCTTAACATCATATTTTTCTAGAAATAAACTTAACTCTAATTCTTTGCCATCTAGGCCCTGCATGTTTTGGTGTACTATATTCAAATACTGCAGCCTAATTTTTGTCCTATCTTGAAGTTTAAATCACAAGACGTGTTAGTAAAATCGTTGTTATTACAAGTACTAACCCTATCAAATAAATTGTCAACACAAGGCTCTCTGCCTTGCTGTAAATTGTATGCTAATAGCTTAGCCAATAGCCTAATAGCTTATGTATCTGCCATTTTATATTAACCGACAGATTGTCGGTTAATATAAAATGGCAGATACATTGTATCTTTTGTTAAAGTACATTTACTAATAAATTTATTAGCGTCAAAAAATAATATTGCGTCACTATGACGACAAGTTATTTTATACAATAACATATTTAATGTGTGTATGTTTTCTGTATGTGTTAAGTTATTTGCGTATGGCAAAGCACATAAAATAAATTTACAACTAAATTTTGAATTAAGTCCTAGTAACTAGGGGGGACCCTCATGTGGGAACATCATACAAATATTTGAAGCAGAATCTTGCACCAAGAAATAAAACTATATTATTTTTTGGCTTTTACTACAAAAGAGAAAATGTGATGAAGTCCATTACATACTTGTCGTCGTCCCTGTGTTATGAAGAATATCTTCTTACCTACATTTATTTGTATAGTCAATTCCTCATGTTCTCTTGACAATTTGACACTGTTATTCCTTGTAACAATTAATACCTACTGAATCCATCCATACTGTACAGCGGGATAGCAGCCCTACGCTACTCACCCTGCTGTACAGGAATGCTTAAATGCTAAGGGACTAATCTAACTTGTTAACCTACACTATCCTAGAGTCGTAGCCTATCACCTATAATATCCTATGCTAGTTATCCTAATCCTTTTACCTATATGTAGCCTAAACCTATCCTAACTTGTACCTAGCGTATAATGCGTATAGGCTTGGTGCTCTGTGGTATTCTGTGATACAGACCAGCACTTATACGCACCTACTACTAGGCCCCTAACCTATGGCACGTACTATCGTGTTACTACTGTGGTATGCTGTGATACAGAACTACGATTCGTATGCGCCTAAGAACCTAATCCTATTTGTCCCTACAAATCCCTAGACCCTAGCCTACCATACGTAATAATATACAGCGCTATTTTTAATTAGTACAAAAAAATTTACAGGGCACTAAGTATCTTTAACTGATCATATTTCTGTAGTTGAAAAATAAAAACACTAAGTCCCAAAACTGTCCACAAAAATACGTGATAATTGGTAAATGCAATACTAATACTATGACCGACCCGTGTACTATCATAGTAAAATTAACCATTGATAAATTCCCCCCCCCCCCCGCCCCTCTGCGCCTGCGCCACTCCCCGACGATGCGACAAACAGTACTAACTTGCTAGCGAAAGTGAGCGTATCTAATTTCGTTGCAAAAGTTAATTGTTTGTCTACGTTTGCCTGACGCGATGGCCTATCATATCAGTTCATATCACGGGAGTATGTAGTTATGCTTCGTGCGTACTTTTTGAGTGGAAAAATCGCGAGTGCAGCTGTGTACCCATGGACATCGTATTGTGAGTGTACAAAAGTGACCGGGTCAGTGTCAAACAATTAAAACAGTGCATATTGGATGCTTTTGACAACGGTGGTGGATATTTCGAAGGACAATGGAAATACTTGTAAGTTTAGTAAATAATACGTACAGTACTCGCCAATCTTTATGGCCGCTCTGAATGTAGCCATCGGTACGAACTTGCGCATGGTACAGTCAGGTGGACATGTCATAACCAAGAAAATATATTTGTTATTATTGAAAATTAAAATCTTCAGTTACGTTGTTAGATTAGCTATCAATCAATCAATCAATCAATCAGCCTATCGCAGTCCACTGCTGGACATAGGCCTCTCCCAACACGCGCCACAGTACACGGTCCTCAGCCTTCCGCATCCAGTCTGTCCCAGCCGCCTTTTTCAGGTCGTCGGTCCACCTAGCCGGGGGCCGCCCTACCTTACGCTTGCCGAGACATGGTCGCCACTCTAGGATACGCTTGCTCCATCGGCCATCAGTCCTTCTACAGATATGGCCAGCCCACTGCCACTTGAGCCTACTGATTCTGTGAGCTATGTCGGTAACTTTGGTTCTTTGTCGGATAACTTCGTTTCGAATTTTATCCTTCAAAGAGACGCCAAGCATAGCCCGTTCCATAGCTCGCTGCGTGACTTTTAGTTTGTGGACTAGTCCCACTGTGAGTGTCCACGTCTCGGCACCGTACGTCATAACAGGTAGGACGCATTGGTTGAAGACTTTGGTCTTCAGGCATTGCGGTAGGGGCGAAGAGAAAACTCGACGTAGCTTGCCAAACGCTGCCCAACCCAACTGGATCCTGCGGTCGATTTCTTTCTCGAAGTTGTTTCTACCAAGCTGGACTACTTGCCCAAGGTAGACATACTCTTGAACAACTTCGAGCATCGATCCGTCGACATAAACCGGTCCCGGCACAATGTGTTCGTTGAACATAATCTTGGTTTTATCCAAGTTCATGCCGAGACCGACCCGTCGAGAGGCTCCATTTAGGCTGTGCAGCATCTCGCTCAGCTCTGCCAGGCTCTCTGCCACGATGACGATATCGTCGGCAAACCGAAGGTGGGATATGTACTCACCATTAATGTTGATGCCCCGTCCAGTCCAGTCCAGCGTCTTGAAGACGTCTTCGAGTGCGTTGGTGAAGAGCTTAGGGGATATTACATCCCCCTGCCTCACCCCTCTACGCAACTCAATGGGGCTGGTTTTATTGTCCTGGAGCTGGACGGTCATAGTGGCCGTGTCGTACAAACATCTCAACACCTCGATGTAGCGCCAATCGATGCGACACCGCTGCAGAGCATCCAGAACCGCCCAGGTTTCGATGGAGTCGAAGGCTTTCTCGTAGTCCACGAAAGCCATACACAGCGGCTGATTGTATTCGTTGGTCTTCTGTACAATCTGCCGAACAGTATGGATGTGGTCTACGGTGCTGTAGCCTTTTCGAAACCCGGCTTGTTCCGGTGGCTGGAAATCGTCGAGTTTTCTGGCGAGGCGATTTGTTAGGACTCTCGAGAACAACTTGTAGACGTGACTCAGGAGTGAGATGGGTCTGTAGTTTTTCAGCAGGGTTTTGTCACCTTTTTTGAAAAACAGAACCACCGCACTCCCACTCCACGCCTGAGGTGTTAGGCCTTGGTGGATAACGGAATTAAACAGGCTCGCCAGCTCTTTCAGAACTGCTGTCCCACCTGCTTTTAAGAGCTATGTGGTGATTCCGTCATCCCCTGGAGACTTGTTGTTCTTGAGCTGCTCGAGAGCCACTCTTACCTCGCCCTGGTTGACATCAGGAATGTCCTCCGTGTAATGGCGCGTGAGTTGGGCTCTGTGGTCATCATCGCTGGGTCTCGTGGGTTTAGGCATCCGTGATGCGTACAAGTCCTTGTAGAAACTCTCAATTTCAGCGAGAATCTCGAACTTGGAGGTTACCGTTTTGCCATCCGCAGTATTGAGTTTCGACAGATGCATTCTACCAAGCTGGCGAGCGAAGACTTTGGTGCCTCGATTCTGTTCAATCGCAGCCGTAATGGCGCGGGTATTGGAACATCGGAGGTCACGTCGTACCAGCTTCCGGATCTTCCGGTTTAGGTTTCTTCCATCTGTCGAAGACGTCTGCGCATATGACATTCCCCTTCTTTGCCTCATAAGTTCAAGAGTCTCGTGCGAGAGTTTACTTTGCTTGTTAACGCTTTTTCCGGGAAACACCCTTCGAGATACATCCTGTAGCGTTTTGACCACAGCGTCGGCTTTCTCGTCAACAGTGCCATTGGTTTCCAGCAGTCCGAAACGGTTTTGAAGTTCCAGTTGAAACTTTTCGGATCCTACTGCTAGCTGAGGCGCAGTAGGTCTAAGAGTAGACATCATTCATCATGCGAAGCCTCTCAGCTCTGAAGTCTATATTTAGAGTGCCTCGGACAAGTCGGTGATCGCTACCGGTATTAAACCTGTTGATCGCTGAGACGTCTCTAAATATATACCTCCGATCAGACATGATGAAGTCTATCTCGTTCCTTGTCACAGTATCGGGGCTTCGCCATGTCCACTTTCTATGAGGCTTCTTCTTAAAGAAGGTGTTCATTAGGAAGAGCCCCTGTGACTCCAGAAAGTTGACCAGCATTTGCCCCCTATGATTTCGGCACCCCACGCCATAGGATCCGATTCTCGTTTCGCCGCGTTCTTGTACTCCCACTTTGGCATTGAAATCCCCCATAACAACGCTGTAGTGTGTCTTGGTGGTATGATGTAGAGCCTTGGTGATGTCCTCATACATGGCTTCGACTATGTCATCGCAGTATGTCGAGGTCGGCGCATATACCTGTATCACCTTCAGAGAGTACCTGTCGGTGATCCTTAATATCAGGTACGCTACCCGTGTCGACACACTGCTGATTTCTACAACGTTGTTAGCGAGAGATTTGTTAACGAGGAAACCGACACCGCCCTGAGAGGGCTGATCGCCTTCTCGAAAGTAGAACAGGTTTCCTGACTCAAGGGTTATCGTGTCCTCCCCCTGTCTTCGGACTTCAGACAACCCCAATATATGCCAGTTTATATGACCTAGTTCTACTTCGAGTTCGGTGATGTGTTGGTCCAGCCGTAGAGAGCGTCCATTGTACGTAGCCAGGGTCAGTTTCTTGTGGTAGCCGTTTGCCGCAGCCCGGAGATTCTTAGCACCCCCTGCCCCGCTGTTACCGCGACCGCTACCCTTGTTGCGGACAGCGGGACTACCGGGAACTGGGGGCCTATTCGTTGGTGCGCTCATTGGGTGGTATTTGGCCTACTATACCGCGCTGGCCAGACGAGTTGGTATAGGGTTTGGTTTCAAGTTTTCCATCTCTTCGCAAAGATATTATTCGCTTTTTGCAATTTCCTTAGTCGCCTGTTACGACACCCACGGAATGAAATGGGGTAGTGACACTTGTATTCTTTATCCGTCACTACACGGAACAAGAGATTAGCTATATTATATTGTTAAATTGCATATTTAATCAAATTCGAGTAATGTAAATTCAGTTAGGTGAAGGGACTTTTAAGCTTAAACTTCTTTTCTTCTTCATAAACATTAATACGTCAAACACTGTGACGTCACATCGCGCTCCTCCGCCGCGAGCCTCGCTACGAGTGACGCACAGCAATGGGCCGTTCCCTCGCGCCCCTCCGCGCCGGCCCTATAAATACAGCGGATACGAGGCTTCGGCCCTTTCCTTCGGCCAGCACCGCCAGTTGAGTACAAGATCATCCGAAGACCTGTGAAGTGCCAACGTCGCCCACGCCCTGGATAATTGTCTCATCTGCTAATCTTAATTGTCAGTTTTTTTATTTATAACTAAAGCCATCGAATAACTGGAATTATAACGCGAGTTTAAACTTTCCTGGTGATATTTTTTATTTATTTCCCGTAAGTCAACCTAATTATCTCTCTTTAATTGCTCGGCGAGTGATCGATCCCGGCTACCCCGTGGAAATCAATCACTCGTGTGACATTGGCGCCCAATAGAATTTTTAATTATATTATATATATAATTTTTAAAACGTAAGTTGGCACTTTACAGGTGAGTAATAGAAATAATTTCTTTTTCTCTTGTATATTTTTCTCCTGTGTGTGCATATATTCTGGTGTGGTGAATTGCGTACAGGTACAGTTTCTATCTATTTTTCTTGGCCATAAGCAATTTAACTGTGTAAATAACATAACGGTGATTTAATTAACGTCTGTCTAAAATCACGTTTCCACCGCGGGCAGCGTGTTGAGCCGCCAACCGGTTCTAACCGCTTAGCCGTTGAACTAACGAGCCACGTGTTTGCGAAAAAATATTGTGATTCAACCTTTGAGTGACCTTTAAGAAATTTTTTCTTCCTTGACCAATCATCACACCATTGTATAATTTAGTGTATTTCAGCTTTTTTTAGCACAGTATTCGATTTTCTGGCGATATTTAATTTTTTTTTCTAGTGCCGGCGTAAATACTTAGATTTTCTATTATTGTTTTGTAATAATGGCTTACATTATAAATTTCTCATTATTAACTAAAGCGGAATTAGAATATGAGACCACAATACGCGGCGTTTCAAAGCCTGACGATCCCCGCAAACAAATCGCTAAACTTTCAGTTAAAACTCCCTCAGAGGATATATTATCTTCACCCTTCCCACCAGAGGAGGATGTGGCAGAAGTGGAAAAGTCGCTATTAAGATCAACTAAACACTTATCTATGTTGGAAGCAAACTATACTTCCGAGCTTCAACAGAAGGTCGAAACCGTGCTGCACCATTGTTTTCATCGACTGAATAGGGTGGATACCGGCAGTCTTGATATTAAAAAAATTGAGTCTGTGTGGAATAAATTTAATGACTTATATGCGAAATTACAATTAATCACGAGACGTAATTCGCGGTCGGATTGCTCAGTGGCAGAGGAAAACACTTTCTATAATTACGACCGTAAGCTTTTTTTCGAATTAGGTAAATTCAAATTTAACGGTAAATCATGTGTAAGATCCTTTATTGAAAAAATTGATGAATTTATGTCCTGTAGATCTATTCCTCACGACAAGATGTTGTCTTTCGCTTTTGAAATATTTTCGGGTGACGCATTAGTTTGGTATCGTTCTGTTAAAAATAATGTAAAGACTTGGTTAGAACTTTGCGAACTTTTGAAACGAGATTTTAGTCCGCATAACTACGATTATCGGCTTATGACGGAGATTCGTCAGCGCTCACAGGGCGAAAACGAATCAATAACTATTTACGTGGTAAAAATGCACGGTCTGTTTTCGCGACTTAGTTCTCCTATCGCTGATTCGGAGAAGCTAGAAATTTTGCTAAATAATATTAGACCTTGTTACACTAATTGTTTGCTCACTGCAAAGGTTGTTGATGTTGATAGTCTGGTCGAAGTTTGTCGTCTTTTCGAAAATTACCAAAGTCACAGTAAGCAATTTTCTGAACTAAAGTTTCAAAGAATACTGTAGCACCTGATCTAGCGTATAATTATCCGTTTTCTAATTTTTCTTCAAACAAAAATGTTTACAATCATAATCACTTCAATAAATATAACTCTGTCGCTGATACATCGAGATACAAGTCTGTACCACAAGTTAACGCCGTATCGAGTACTTCTAATATAAATAAAATTTTTTGCGTGCGTTGTAGATGCAATTCGCACTCATTACGTAATTGCCGTCAACCACACTACCTAATCTGTTTTAAGTGCGGTACAAAGGGTTTCAAGGTGTCAGACTGCCCTAATTGTAAATCTAAGTCGACCCCTACAGTTTCAAAAAACTAGTTAACAAGGATTGTGGAAAATCAAATTATACAACTAATTGTAATAAAACAAGAGTGGAATAATTGGTTGGACTTTTTAAAAAAATTCTTTAGTAGCTATCATATTTCCTCAATCCGTAATTCTAAAGTAGAATATTTACCTTACGTTACTCTAAAATTAAACGGAATACCTACCACTGGTCTTTTAGATTCTGGATCTTGCGTTACAATTTTAGGTAAAAATTTGCATAACTTATTCTTGAAAGACGATGTTTTGGATAAATCGAAACCTTTAAGGTTAATAACAGCTGGCGGCGAACGATTTGAGTCTTTGGGATCGGTGTTTCTACCCTTTGAGTTTCAGGATAAATTGATTAACTTAGAAGTTCATGTTGTACCTGGGATTCAAAATTCCCTTATCCTTGGCATGGATTTTTGGCGAAGCTTTGGCCTATTTCCTAACAAATTAGAGTCTGTTTTGATTGTGAACAAGTCTGACGCTCAAGTAATGGAGTTGCAGGCAGTTCCCCCTACACATCTTGTTTCTTATGATCATCTTACAGTCGACCAGAGAGCTACCGCTGACAACATTATTTCTAAATTTACCGATATTTCATACGAGAAGCGGGGTCTCGGTTGCACAAATATTATTTCTCATTCAATTGATACAGGTGATTGCTCCCCTATTCGGCAAAGATTTTATCGCATGTCTCCCGATAAACAAAGAATTTTAATAAAGCATCTTGACGACATGCTCTCAGAGGATGTTGTTGAACGATCTGAAAGCCCGTGGTCAAACCCTGTCATTTTGACCCCTAAGAAGAATGGTGAACTGCGTTTCTGTTTGGACAGTCGTAAATTAAATTCCGTTACAAAAAAAGATGCTTATAGCTTGCCTTATATTTCGGAAATTTTAGATAATCTGAGAGATGCTAAATACTTGTCTAGTTTAGATTTGTCTAAATCTTTTTGGCAAACATTAATTAAAGAAGAGGACCGTTGCAAAACAGCCTTTTATATTCCTACGCGTGGCACATTTCAATTCAAAAGAATGCCTTTCGGTCTTACGAATGCGCCAGCTACTCAACAACGATTAGTTGATATTTTATTTTATGGTCCAGAATTTGAAAATAAGGTTTTCTGTTTTATCGATGACATAATCTGTATCACGTCCAGTTTCAACGAGCATATTACTCTTTTATTACGCATTCTTGATAAACTAAAAAGCGCTAATTTAACAATTAATCTCGAAAAATGTCAATTTTTTAGAGATAAACTAAAATTTTTAGGCTATGTTGTCGACTCTAGTGGATTGCATCCCGATCCGGATAAAGTAAATTCAATAAAAAATTATCCCACTCCTTCTTATAGAAAAGAAGTACGTCGTTTTTTAGGCGCAGCCTCGTGGTACAGGCGTTTTATACCGAATTTTAGCTCTATTGCTGCACCCTTAAATAAGTTAACATCTCAAAGTAAAAACGCACCTCCATTCTGTTGGACGACAGAGGCTAATGAGGCGTTTAATAACCTAAAGAATTGTTTGATTTCCTCCTCGGTGTTGGCTTGTCCTGACTACTCGCAACCTTTTGAAATACACTCAGATGATAGCGATTTTGGACTTGGCGCGATCCTCTGTCAAAGGTTAAATGGTGAGGAAAGAGTCATAGCGTACTATAGCAAATCACTCACTAAGCAAGAAAAAAATTACAGTGCCACAGAGCGCGAAGCCCTGGCTGTTCTATCTGCTATAGAACACTGGCGTTGTTATGTTGAAAATGGTAAAAAGTTTATTGTTTACACAGATCACGCTGCTTTGAAATGGTTCTTGACCTTAAATAACCCTACTGGCCGGTTAGCCAGATGGGGAGTTCGCTTATCTTCCTATAATTTCGAAATACGTCATCGTCGGGGTTCCGATAACGTTTTACCTGATTTTCTGTCTCGCTCTTTACCCGTTTCTGCTATTGCTAATGATATAAATATAGATATTAATTCTAATCAGAATTTACCAGTTTCTACTAATGATCCTTGGTATTTAAATATCTATAAAGGCTGTTTAAATTCTCCGACTTCTTTTGTTAACTATCAAGTAATAAACAATTAATTGTATTGTTTTAAAAAAACATTAAACCCTCTCACTAGAGAATTTCAATGTAAAGAGGTTATTCCGTCTGACCAAAGAAATGACATTCTAAGGGAGAATCATTCTTCGCCCACTGCTGGACATCTGGGTATTTTTAAGACATACAAACGTCTCGCACTTAATTACTTTTGGCCTGGTATGTACACTGATGTTGTCAAGTTCGTCAGTTCATGTGAACCTTGTATCACCCATAAACACCAAAATCACCCAAATTTAGGTCTAATGGGAAAACCCAAATCATGTCAAAAGCCCTTTCAGACGATTAGTATTGATTTGATTGGTCCATTGCCTCCCAGCAGGAAACAAAACACTTTTATATTTGTGGTCAGTTGTTGTTTCTCTAAATATTGTTTACTTTTCCCCATTAAACGGGCAACTGCAGAAGTGATAACAAAAATTCTTGAGGAAAATGTATTTTTGGTGCATGGAATTCCATCTACTATTGTTTTGGATAACGGTAAACAATTTATTAGCGCAACCTTTAAAAGTATGTTGTCAAAATATAAAATTCCAAATTTGCATTTTACACCGTTGTATACTCCCCACGTTAACTCAGTTGAACGTTACAACAAAACCATTATGACAGCTATTTCAACTTTCATAGAATCTGATCATCGAATCTGGGACACTCTAATCACTAAAGTTCAATTCGCCCTTAACTGCGCAGTTAGTGAGGTTACTGGTTATTCTCCTAATTTCCTTGTTTTTGGTAGGGAGGTCATAACATGTGGTTCTCAGTATATTGATAAGGAATTTAATTCCGATATGGTGCTTGAACCACGGGACGGCTATGCCGAAACTTTAGGCTATTTATCTTCTATTTTCGAGAAGGTACATTCAGCTCTGTTGTCGGCCCACCAACGAAATTGTTCATCTTATAATCTTCGCCGTAAACAGGCAGAATTCAATGTTGGTGATATAGTTTGGCGCAGAACGTTTCTTCTTAGTGATAAGGATAAATACTTTAGCAAGAAATTGGCGCCTAAATTTATTTAATGTAAGATTGCCTCAAAAAAATCACCTCTAGTATACAAACTTAACGACATGGCTGGAAAACCTTTAGGCGATTGGCACATCAAGGATTTAAAGTTGATTAATTACAAAGAATAATAAAAGTATAAAAACAACAATAAGAATACCTTCTACCTATTCATTTTTTAATTTTTTCAAACGAACGTTTCTAATTTATATTACCGTTTGTAGTAGTGCCTACTATAAATTGATATTTTCTGTGGTGAGTAGCAAATATTTTTTTTCTCGTAAACAATACTAATTTTCAAATTGCTGCGCAATTGTGTACTCAAATGTTGTGTTAAACATTGTTTTAAAAAATACTAACCATAAACTAAATATATTGTTTTTTTTTCCCTGTGATCAGTGGTTAAAAGGTCGCTATTAGCTGAGCATACAAGTTCGATTCTCGCATGTGTATTTTCTTTCCGCAAATCTATTTGTTGAAATGCATCTTGATTGGCGTATTGTTTTTCGCCGTGCCACTTCAGAACAATCTGAAGTTCTGTTGTTATTCTTAATTCTGTATAAATTCCATAATCAAATTGTTATTATAGGTACTTTATTAACGATCATGGTGATTAACCGTGCGTCGCGAGCTCGGAACAGTCGAACAGTACCTACCATTTAGATCGTACCTAGTTGTCGTTATGACGCACGCGCGTTCACTCAGCGACCGACGCGCCGATAAATAAATGCCTAACTAATGACTCACCATTGTTTACATTCAAAAGGTGGTTACTGGTCGTGTTCTAGTTATTAATTAGAGCAAAATATTTATTAATTTCTTTCCTTTGACATTGAGCGGTCCGGTCGTGTCTGCGGCTTGTATTATTTTTGTCCATCTTTACGAAAAATCTGTTGTTATACCTAACTATATTCAAAAAGTTTACTTATGTAGTGGCAAAGGCCGAACCCAAGATTTATAAGTCGTAGGGCTAGATCAAGTTTCTTATATCTACAAATCATTATTACCTAATAATTACCCTAAGCGCTTCTCCATAGATTGTTATCTTTAATATTAGGCTATTACACTGGCCTCGGCATTTACATGTAGGTATGTGTGATGAATTATGAATGATAAATGTTTATGTTCAAATTCAGACTGCCGTTGTACGCGTGAAGAATGCAAGCGTGGGTCATTATTATTTAGGTATCCTAATTAGCGTATAGGGTTGTCACTTGTTCAAGGTACTCATGCCCTTGTTTTCTCTAATTTCAGGGAGTATCTTCAGGGCTGCTACGCCCGTTGGGCTAGGGAATTTTCCTTAGGGAAAATCCCGGCCTAACGGGGGGGGGGGGGGTGACGTCACATCGCGCTCCTCCGCCGCGAGCCTCGCTACGAGTGACGCACAGCAATGGGCCGTTCCCTCGCGCCCCTCCGCGCCGGCCCTATAAATACAGCGGATACGAGGCTTCGGCCCTTTCCTTCGGCCAGCACCGCCAGTTGAGTACAAGATCATCCGAAGACCTGTGAAGTGCCAACGTCGCCCACGCCCTGGATAATTGTCTCATCTGCTAATCTTAATTGTCAGTTTTTTTATTTATAACTAAAGCCATCGAATAACTGGAATTATAACGCGAGTTTAAACTTTCCTGGTGATATTATTTATTTATTTCCCGTAAGTCAACCTAATTATCTCTCTTTAATTGCTCGACGAGTGATCGATCCCGGCTACCCCGTGGAAATCAATCACTCGTGCGACAACACCATTTTCCGTGTTTGGCGACGTAAAACATTAAAACGACCGCAAGGCATGATCAATGAAAATGTTAACTATATCAGTACAAATAACAACAAGAAACAACGATAGCAACGAGAAACAATAAAGAAGTAACACTATGAAACTATTCTAAACGCCACGATACTGTCAGAGCTCAGCGAATATGTGAGTCGTGTACGAACGTAGCACACTCAAACTAACGCGCGGGAGGCGAGGACGCTAGCGGGTGGATGACAGCGCGCGCGGGCGTGCCCTGCCTCCACGCCCCGCGTACGTCCCGCTGATACCTGATTTTGTGTTCTGCACAGCGCAATGCGGCTAGGTTCGGAGCGGCCATAAAGTTTGGCGAGTACTGTACTTAAGTAAATAATAATTTGATGCGGGCGGCTCAAAATCGGTCTGTCTTCTCCACACACCTTGAGGAAGGCCTATGTCCAACAGTGGACGTCTCTAGGCTGACATGATGATGATAAAATTATTTGTAAATAGCAGATGATTCTAACTTCATAAATACGCCAAAATTACTCTTTTCTTTTAGTCCAGAACACCATCTTTTATTTTGATATTTGTTTGCTTTCTAATTACATACTTCCGTATTAAATTACTTGTTAAACGATAAAGTTTACCGGTCCTAAGCCCGAATGAAGAATGAAGGAGAGGGTAGAATTAACAAAATTAAAAAATAACTACCTACATTTATTATTTTTCTTCATTTTATTTTCTATGGCTACCTATATCATAAGTGCGACAGAGAGAATGCGAATGAGCAGGATGAAATATTATCAATGAATTAGTGAATGGATTGTAAAATATGACTATGATTTAAGTGAGATTTTCTACAATAAACAAATGATAATAACTTTGTTCTTTATTGATATTATGAAATTCTTAAGTCACATATATGATAATAATATCTTCGCTAATCTGTCCTTAAAGTTTTTGTACTAATTAAAAAATAGCAGTGTTTACTTATATAGATAGGTGTGGGATATCTGCCACCGGAGACCTATGATGACAGACGGACTGTGGGTAGGAATTAGGTATGGTGGAAATGGTTTTCTGACGGCCAACTCGACAGACTCACCGAGCTGATCAGTACTGATGGCTAAAGGTGTCTTGGCCACCGTCAGAGGTATGGGAAGCGTATTGAGTCAAAGTCGGATTAAACTTGTGACTGGTTTATTCTTAAAGTACATGATCTTATATACTAAACTTATCCTATATGTACACACACGCAACTTTACAGTTGAATGCTGTGTGTGTAAGGTGCCATCTCAGCGGTATGTACCTTAGGTGAGTACGTGATTTTCTCTTAATTGAATAAAAATCACGAACAATAATTGTTGCGATAAAAACTCACGTAGGATTATATCGCTGAAATGGCATGTTCATGTGTGAACACATACTATGCTCCGTTTTTAAGAAAACGATAGCCACACCGTTTCCAACTAATTATAATCAGTTAGCGTTTTCACTTTATCTATCATGGCACCGACGCCTCCATGAATACATGTAGTTGTTACAACTGAAACTTACTTGCCGCGAGCCTCGTCAAGTACTGTCAATAACTGGAATTGGATGCAAACGCAGTGGATGGCAGATTAATGGGAATGGTGATAGATCCTTAGTATCAGCATTGCTGCAAACAATGCATTCTGTACGCAAAGATTCTAATTCCGATGCGTCCAATATTCTGTCTAAAAATTAAAAGTGTGTATGACTCTGTCTAGTTAATGCTAATAAATAACTTACCTATGTAAATTATTTATTAGCATCAACTAAATTAGTTTACCTTACTACGATAATCGGGTCTAAATAATATTATTATTATTTAGACCCGATTATCGTAGTATATCGGGTCTAAATAATAATAATATTATTTAGACCCGATTATCGTAGTAAGTAAACGTTGAGAACTAATCACATCAACGTCAATCGTTCCACCACCACCAGGACCACTGCAGTATACGCCAGTGCGTGGTCGAGGTGTTAAAAGCCGTAAAGCCTGGCTATGTATTTTTACATGCTTAACGACGCGCGCTACGCATATTGAAGTTGCGACAGATTTAAGCACGGTGTCATTCCTGGCAGCCCTTAAACGATTTCTCTCACGGCGCGGCCCTATACAGTGTTTGTACACGGATAACGGCACTCGTTTTGTGGGCGCAAGCTCTTATTTACGCGACCTTTATAAGTTTCTCAGGGAAGAATATCGCACTCGTCTTCAGGAAGAACTTTCCATAAATAATATTGACTGGAAGTTTATTCCACCAGCATCACCACATTTCGGTGGATGTTGGGAAAGCATGGTCAAAGTAATTAAAACGCATCTCTTCAAGGTTATAGGTCAACAGATCCTCTCTTACGAAGAGCTTTTAACTGTCCTTGCACAAGTCGAGGCACTGATCAACTCGCGTCCGCTCACGGCATTGAGTAGTGACCCTGCAGAACCATCCGCGTTAACCCCTGCACATTTTCTGAACACAGTGCCATTATCGTCATTGCCGACTCTTGAAGCAGACTCTTCAAGCTTGCTCCAGAGACATACTCTGCTGGATAAACTCTCCACCAGCTTCAGGCTAGATCCAAGTGGAATAGTCCTTAATCCCCTATACAGGAGGGTACGTTGGTCGTCATAATACATGATAATGCTCCGCCGCTTTCATGGCCGTTAGCCATCGTAGAGAAATTGCATACTTCCAAGGACGGTACAACCCACGTTGTTACCGTGAAAACCGCTAAGGGGAGCTACGTGCGCCCTGTTGTACGTCTCTGTCCGCTTCCAACTCAGTGAGATCTAACCTGAAGTTGGATCTACCTCGTAGTTTAAGTATTTAGTTAGTAGTTATCGCTGTTATTGCGTTTGTAGTTTTCGCTAAAGTTAATTTAGATAGATAGATAGATAGATAGATAACATCTTTATTGCGCAAATACAATTGTTACAAATGATTTGTAGATATCTTAAATTTACAAAAAATAGTAAATGCACAAGGGCGGCCTTATCGCAAAATGCGATTTCTTACAGGCAACCTTAGGATGGACAGACTGAAAAGGATAGGTTTGATGATGTAGTGATCAAATATATCTGGAAACTTATAGTTATTTAAATACAATGTACATACATATGTAGGTATTATATATACATATACAAAAAATATATCTATACATACAAATAATACATAAATAATTCCATTATAAAATATATATATATATATATATATATATGCAGAGAGCAGTGGTAAAGTTTAGATAACAATGTGAAGTGACAAATAGTGCTTGTTTAATGCATTTTTAAATATATTGATTGATTTAGCTTGCCTAACCTCAACCGGAAGCGCATTCCACAAAGGTACAGCTTGAAGAGCAAAGGATTTGTCGTAGAAGTTTGTGGAATGGGTTGGCATCTGCAGTCTCAGATCCACCGACGACCTCCAGGTCCTTGAATGTGTGTCATGGAGGAACTTAAAACGTTCTTTGAGATATGTGGGGGAATTCGGATTAAATAACACATTATACAGTAACATAAGAATATGGGTATTCCGGCGAAGACGAATTGGGAGCCACTTGAGCCTGGATCGAAATTCAGATACATGATCATATTTGCGTAAACCAAAAATGAATTTAATACAGAAATTTTGGAGACGCTCAAGTTTATTAAGCTAATTTTATTATCATATCGCTGTCTTAGCCTATTGATGGGTTATGCGGTAGTACACCCAACATAGCTAAGTTCAATTCTATTTCTTTTAAAGGCAACCCTTTAGGGCCGGGGGGATATGGTAGCGCCATCTACCTTTCCATTGAGAACTAATCACATCAACGTCAATCGTTCCACGCTTGCTTGTCTAATGCGAGCGATACCATGTTTCCGTCTCTGTCTATCCCATTCCCTGGAAGGGGCACGCCTTTCGCGGTTTGGTCGCCGCGATCATCGACGCGAGAGACAGTCCAGAACATTCGAGAAGCTTGAGAACGTGTCAGCATACCGCACCGCGCCGCTTCCACACCGCTATAATTATTACCGCTTATACAGAACCGCTCGCGAGTGAAAGTGATTTGTGTAGCGGAGTGAATCAAGCAGCTTCATCTCGAAAACACCAGGAGGCTGCCATTTGCAAGGAAAGAGGACTGACGTACAAGGTAGGTGCCCCTCATCCTTCAGCATCCTTAGAATATCCTATACCCACTCACAATCCTCTCTCCCATTCCAATCCTAGGCGACCAGAACTCACCATCCTTTAGATACAGTCCATTAATCCTTCTCCAAGTCGCCTAGAACCTACGGTTTCGGTGTAACGCCGAACCAACTATTTTACTCCTCACTATCCCTTGCATCTAATAAAGCATCTATAAAATAAAAGTGTTCTGTGTCTTTTTATATTTTCTGTTAAACCTAAATACAAAATATATTTCAGCATTCTCATTTTTCTGAAATTAAGTTGTGAACCTTTCTATTTATAAGGTTTGGCCTTGTGTCGGTTAAGAATGGCCCGATCTGCGGCGTGTTATAACCGGTGACTCAGAGATTATCGCTGATGAATAAGCAGCCCACAGCGGCTTACAAACGGCTTACAAATTGCTATCCATCAATCCACCTGCCAAATAAATTGATAAAGCAGACATCGGCTTAGAATAGTTTCAGTGAGATGAGAAAACAACCTGCTGAACTTTGGGTATTAAATAAGTAAATTATTAAAGATGATAATGTATATTCCTTATTGATTCCTAAGTTATTTTATATATCTGCATAGTATCGATAATATAATTCAAGTATTATTATCATTATTGTTGATAATCTATCCCAATGCTGGGTATAGGCATCTCTTCATTATTAAAAGGATAAGGCTAGGGTGAATGCTGGCCTAGTGCGGGTGGGCAGACTTTATATTTATATTGAGAATATTATGGAGAGCTTTAAGACATGATTAGGTTTCCTTAGCGTCTTTCCTTCACCGTTTAGCAAGCGATAAATAACAGTTAATACGCACTTAGCTTTGAAATGTCATGTCACACCGAGGGTTTTTAACTAGCGATTAAATACGCACTCACTCGAATATAACGCAAATATAATCAAGAAACAGTTTTATTTTAAAATTCTATAAAGAACCAAACATGTTTTTCGAAGTTGATAAGTTACACAATACAGTTTCGTAAGTATCTGAACCACAAGAATTAAATTTCCGGAGATAATTAATTATTTATTAGGTAAATAACTTAATTTGGAACATAATAATTAAACATAATTTTGTAACTGAAGCTTAATCTAATCTAATCTAACCTAATCTAATACAAAAAAACATAAAAGAAACCACAAGAATAAACTTCATCATTCAACTATATCTGAAGGCGAAATGTGATTTTAAACTTTATTTCGCGTAGCATTACATTTTACGGAGTCATGGTAAGTGTTCACTATGGAAAATATCCTATATAAGCTACAATTGTTGGTGCAAGTCTCAGAGTTGCGACAGTTTCCGTGAAGATATACCTGAACAATAGAGACTGTGCTGTTTTACAATAGCATTCGAGATTTTATGGCAACTTGTGAATAAACTAGATGCAGTTATCAACAAAGGCAAGGAGTTATGTAAAACTTGAAACACAGAAACTCGGTCTACACCCGATAGCTTGTCCGCGTCTCGACAGACCAACACCGTCAGTTCTGTGTTAAAATCAAAAAATCAAAAATAGCCAATAGATGTTTATGTTTTCACGAAGAAATTGAGTTTTTCATGAGGAAGATTGGGCGATTTATTCCTAATGCGGACGTGGTCATTAAAAAAAAAGAAGATTAATTTGTAAAGGTTTTTGTAAATGATATATCAGTCTCCACGTGAAGCCCGGACGGGTCGCTAGCTAATTGAATATTGTTTTGTCATGACTATAAATTCTACTCGTATAGAACTAAAATCTAGCAATCTAGTACAAGAAGAGTGTCGTTGTTGATTCATAACATGATAGGAACTAATGTATTGTCTCAATGATGCATATAATATTGGTGTCCGTTGTTTGCCTGCTCGGGAAACAACGGACACCTCTTGATGGCACAAAAATTATTTTTTTATCTCGAGATGTTCGATTATTAAATCATTTTAAAAGCCAAACTGACGCAAAACACGACCCTGGTATAGACCGGGAATAATAATCGCCAGGCAGAAGAATTATATATATATATATATAATGACACAAAAAAAATAAAATTTTGAATCAACTCTGCCTCAAATAAAGTCTATATTTGAAATGAAATGAAATGAAATGAAAAATGAAATGAAAAACGATTTATTGCTGCCACAACCAGACAAATTACATAATAAAAGAAAGGCACACAAAAATAAAAAAATAATAATAAAAATAAAAACATCTACATAATAATAACATTAGCAACAACTAAGGCCAGGTCGTGGCAGTAATGGGACCCCGTTCAGCATAACACCAGACCTGCTGGCACTGATATTCTACGGGGCCCTGAGTGACTCACGAAGGCGCAAGACAGAGGATAGCTAAACTAGACAAATACAATTATGTATCGATATAGGCAGGTAAGTACTAAAAAAGTGTACACAGTAACAATAAACAACATCACGCAAAGCAGCCTGCAACGCGGGTGCGGGCGGCGCGGGCAGCATGTGGGGCGGAGTCTACGTCGCGTCAACCGGCGACAAAAAGAGACAACCGACAGACTGCTCACCGCACGCGCGGCGCGCACACGCACTGCGCTGTACAGTCACACGATCGTAGTGCAATAACAAAAGATTACGTTAATTATAATAACGAGTTTGTAACATTATTACTGTAAACAACGCAGTACCTACATTATTGCCTTAGAGTAAGCGTTACCCACGAGTAAGTCGATCCAATCTCATTTCCTTGCACAATTGGTCGGTACAAAAAGCTTATTAAGTAAGGAAATCTACACCTGACATAGCACGATGGCCGCAATCCATGGGTAAGTGTCTTTAAGAGCTAACAATAATTACATAGATTGCAACACAAACATAACGAGAAAATATATATCGTGTCAGTTACCAAACTTTACATATACATAAATTTACTATCCACATAACAATCATGACATACTAAGCATATACATATTTACAGCAATCGATACCAAAATACATCTATTTGAGGCAGAGTTGATTCAAAATTTTATTTCTTTTGTGTCATTTTATACCATTAAAAAGTGTCAAACGTGGTCGTCCACTCTGAGTACCATCGCTCAGTGTATGTAACATTTTTGAAATTTTTATGTACTGAACTTTGGTACCTAGAAGTTACGTGTGTAATTTGTAATTTATGAAAGTATAACGTCACGTTACATTTTAACAACCCTTTTTATGAGCTTTACACTGAATAAATTTTAAATTACGTTTTCCACTTTAATTTGGGCCATTAATCTAGAACTTAACTTGAATATAATGCCGTTGTATTATGGTAGTAAATATGTTCGTAAAACTATACGTACAACTTTAATAAAATGGCAGGGCTTCTGAGAAAAGTCTACCGAATATCACGAAGTCTTATGATTCTCGGTGTGATGACAGATTAAGAACATTTGATTTCGTGTCGGAAGAGGGCAAGTAAGGAAACTAATACTAAAAGAAGCAACTATTATTATCATTGGAAAGAGATTAAAAGTAGACATCAAACTCTACATCAATATGTCTGTGCAGGTGTGGCGTAGCAGACCAGATCATCCAATTGACACATAATGATATTGCGATGCATAAAGGAGTGGCCTATGTCTACCAATGAATCGTGAAAAGTGGTTTCATGAGCAGACTTCATCTTTAAGTTGAGTAAGCTTTTAAATTAACTAGATAGTCAGCAGGACTTCAGCAGGTTTTTGCCTTACGTCAACAACAGAGGAGATTACAAAGTAATTAACGCTTCACATGATAAAAATCATTAGCCCACATACAACCAAACTGGTATTAAATGTCGTAAAACTTGTAATATCAAACTTCATTTGAACACTACTTGTTAGATATGACGCCTGGTTGCCCCTTCATTGACTTGCGCATATCATTTACTTTCAAGAAATATGTTTCTAAGCCTGGATTACCGATCACCATAATAGCCAACTGATACATCAGCTATTGATAACAATAAAACAAACAAACATAAACACATGACGCAAAAAGACCCGACCTAAAACAACAACTCACAAATTCCATAAGTTATTTAACCAACAACAATACAAATAACAATGGACTTTACCGCTGGCTTAAAACATATTTTTCGCAATTACTTAAACCAACAACACCCCAATTCAAATATTTTATTCCAACTCTCTACAAGTCTATAAATCTCTCCGACAACTTACAAAACAAAAAGGCAGGTGGTATTATTCAAAACAGCGCGCGACACGACGTCGCATCGCGTTGTTGCGACAGGTGCGCGCGAAGTGCGACGTCGGCTTGTCGTTTTGAATTATTCATGTTACGCGACATCGGACAGCGGTGGTAACTACATATTTTGCTTGTACATACAGTCAGCTTTGAAGGTATTTGAAAGAGGTACGTGTTATCAATGTGATGTGTAATTGATGTATTGATAACTGTGGCTTATATCTTAATGAGTATGCTCTTTTCTTTTTATTTAAAACACTTTTTGGCACAGTTTGGCCGTTCATAAAGGCATGCAGCGCTCCATTCACACTGTTCCCCGCAGTCACTCTCCTTTCAATATCTCCTTCACATCTTCCATCTTTTGTAAACATGCTTCCCAAAGATACAAATCTTTCAACTTGTTCCACATTTTCATCTTCAATCGTAATATTACACTCAGTCAAACTTTCATCCTTCTCAAACACCATCACTTTCGTCTTTCTTGCATTAACTTTCATACCTTTCTTTTTAAAACTCTCGTTCATGCAGTGTATCATTTGTTGCAATTCATTTGCCAATGATGCAAGAATGACTTGATCATCGGCGTACAAGAGGCACTTAACACGCATTCCTACCATATCGATCCTGCAATCAATTTCTCTCATATCTTTCATGCAGCTATCCATGAATAAGTTGAACAACCAGGGCGAGGCTGCACACCCCTGTCTGACACCTTTAGAGACCAAACCAGTTCGTATCATCATCATCACCATCATCAGCCTTTAACAATCCACTGCTGGACTAGGCCTCTCCATTGAAAGGAGGACTTGGCCTACTATACCACGCTGGCCAAAAGGTTTGGCATAGGGTTTGTATCAAGTTTTCCTTCTCTTACAGTGTTCTTATCTGCATAATATGCTCCCTCTGTCGGCTCTTACGACACCCATGGGATGATATGGGGTGGTGCCATTCCGTATTCTTAATCCGTCACCACACGGACAGTTCGTATAGGCACCATTAATTCGAGCACTGGCCCTAGAATCCCTCTAAAGAGATTTTAGAGCCCTTATTATAAAGTTGTCCACCCCATACATAGATAGCACCTTCCGTAGTTCAATTTTGTCACTCAGGCCCACACATGCATCTTCTATTATCTTTTCTCGCTCTTTTTCATCAACTATCATAAAGTCTATCATGCTTCTTAACACAACATTTCCTACCTTCTTTTGCCACGTGTACCACCTGTAGGAGACTCTCAAAAGGCGCAAATACATAAATCTAGTAGGGGATTATGTATTTGAGCCGTTTGGAGTTGAAACGTTGGGACCATGGGGTCCAAGTGCGAGATCTCTTTTTAGAGATCTTTCAAAGAGACTTGTTGACACCTCACGTGACCAGAAGGCTGGCCTGTATTTGGCACAAAAGATCAGCATTGCCATACAACGTGGCAATGCTGCCAGCATTCTGGGCACGCTTCCAATTGATGGCGATGTGGAGGATTTCCATGACGCCCTTTAAATTCTGCTTTTACTTTTTTTTTATGTATTTCCTTTTATTTGTTAGTTATTTAAGTATAGAAATTATTGTTTTAATTTATGTGTAAATAGCCACTTAGTTAAAGTTAGTTTTAACAACATTTATATTTATTATCAAATAAATAAAGATAGTACGATTCTTGAGAAAGGTTTAGGTGTGTAGTTCACGCGAGTGGAGCCGCGAGTGAAAACTTGTAGAGAAGGTATATTTACTGACTTGTTGATAGTATAAGTGGTAAGTAACCCTAGCAGTTAAGTTAAAATTCGTGGGTTCGATTTCCAATCTCAAATCAAAGGACACAACTAATCTTTGTTTGATAAGCACGATGATCTAACTGTGTATTTCTCTTTTCAAGTTGTAAAAGAATGTGCGACAATTATATTCTAGACATAAAAAAACACACAGCCATAAATCAACCTGTGTAAATTTCGCAGACGTTAGGAACATGTGGTGAAAAATAACATAGCATTAACATTAATGTAACTAAAAACATTTACAGTTTCAGTTTCGTTGTAAGCTCTTGTTTGGGTTGTGTTAAGCTAACATATTCTTTGTTTTCTCTTCCTTTAAATGTAATTCTATACATTTTTATTACAACACAAGTAAAAGGAATGTAGTGTTTTCCACTTCACTCTTGTTTTGCATAAAGTGCTATTCGTCACTTTGTTGGAATGTTTGCACTTACAAGTTGAAAATAAGGTGTAATTTATAAATATTCAAAGTAATTACGATTGGTTTCTTTAGGATTATAATATAAGTTACAGTCATTGTTAATATGCAATTTTTTTACGACTTAACATTTAAATTGACATATTATAAAGATTCTTAAATATTAAGTTCAATCTTAAGTTAAATACAGCCATGATTATATTTCACCTGTTTATTTCGAATTAAACTGTACTAACCAAGAAACAACTCTAACTTTCATACCAAATTAGAAAGTATAAACAAAAAACATCGAGCTCAATTTTGTCTTTGTTCGTCGGTCACAAAAATAATTAAATAACGAGGTATCTTCTCAATTCTCATTTTCAATTACTATGTCCATTTACATAAAAATCCTAATACTCATTGACGTCCGCTTGTCCACATTGTACAAACATTGTGCCTTAAACATTCGTCCATCGAAAATAAGAGCGCTGGATTTCCAGGATTACGGCTGACTTTTGTAGTTAATTCCGATTTGACAATTGCAAATTTTAAAGAGTCAGTTTACCCAGTGTGTTGACTCGCGCGCGTCGCTCGGACGATAAACAACAGTGTTTGTGAGGGAAACGGAGCGGACACTACTTGAAAAGATGGCGATTCGAAGCTGGATAAGTAATGTTAAATGTTTAACGGCCGATTTCAATATTCGATCTATCCATGGTTTTAGATATATTTTGAGATACAGTTTTGACATCTTGTATTGTAAAGAGATAATGTCAACTATTGATCTCAAATGTCCAAAGCTATGGATAGATTGAATATTGAATTCAGCGGTAAGTATGTAATGAATCCATCTGTAATATAAATTCGAAAAATGTTTGTTTGTTTCACCTTTATCTCACAATAGAGTAATATTTTGTTATGATTATTGTGTGTCGAGATGGTTAGGTGGCTGCACACTGCACAGTGTCATAGTAGATGGGGTAAAATATGAAAATAATTTTAGGTATTTATTTTTCCAGAGCTTTAATTCACTGGGAATAAAAGCTAATCTCATTTATTAGCATTTATTTGTAGATTCTCATTTAAGTAGAGCAGACAATAATAAAACGATAGGAATGCACACGAATGGAATTACAGTTTATATAAAAGTTGAGTCAGACAAGTGTGTGGCCTAAAATCTCGTAATGATGGTTTCGTATAAAATTGCGGCAGTTTCCGCCGAAAAGTTAAATATTTTGTCAAAGCGAGCTTGACTAGTAGGTAGAACCTACGTTTTAGGGTTAAAGTCTTGTATGCAAATAGGATACCGCTAGGACGGTCTAAGAATTTAATGATAATTTCTACTCAATACTTGGAGCGTAAATAAAAAAAAAAGTAGGGTAGGGGTGTGCAAGATTGCGCAGTGTATAAGATTGCGCAGAACGATTATCCAATCAGAAAGCAGTTGTTGGCGGCCATCTTCAGTTGAAAGCGTCCTACCGACATTCTAACTGTACCGGCACAAAAAATTACGTTTTTAATACAATTTCCTTAAATTTATTAGAAAATAACTAAATTTGATACCAGTCTTACATAATTTAGGTCTTTTATAAACGTGGTCGCAGTAAATATAAACCAGGTAAGCTGTTCTTATCTGTTTATTTCTATCAAATTACTCTCGAAGTGTGTTTCGCCTGAGCCAGTACGACATTCAAGTCAATAGATGGCACTTGTGGTAATTTAAAGCTGTTTAATACTCATTGTGCAAGAATGCGCATAGATATCGTGTACAAGACTGCGCGCGAATTCATGTACACTGAATCATATTTTATTTGGAATTCGTTTTTCAATAGCTATATGAAAGCTGTTAAGCTTATTAATAGCTAAAGAGAAAAGTGTAAAGCCTTTACCTAAAAAGAATAAGACTGTTAAGCCAAAGAAGCCAGCCAATGCACCCAAGAAAAAAATATGGTCATGTCCAGGTTGCTCAGAAGTGTACATTGAGCCAATTACCGAATACTGGATTGAGTGTATTTGTTGCAAAGAATGGTGGCACGACAAATGCACAGCATACGTGGGTCGCGGGAACTTCCAATGTGATGTTTGTGAGTAAGTAATGCGCATTGACCAATATGCGCAAACTTGCACACCGGGGCCGCGCACTCTTGTCCGCATACTTTGTGCAAGAATGCGCATTTAGGACGCAGCAATTTTTTGAAATATTTCCTAAAATGTTACCTTTATATTTTTTATAATATTTTTTCTTAATAGGCAGATAACCTAAATAAACGAATAAAGACTGAAGTTGATCCTAAACTGCTGCGTATTTTTTGTAGAAATCATAGTAGCTAAAGTGCGCAGTCCTGCACACCCCTACCCTAATACACTTGATTTTCTATAAGCTTACGAGCAATTTGTTTACCAATCATAAGCAGCAGTGAATAAGCATCTACCTAATCTATGACTACCTAAGACAATTTGATCTCACCTTTTGGTCGACAGTAGATGAATAATAAGTATATCCAACAATGTACTTTCCTGAGAAACAAACCTTTACGGGGTAGTAAATCTAACCCTTAGTGCGGCGCACTGCATATCTTTAAGTAATAAAGACAAACGCTCGCTACTCGCACGATAGGTACTGGTCCTACTCTAAGCGATTTATACAAATAGCGTATAGCGGTTTGTAATACTAGATTCTACACGCGGCTCCGCTCACTTGGCTGTCGGTTATCGTGACAAATGTTAGCCTGTGTCTTATTATAATGTATAATTTATGTTATTGCAAAGTTTTAATAAAATCCGTTCTGTAGAAGTGAAGTTCGTGAAGGAAGAACAAACCTCCAAAAGTTAAAGAGTTTATTTTTTAGGACTCATCCTAGTTTCCACTTTTCTTGTCGAAGGGGAAATGTACATGCCTACGTTAGTATACATATCTTATTTATGGTACATGTTTTTATATTCTTTGCCTTGCTGACTAACCTGACCAGTATGACAAGCCTTAACAGAACATGAGATGATCTTTTGGCAACAAGCAGTTGGATCACCTGATGATAAGCAGTTCTTCATCACCCATCACTCATGGACACAAACAACGCCCGAGGAATGACAAGTACGTAGCCGCCGTACTACCTATTAAAATTGAAATGAGTGTAAAAGCGTTTTCCAATGTCGAACTGGTTTGGAAATACCGCTGCAGGTAGCTGGTTCCACAGTTTGGTCGTAAGAGGCAGGAAATAATGGCGTGTGAATCGTACGGTAGACAAACGCCACTCATCAAGTTGGTGAAGGTGGAATTTTAATTTGTGGCGAGTTGTACGGTGGTGAAATTATGCAGCGGGTATCAGACCAAACAACTCCTCAGAACACTCCCCATGATACAGACCATAGAAAACGTAGAGAGATGCAACACCTCTACGCAGGTCAAGAAGGTAGAGTCGGTGTGTAAGGACCGCGTCGTCGACGACTCGAGCCGCTCGACGTTGGACATGGTCGAATGAAAGCAGTTGTATTTTGGTGCCCCGGCCCAAAAATGGCAGCAGTACTCCATGTGATTTTTGTAAAGGAAGAGGCGCTATTCCGATGTGAAGCATCTTCTTGCTTTATTTGCCGTGAAATTGGAATAATAAATATTGTAAAATATTGGATATGAAATAAAATCGTATTACCCGTAGTAAAAGTCATACCTATATTATTTGATAGGTAGATCATCATCATCAGCCTTTAACAGTCCACTGCTGGACTAGGCCTCTCCTTTGAAAGTAGGAATTACGACACCCATGGGATGATATGGGGTGGTGACATTACGTATTCTTCATCCATCACTACACGGATGTGGCAGATCATAGATAGATAGATATTGTTCACCAAAATAAAGTAAATTTATTAAGTAACTTAAAACTACGATTGATGTACAATTGGCGGCCTTACTGCCAAGGGCGATTTCTTCCAGGCAAGCAAGGCATGTAGTTAAGTCAGACATAATTATGATTATTTACAAGAGTTTCCTATTGTATTGAAGGCAGCAGTAGCCTAGTAGATATACCAACAGACTGCCATGCAGAGGGTTATAGGGTTAGACTAGAAACGCCGGATTCAGACTAGGATAACGCTAGGAGGGTGTTTTGTTAAAAATACATAGCAATCCAATGTATGTCCACGAATTTTCAGAATTGAATTTCGCGATAAGTTAATAAAATAAATATAATGTGGACCGTGGTTTTATTGGACTCGCTGCATTACTTTGTACTTACGCTGTCGGAAAATGATAATAAAAATTATGAAATATTGGATGTGAAATAATTATAATCGTATTAACCGTAGTAAAAGTCGGGTATGTCATATAATATGGCTATATATATCCGCATACACCCGCAATTGAAATGTGTCCGTCCAGCCCAAAATTCTTTACTATTTGACAGACCTTACATATGTAGATAGATAGATTATAATTTCTATATTGTTTGCCAAAATAAAGTGAATTAATAAAGTGACTTAAAGCTACGACTTATGTACGATCGGTGGCCTTACCGCTAAGGGTGATTTCTTCCAGGAAACCATGCAGTCAAGGCAGGCATATGATCTTTTACAACAGTTTACCATTGTACCACCAAAAAGAAGAAGCACTTTTTACACACCGCTCATCATATTATCGCCCGCAGTGACACAATATCCTTACTCACTCTTACCGTAGCATGTTTGCACCGTCTTCCAGGACCTTATGAATATATTATATTAACCGATATTGCAGCTCAGATATTCATATTGAGATGTCGTCGGCAACTTTTGTTTCAGAGATATAAACAGTAGAGGTCATCTATTTTGTTGTCTCGTTCATGCCACGGTTTATGAACGGTATTAGTTTAAGGGTGCGTCCATATTCTTGTACTGTGCCGTACGTTTGTTAGTGAAAGGATTGTGGGTTGTACGTGCGTATTATATAGTGCGCTTTGTATATAAGATGATTACGCGTACTCGCGTTTGTAATATACTTACAACGTACTTCAACAATGCGATTTCCGTCTTAGTCAAGAATATAACAAAAATTAATCAGCATGCGCGTAAAATGCACGCACGCACCATACGGTCCTTACCAAAGTAGTGCGCGTTCTGCAGCTTTTGGTAACGCAAACGGCGCGTTTACGGCTTATTTTTCAGATGTGGGCACGTCTTAATAAATTATTGACTAAGCCACTACATCTGGCGAGACATTAGGAACAAGACGAACCACAGACAATTTTATTCTTGTCAGAAAAACCCAAAACCACTTGTCATTCAAACCAGACATTGGCAGATAAATCTCAGCCCTTTACACTAGCGGTAGCCTGAGACGCTCAAATTAAACAAATGCTGGTACTATACAGCTGATAACACAACTATTAAAGTTACAGTTTCGTTGTCGCTGGCGTCGGGTCCTGCATCTATTGTTTAAGTGTTTGTAAGTCCCGTTGCAATTTGGGATTATCTCTAGCACTGTGCTCGGAGAAATAGGACCTATAAACAGCAACTACGTTGCCCGTTTAAACATGTTACGGCCAAATAACTAAACAGAATAAACTAAGGAGTCTTAAATGGGAAAGTGGTGGTTAAGTTCCTCGCTAAGAAACTAAGAATAGAATAACACATTGTAGTTATAAAAGGATCGTGGTGGTTAAGTTTCCCAGTAAGACCTAGCATGACTTTGGAGAACATTTCTTGCCAATTGTCATGAACCGGCACCTGTTGACGCTGAAGACCTACGCATTTTTTATTGCTGCTGTTGGCAGACGAGCTAACGACCTTTCTGATGGTAAATCTTTACCACTGCTCATGGACTTCACTAATTTCAAGGGTACCTACAACAAAGGCACTGCCAGAACAAAGCAGGCTTCCTGCAAAGTGGACCGAATATCTTCTTGGAAACGGGTGAAGTGGTTAGATGTGGGCGGCACAAGGCCGGTCTGTGTAGAAACTTAGAAGAGGTTTATCTTCAGTAGTGGACGGCTTTTGACTAAATTGATATTGATCATCATCTTATTCAAATTGAAGAAGGAAAAGCTGCTATCTAGTGATTCTGAAAGAGACAGAGGTAGGTCCTCAGCGCGCTCCCTCACACAGCGAAACGAAGCAATACAGATTATATTGTGTATGAGAAATTGATGCCAAGCTCTAAAACTTACCGAAGCTGAACTTAAGACTATACTTACTGTTGTCGCTATGAAACTAGCAACAACAGCAAAATAATTAACAATTGGGATTAAATGTAAAAAGTTTTTATTGAAATTAAACAGAGTTAGTGATACCTATATAAATAACTGTTTAAAATTAAAACAGAACTTATAAAATTTTAACGCTATTTGTAAACTGTACAGAAGCGTCATTTAAAATGTGCGTGAGGGATTAATTATTCCCGACGGAGAGCGGAAGCGAGCTATAATGAGAAGTTTAAATAAAATCAACTCTGTTACCATTTATACTTTAAATTTATTATCTCCATTTTATAGAAGCTGGAAGTGTAATTAACCACAATGGCAACTTAATAATTTAATAAAAAATGATTTTGTTAAGCGAGCCCGAGCAGTATTTCAATTATTATTGTTCGGTTTATATGGACTTAATGGTAAGCTTTTATATGTTTACACGAAGGTATGAAGACTTTATCTGGCCTATTAAAGCCCAAGAATATAGTCTCTTGGCTAGTGATCCACACCGCTAAGTTGGTCGTCACTTCTATTCCCGCTCTAGTGACGAACAGACCAAATCAAATAACTTTGGATGGAGGGATACCTTTGTAAAAATCGTACTCATAATACTCTTCGCAGTACTATGCGGTGGAACTACAAATATATTAACTTTATCTATCATTATTCTTCCATGGAATACAAAATTTTTAAAATTGCAGTGAAGAGTCAACCAGATCTCATTATTTTTTTATTTATCACCGAACAAAGAAAAGGAAAATACAGTTTCATTAATTATCACAAAATTGTTTATATTGTATGTTAGCATATGAGGAAATTCAGCGTGAAAACCATCACGATTCCCAAAAGAACTACCCACATGTTCGGAGTCCCAGCCTCAGGCGATACGATGTCGTATAAATCCCGTTTACCAAGCCAAGTCGACGCAAACATTTTCGGAACAGTCGGTATGTTTTTTAGAGTCCCTTCACACTAGGATAGGCGTTCGATGAGCGTTTCTCTGTAATTCTAAACATTATCTTCGTCGTGTCTTGTCAATGGCCATATAGTAGTAGTGTAGTAGTAGTGTGCGACCAATAATTTGCCACAGCTACGGCGTTGTTTGTTGCCCCGTACAGCTCGGCCAAAGAGCACTTATTTGGACAGGAGGGACAGGACAGCAAGTGTGGCATGTCCTGCTCTGTAGCCCCGCATCCACACCGCAGAGAGTCCTTACTATTAAATTCTACGACGTTAGCGTTGCATCAGCGCAGCATTCAATTTATTTTAGAGAAAATCGGCCGGTGCAGATAGAGCAAAGCAAAACTTAGAGCATTTTCACTGACACACATTTTTTGTTATTGACTTTTTCTCATTTTGCACAATATTCATAATCAATGAGCGGCGAAAGCCTAGTGGTGTACGTAACAAACTGCCGAGACGATTGTGTCGGGCTCCGTACCCAGGTACCCCGGGCAAACACATTTGACTTCTCGTTATGTGTGCATTAAAAGGTTAATTCTCGCTTAATAATGTGTCCGGTAGATGGCAATAGGCTCGCCCACTTTTACATTGATACCGAAACATAGCTGGCAAAGTGTGGGTGTGTTACACCTCTGCCTATCCTTTCGGAGATAAAGGCACGAAGTTATGTTATGTTATATGTTCAAATCGAATTAACACAACAAGCACGCGCGGACACAAAATAAAGTGGAAGTATAAATTGATTTTGAACATTATTCGAAATGAGTACAATGTTGATAATAATAGTTTCAGTAGTAAATGCGCTTTGTTATAATTATCTGCGCTAACTCTAAGGTACGCTGCGTTGTCGCAACGTCGGCACCGCGCAAATGCTCGTCGATCGCCTTACGCTCGAGAAACGTTTGTGTGAAGAGTCTCTTATAAACTGTCTTTTCTTTGGACGTTTTGTTCAATACGCTGTTCGTTTGTTTTATGTCCGGGTCAAGTGCGGACTGCGTATTGCTTGCGTTGCTCATATGTACTGAACACTCTTTGCTTCGTCGCTTCTTCAACTGTCGTGTCAGCTACTGTCAGTTATAGGTACCTATTCCAGAGTCACATTACTTAGAGATTAGCAGCATTTGCAACACATACAAACAACACCGGGCCGATTTTTTTCGATTCAACAACTGTTTGTGTATTTCAAAAATAGTTACTACCAGATATGGATTTCTTTGCGTCCTTTGCTTGAATTTTAGTAAAGTCTTCGACACGATAGGAACATAGTACGTGCAGCGTATTAAAAAGAGAGTTGAATTTAATTTATTTAATATAAAGAATGCAATATAATTGCATTCTTTATATTAAATAAATTAAATTACACTCTATTACAATGTAATCCACAAGTAATCGTTAAATATTGTGCATAAAAATCTTTGAAAATCGTTGCAGTTTTTACGGCTAGGATTGTCTATCGGCGACCACGACTGATACAAACAGTTCAATACGTTACGAAATAAAGAGGTCTATTTATATCTATACTCATATACATAAGTATTTATTCATATATACATATATGTATTTATACTTATACGTGGGGAGGTGCAAAAGTTTTTTTTTTTTATTGTTTTATAAGAAAGCTTACAGACTAATTACAGTAGTGAGTTTCTAAATAGATGATACAGTTGCTATTAACAAGCTTCCACAAATTAATAAATATATATATATATATATATAATGTTGCTATCATTTATCTACAACATTCATCATACCTTTAATACAAAAAAGAATTTTACAATAATAGAGATAATATACACATACCAAAAATATACATACTACAATGAATTACATGGATCTTTTTCAACGCAAAGCAATAGAAAATATAGGAGTAGCCTAATTAGCGTGAAAATCACAATTCGCAGGCGAATTAAAGAATTTTGCAGCCAACAATCTTTTGACAGTAATCGTCTTTGTACAGAAAAGGTCAATATCCAAGTCATCGGGCAGGTTATTAAAAGAAGATGCAGCTCGCGACATAAATGCATTCTTCCTATAATTTGTAGAAACAGTAGGTACTTGCAGTAGCGGTCTACGTCTAAGCCCAAGTAGGTTTGTTCGTAAGTTTAGCTTAGTGAGAAGCTCTGGGCAGTCGACAGATCCATTAGCTAAATTTATAAGAAAACAAACATCACTTATATCACGCCTATAGTGTAATGGCAGAAAGTGATATCTGTTACACCGATGGTTGTAGTCATCTGAGTATTGCCGTGCTTTATAATCTAGGTACCGAAGAAATTTCTTCTGTACTGCCTCAATACGAGATTTATACACCTCATATTGAGGGTTCCAGACTTGTGACGCGTACTCTAAATGACTACGCACGAATGCACAATACAGGATTTTTATTAGTTTGATTGATCGGAAATCAGCTGAAGCCCTAATAATAAATCCCATCGCCTTAGATGCTTTGCTGACTATATCATCGATGTGTTGTTCAAATACTAGCTTATGGTCCATTTTCACTCCTAAATCTCTTATCGTGGAGACCGTATTAATGGTTTGTTTGGACAACTTATAAGCGTAGTTTATATTCGATTTTTGTCGAGAATACGTGACACGAAAGCATTTAGTAACATTGAGCTCTAGTTTATTATTTGCGCAGTAGTCTTCGAAACGTTTGAGATCACTTTGAAGATGTTCAGCATCTAATCTACTGTGCACCACTTTGTGGATTTTCATGTCGTCTGCGTAAAGAATGATGTAAGAGTGATGAAAACAATGATTAATATCTGATATAAATAGCGTGAATAATAAAGGCCCGAGGATCGAGCCTTGAGGTACTCCGGAAGGGACACAATTCCATGTAGATATATAACCCTTTAGTACAACAGCCTGAGTCCGATTCTCTATGTACGATGTGAACCACCGGTAAAGGTCTCCATGTATTCCCGTTGAAAATGATTTATCTAAAAGTACGCGATGATTAATACGATCGAAACATTTTGAGTAATCCGTGTATATAACGTCTACTTGCGCACGGTGGGCTATGGGATAGTATCAAATCAATTCAAAGTTCGTGGAATGGAGGGTATGGAGTGGGGAGAGGGGCGCTCGCTTAATGTCATACTACTTGGGGACTCATCATTAGTATATAAATAGAGTTTCAGCCCTGTTGCGTCATTCGTTTACGAACACTCGCCTGCTAAACAAGTCAATCCGGAGGAAACAAGTCACACCAAGTAAGAAACAGCAGCCCGTCGATGCTTCAAAGCAGTTTTTGGAGTTGTGTGGAGATGAACCTGCACAGATTTTGGACCGGATTGTTACTGGAGATGAAAAATGGGTCTATTGATGGCTACTGTTTTTTGGGATTGTGAGGGAATAATACTGATTGATTACAAAGAAAAGAGAATAAACATAACCGTAGAATACTACGCATCGATACTAGAGAAAAAGGAGGCCATCAAAGAAAAACGTCGAGGAAAATTGGCTAAGGGTGTGTTGTTCTTGCAAAAGAACGCACCGCCACTTCACAAGAGCAGACTTGCAATGGCTGCTCTGCACACGCACGGCTTTGAATCACTAGTCCACCCACCTTACAGTCCAGCCCTGGCCCCTAGTGATTCTTATTTGTTCCCCAATTTAAAAAAAGGCCTAAGGGGCAGGAAATTTTCCAACGACAATGAGGTGAGGGAGGCAATTTTGGCCAATTTTTAGGCGAAAGATAAGAAATATTATTTCGACGGTTTAGAAAAATAAAATTGATTAATAGATTCAATAAATGTATTCAGCTCAAGGGTGATTATATTGAAAAGAAAAAAATGATTTAATGTTTTATTTCATCTAGAACCCTTTCATTCCACGAACTTTTGGACCTCCCCTCGTATATACTTAATTAGACGATGCCCGCGGTTACACCCACGTTATTTAGGGCTACTGCTCCGCTCCCGTCGCTCATAGCGCGATGTTATATAGCCTATAGCCTTTCTCGATAAATGGGCTATCTAACACTGAAATAATTTTTCAAATCGGACCAGTAGTTCCTGAGCTTAGCGCGTTCAACCAAACAAACAAACAAACTCTTCAGCTTTATATATTAGTATAAGTATAAGATATGTGCACATATAAAATGCATATATTTAAATATAATTATCTATAATTTAAGTAGTAATACCCTTATATAGTAATTATTATCTAATACCAGATAATTATTTTAAAATATTCACGCACCTACTATCAACTATCTCTGGATCACCCTTTCCTTTTTTTGTTTTACGAGGTGGAAAATCTCTTCGGATCTCCGAATCTTGGGGAACTGAGAGCCGGAGTATGTGGTGTTACCACTAAAAACCACCTCGACTTTCTCTTGTACCCGTGAGTCGGAGAGTCGGGGATCACCGAAGAATTTGTCGCAACTCCCCTACGGGTATTGTCCCGCCAGATGGTCAGACGGGCCCCGAGCAAAACCCCCTTGGCGGCGGATAAAGGTGTTGGGCTCCGCCGCCAAAACACCCAGCGGCCGCAGAGGATAGGGAGGATGGCAACGCAACACCGCATCTCCTCTTCCTCTGCGGCCCCACCGCGACGCAACAATGGTGCGCCCCCATTTGGTCGCCGGAGATAGGGCGCGCGGCAACGCAACACCGACACGCCTCTCCTTCCGCGATCGCAACCAACTACGAGGGACAGACAGAACTATATCCCGCACCCCCACCTTGCACGCATCCTACGCAGGCCTCACCCAGGCCCACGTGGAGCGTCCCCTCTCGGGATCCCGCTTAGTTTTACCGTGGGTGTACCTCAAACCCACGGTTACTGAGCTCCCCTCACCACGACAAGGTGGAGATCCCACGGAGGGGGGGGGGGGGGGTTCTCTGCATCACCCTAGGTTGACTGGTAGAGAATGCCTAAGGCATTAAGTCCGCCTATGTACCACATATTTTTTTGTGTTGTGCAGAAAGTTAAATAAATAAATATAATATCTTTTATGCTCAAGTTATTGCGCTAAATTCCCTAAAATAAACTTGTGTGACGTATAAGAACCGTGAACGGTCACAATTGCTTATTCTGTAATTCGTATTTGAGATGACGTTTTACCTTTTTTATCGACTGTCATAGTCAAATTCTGCTTCATAAAAAGTCCGTTCTCTGTGTACAATAGAAAATCCCAGCGAACATCATAACAGAGACATACTGTGTGTTAGATAAGAGGGAGATGCATTATGGTGAAGGGAGAAAAAACGTGGTTTAAAAAGGAAAGGCTGATTATAAAATTTATACTTTATATTAATTCCTAAGCCATATAACGCCCAAAAAAAAATGAAACGTATACATTTTAATGCAAATATATCAAACAATTCATTCTAAATCCTTTAAAGAAACTGTTGTCTAACGGCCAACTGTTCTAAATCCAAAAGTAATTCCACTGTTCGAAATTCGAATGTAGGAGGAAAAGGAAACGGTCGGTAATGAAATATGGCGGGCTGGCATAGGGTCGCGGATATAAAACATAAAATTTTCATCCGATAAAGTACCCGGGATATTATGGCGCGAATCCCAAATTAGATAAGTATCTAAGTTTCCATACATGCACCTAACTTACCATTAACGACGAAATCCCAAAAACCCAAGTAACTATTCAAGCAAAAGAAATGTTGTTTTGGTAGATATTTGATTCTCTATTACCGGTTCCGATAGAATATTTTGGGCAAGCAATTGGGTTTAGAGCACGAATACACATATGTATTTATTTATGATGAGATACTTACTTTTTACTGCATGAGTTTACTCCTAGTCTTATAGTTTCACTTTATGACTTATTTGTAACTTTATAACGATAATAGAGATCAATTTTGATATGCCATTGGGGACAAACGGATCAGAAATTGAAAGCTCCCTCTGACCAAGTGCGTTTACATAACAACGCCTTTTTTAATATTTTGTATAGGCTTTATTAATTGACATAAGGTCCATACAAAATATATCAAAAAGGTATATCTAATAGTCAAATCCAATGTTAGATCGAAAACTGAATTTGGACGTTGCAGAAACCTGAATTAGTACATATCTAAACCTCTATAAAAAGACGTTTATTTGTAATACACCAGAGTATTTTGCAGCCTCTTCACAGTCGTCTTTACAACACATATAGACTAATAGTGGCTTGCCCACCGAAGCCCATTAAAGGCCTTAAGAGATTATCGTCCACCGTTTTGGCAGATAACATCATTCCCTTGATAGCGTTTAAAGGATAACTCCACAGAAATGCCCTAATGGTACGTCCGATAAAGCTAATTGTTTAATGATTCTTTTCTAATTGCTTCTTAATTAGACGCTAGTTAAGTTGCTTGGTTTCCTTGTTTATTAGAAATTATTTGGACACAAGAGAATTGGTATTCGTTTTCATATGAAATGTTTAACGTAGAATGAGTTTTTTGGCACCGCAGCCAATATTTTAAGTAGAGGTACTTGTTGGAATTGTCTTGATTGGCGAAAATAGTGGTTTTGAAGAATAAGAATGCCTAATGCAGTCTTCTTATTTTTCTCTAAAACCTACGCACACGCAAATATATCTTGTACCTATATTACTGCTTATTATGAATAGGAGTAACGTTCAACATCCTTTAGCAGACAAAAATGAAATGTAAAATTATATGCTACAAAAATTCAACGTCATGAAGCAGGACTTTAGCCAGTGACTACGAAAACCGTGCTATCTCTTAATAAAAACATTTAAACATATTTTAGACATGTTTCCTAATGTGCAACTTAAAGCGAAGCAGAGTTGCCAGTTAGTAGTTGCGATCCAAAAGGGAATTCGTAATCATTATCAATACAAAAAGTATAGTCTACAAGGATGGTAAGTTCTACCGTAAAAATAAGGATGGACACTACAAACATTTTCGGATGCCTATTTTCTGCACATAATAAATATGAATCTAGGGCTAAAATTTATTACATGACAAGAACGCTTCTTTATAAAACTTATAAAACAGAAAAATTTGGAAATTCTCAGTAGCAGCACGGCGTCTGGTAATGTGCCCGGTACGGCAATAGGCTTGCCCCCTATTACGTGGGACCTAAAATTCCTGGCGAAATATGGGTGTAATATTACATCTCTGCCTACCCGTTCGGGGATACAAGCATGAGTGTATAAATAATAAAATAAATAAAACAGAATAGATGAAGCCTGTATCCGTCAAAGAAACAATCACCTTAAGCAGGTTAAATAGCTCACTTTAAAATATCTCGAGGAATCTTCTAAATCTTAGCCGGCTTGTCATAATAACATTGTAGGGAAGTAAATTTTATAACACAAATAAAAGCGGCTTAGCTCTTAGTGTTGCCAATCTGTATATAAACGACTGACTAGACAGAAGTTGTTGGAAATGTTTACGGTTTCGTATAAAATATACTTAATGGAGAAAGCTGTGCTTGAATTGCGTGGATAGTGAAGAATGAATCAATTAACTGATAGATATGTTAGCGGTGTATGTAAAGTACTTAATTGGTATTTGGACATGGATATGGCGAGTGACATTGAAGAGTACCGCCTTGTAGAATATTATGGAGTATGTTAAAATATCCAGGTTGTCTTATAATATTTCCTGCAACAATTGTCAATTTCAGAAAAATAGAGCAGAAAAGTGTTTTATGAAATTAAGAAAGTTAAATATGAATTTTTGGAAAAACTATGAAGTCGAATTTGGAGACTTAATTAAAATTAAACTTTTTGAGGACTTCAGTCTTATACTGAAGTATGTACACGATTTCATTTTATAATAATCACTATGCAGTGATTAGGACACTATTTGTGACCCTTCCTGTTAATAATATGTAGTTACATTGTTGAGTACGTAAAACGGTCATGACATACGTCTAAAGCATTTATCTCTGGTATAAACAGTTATTTTCATCGTAAATTTAATGGTTCTATTTAAAAAGTAATGACATTCAAGTCTGTATATCTCAACCGTATCATTTCAGCTTTTTCAATTGATTTCCGAACCCAAGATCTTTAAGGATCTGCTTTAAAAAATCAGCAAGTCCCGTGACCCAAATCCGATATCTTGGATTTAAACGGCTTAGGGCCTATGCAAACCACGTTTTTTAAACGCGCCGTTGACGCGCGTTTCAAAAACGCGCGTCGACGGCGCGCTTTTTCCAGCAGAGCAGTTTGTTGTCGTTTGTATCGAAACAAACGCGCCGCACCGGCGCGTCTGTATCGATACACACGCGCGTGTGCATCGCGTTTGTATCGCTACACACGCGCGTGTGCATCGCGTCTGTATCACTGCACACGCGCGTCGACGGCGCGCTTTTTTCCAGCAGAGCAGTTTGTTGTCGTTTGTAACGATACAAACGTGCCGCACCGGCGCGTCTATATCGATACACACGCGCGTGTGCATCGCGTCTGTATCGCTACACACGCGCGTGTGCATCGCGTCGGTATCGCTGCACACGCGCGTTTGAATTTATACAGGTGTGCAAAGGTCTACAGGCTGCGTCTGACTTTTTTTTAAACGCGCGTCGACGGCGCGTTTAAAAAACGTGGTTTGCATAGGCCCTTAGAAGAAATTTGTCGACGTCTTGTAAAGGTGCACAGAGGTCTCACTTAATAGTTCTGCTATTATGACTTTCAAATTTATACTGTAATAGGGAATACTTTTTTATTTTGCCTGTATTTGAACAGGTAGAAATGTTTTTCCACTGGAAAAATAAACATCTAAAATTGTTAGGGGTTTCAGTTACTAACTAGCCAGTGACGAGTTTTAGTTTCTAACTAGTTAGGAGTAAAGTTTAAAAAAAATACTATGTACTAACAAAATATTTTGATGCCAGATAACAATGTAAACTTGCCAAACTTGCAGCAAGTTTAAATCAAACGTGCTAGTTTCACTGTGACAAACTTGCATGAAGTTGGTTTTCAAAGGATTTGGATGATGACGAGCGCAGGTTGGTGTTCGGTCGACCTCCTAAATACAGCAGGAGGTGCTCGACGACCAGCTGTTGTTGGACCACCAACCTGTGCTCGTCGTCATCCAAATCCTTTGGAAAACAAACTTCATGCAAGTTTGATGCAAGTTTGTCACAGTGAAACTAGGGAGTTTGATTTAAGCTTGCTACAAGTTTGTTGTTATCCTATGTTTTTTCTTATTTTATTTTATGTACACTGCTGAGTGAAGCTGCCTTTATAAGTGAAAAGGCTTCAGCATATGTAATTTGCCCATGTTATGCTTATCAAATAGTAATATTAATAATGTTTATTTTATCCAATAAAATGTTTGTGCAGTTCGGTTGAGAGTTTTCCACGTTTTAATAAAACGCGCAATAGAGAATTACCAACAAACAGAATATAAAATAGCAATGTTTGTCACTGTTATTATTTACTTAGAGACTTTTAGAAAGTTGTTTTGTATTGGTGCAGGTTTGAGGAAACTGTTATATCTATGTGTCAAACTGTTTTTGAAGTACTTACCTATCCAAATATAATATACTTATAACAAGTATTTTTCCCATGGGAACCTCAGCACAGTTTCGCCTGATTTAAATATTGTTAACTAAAATTTTAGGTGTACTTGACAGGACACGCAAGCACCAAAAGTCAGGCCAATATCGAGCGGGATCGTGTTAAAATATCCTATCCACGATTTGTTCAAGCCATTTCTCATACCCGGATTAAATATAACAAGAAGTATCACATAAATATCAAAACCCGGGTGTTTTGTTGTTTGTCATTCCATCTAATCTCAACGGACTGGGCTGGCATTCGACGATAGAGTTTTATAATGGCGCTCATACACTTGAGCATTCACTTGTAAGAGAACAACGAGCATTCGCCATTTTTAGTTCTGTCGAACTGAACAACAAACCGAGCCAACATTGGTACGAACATTTTCACGATCTTTCTAGCGAATCCTTTAATTAGCAAAAAGGTTGAAGCAAATTTATTGTCCATTCGCTATAATGCTCGCCAGAACGCTCATTAGAATGCTCGCTAAAATACACGTGTTTAACATAATATAGCTTCACGCCTTTATCTCCGAAGGGGTAGGCAGATATGTATTACACACCCGCACTTCGTCAGTTATGTTTCGGTCCCAATGGAATAGGGGGCGAGCCTATGTCATCTACCGGGCACACTATTAAGCGAACGATAAATAATTAAATCATCATCTCGGCAGTCCGTTACGTACACCACAGGGCTATCAACTACACTCGTTTACTTTCCTGATTTTTAACATTCGCATAAATGTTCATTACAGGAGAATGCTCAAGTGTATCAGCACCATAAGGGTCTGTCAGTAAATATACCGTTTTTATCCCGGACAGGCAGACGGCCTTAGTTTTGCCCGGACACCCTACAAGCGAAGCCCGGGATCAACCTACACAGCTATGATCCGGACATGAGGAAATACATTTTAAATAATAAACACGATGGGGATTAAGCCCGCCCTTTTGGTGTTTTCGATATATTTTTGCGAAGAAAATGTCTCGAATTTTCTAAGGGTAAGAGATTTATATTTAATGTTACTATTTATTTACTTATGTATGTGAATTAAAGTTTACTTTTGAGATTTGAGTGTGAACATTTTGAAAACACATTATCACATCTGCACAACAATAATATTCATTCATTCATTTTTAGAGCTGCTTTTTATACTAAAAAGAGGCCCGTGACTAACATTGCGACAGTTTATATACAGGGTTGATGATGATAATACAACAGAACTCTATCTTAAAGCACTTAAGTCCTCTCACATCCTATTTTATATTTTTACTAGAGGACGCCAGCAGCTACGCCTGCATTTTTTTTTAATTTACCCGTTTTGGCCGATCCCGTGGGAATTTCGGGAAATCCCTTCTTAGTGCACCCCTACGGGCCCCAAGGAACATACATGCCAAATTTCAGCTTCCTGCGCCCAATAGTTTCGGCTGTAGCGTGTCTGTCAGTCAGTCAGTAACGCAAGGATTTTATATATTAAGATAATACTAAACTGACAGTGAGTATTTTGAGCATTCTAGTAACCAAGGAGCATTGCTGTGTAACCTCAGGAACTACTTACATTTCACAAATAGAGCTCATTTGATTGTACCCTTACTTATCAGCATTTAAGTAGCTCTAAAGTCCCAGGTTTGCTGCAACAATAAAACAGGCTTAGTGGTGGGTATCATGATACGCGAAATAACAATATTTCATTTATCTGCTAGAAATATTGCGGAACCGTCAGTAAACCAGCTATACTGCTCAAAGCTGTTTAAGCACATGTGAAAAGATATTACAGTCGTACAATAGTAAAATCTCACAAAACAACACATTTACTATCTGTTTTCTTTAGTAAAGTTCACATACTAGAGATAAAAATATTTAGTTAGTAAAATAATCATCGACAAGGGAATGTAAGGCCTTGCATGCACGCATCAGAGGTACAAAGGTAGTCTAGAAATTTCTTGTCTTGCCGCTAGTAAATAGTATTACTATATGATGTAACGATAAAACTTCCTGACCCTCTACTTGGAAATGCACCGATATTATATATGAGAGAATAAAACTTTACGCAAAGACGTCGTGAATACGGTATTGAGTATGTCCAGTACATTTGGATCTAATTGAGGAGGTTGATATGCATGGCAATCAGCTCACAACTAGTGATTTGGAAGCGAACAATTATTCACTAAACCGAACCTATACACCAAGGATGGCCTAAAATCACAACAGAAATATTGCTAAGATGATGTCGATCAATTAATTTATATCGTTCTTTGTTGAATTTTCTGACAAAGGAATCCTATTCAAAAGATTGACGTGCCGTCAGTGGGTTCTCGGTCTAAGCTTTACATTGTTCAGGCTCAGCAATACACTGTGACTTTATTATTTAATATTTCATTAATTACCGTACATAGCAAGCTCGATCAGCCTTTTATTGAAGCGCCGAAAATAAAACACGAGTACTCGAATATAATGGATGTTACGTCAGCCGAAACCTGACTAGCGAAATTATATTTAAAGCTATTGTTTGGAAATTCAATGTTATAATAAATGAGGTGGACGTAGATATTAAAATTTTATCTAAACATTCGCAAGGTAATGTTGTTAATAAAAATATCGTCGGCATTTGAGGGACTTATATTGTTGTATATTCATATTGGTGATATCTGAATCAGGTTCTTATTATATAATGAATGATAAAATATATGAATGATATGAAATGAAAATTAAAGTAGGGCAGTATATTCTGGGAACAAGGTTATGTGTTTGTAATATTTCTTTGGGCAGCAGGTACGTAATCCTTATCATATATGTATTAAAATAAGTCATGCCTCTCTTTTATATCGCCGAATTATAACACATTGAATTGTTAATTATCGCTTGTCTCGTGCCCCGGAGAGCACGTTAAGCCGTCGGTCCCGGCTGTCATGAACATCTTTGACAGTCGTTATAGGGCGTCAGTACCTCTAAAATAAGCTGACACTAGTCTAAACCATTGAATATCGCTATCCCTTTGGGTTGCGGAGGTCAGACAGGCAGTTGCTCCGTGGAAAAGCTAATATTCAGCCAAATCCAGTTAGACTAGCAAGCGGACCCCAGGTTGAGACTGAGATAACGCTAGGAAGATGATGAATTAATCGCATCCTTGTCGCTACTTTTGCGAAATGACTACAAAGACGCAGACGATTAACTTGTGGTTTTTGGCAACGTGTGCTGTCACTGCAGACAGATTTTCACATTGTAGAAGCGAAGACATTGTATTTACAGGTGCATTAAAATTTGAATTTATAAAAACATGTACCTAACAGGAAGAAAAATTCAGACAATGACAAGTGAGGAAACTGCAGTGTACTAACGTGCGGCAGATTTTTCTTGTCAAACATGCATCTCTGATCTCCAAATCCATGAATAGATCGGATATTAAATCTTGCGGTGAGTGGTTTGACATTTACGTTTACATTTCAAAAGAAGAAATATCCCAAACCAATGCTACTGCAATGTTGTCCCACAATCAGCTAAGTACAAACAGCATTGCATTTTCCATTGAAGGTTCCCGTACATTTCACTCAAAATATACCGCATGTTTCAGAGTTCAGGCAATTACATTGTTTGCCTAACAGTGGCATCACCATAATGTTGTAACGGAATTGCTACAGGCAAATATCCCACGGTATTCCAGAGCTCTCACCAAAATCTGTTATGATACAAAATCGTTTTTGTACTTAATATGCACGGGAGAACTCAGAAATTGCCCGTTTCGTGTATCTGGGGGCACGGCAGTGCCCCCACCAAGTCGAGCAAAAAAGCGGCACGGCGCGGCCGTACCATCCGCTTCTCGAAACAATTCAGGCCATTTTCGGTCCCACTGATTTTTTTGTACCCATGCAGATATAGTATAAACATGGTGTATTATAAATTTCATTCAATTTGAACTAGTAGCTTAAGAATTATAACGAGTCAAAATTCTTAGTTTTGTCACTCACTGAACGATTATCAAAAGTCTAAGGCACTTCTAGCAGACATAGAAGTTTAAAATTTAGAATACAATTAGTGTTTTGTATATGAATCAAGGAAAAAATAAAATATTAATCAATTTCTGTCCAGTTTTCGAGATACATCAACTGCAATAGTAACTTTGTAATCTCATATAAATATACAGGATTACAAAATTACATTTGCAGTTAGAGCTTTAATAAAGAAAATTCGTTGTTGGTGTACAAGAAGTACAAGGCACCGGCAAGGACAACAGTAAGACTATGTACAAAAAGAAATGAGATCCCATAAGAACAATACTTGTCAAAAATACCAAGTCTCGCGACCGTAAAAAGATGTGAGATCCATGTGATACCAAATCGGTAAATAAAAAATCTTGAATGTTTTAAATAAATATATTGACTTGGCTTACCTTGGAATGCATAGGCGTATTGCGAAGAGCAATTTACTCTCATGGGTATGATAGATCACTTTTTTGATTGCAAAACGGTGCAGTCCTTGGCCGTTTATGTTTTATCAATCAGGGTCCAGGAAATAAGTTTTTTTTAAATATATTGTGGAAAAATATTGCTTGTTTGGGCAACATGTCTTATCAATTACATGAGAAGGCTGCATATGTGGGACAGTTTATTTTATATGAGACTTATGATGAATTTACAATATGAGTATATTTGTAATCAATAATTTCACATCATTCTGTAGTAAATATTCGTCATGCTATAATATTATTGGCATTGCAGGAATAATCAAAATCATACATAGTCTTATTAATAAATAAGTCGTGATTCCAGTTTTTGGAAAAATATTTCTACATGAAGCAATTTTTAATGTTATTTGTAAAACACCTTTAACCTCTCAGGACTATGTTATTAACATCATAATCAACAACTTTTGTTCTATGACTTTTATAGATTCATCATATTTCAGTTCATCCGATTTTCATTCAAAAATAAAAATTTATTTTAATTGAACGCTCTAAATGTTGCGAAGTCTATGCGAAAGTGGTAGAACAATAGCGAGGTGCGTGGCTGGCGTAGGTAGGTACAGCAAAATAAATGAGTTGAAATGTGTTAGATAGGACAACGAAATCTTGAAGGTTTGTTTTTGGTAAATGTATTATGTTTTGTAAAAAGTCATAGAACAAAAGTTGTTGATTATGATGTTAGTAGCATCGTCCTGAGAGGTTAACGGTGTTTTATTACAAATAAACCTGTATTCCTTGCGAAGTGGAGATGGCATAAAAAGAGGGTTTTTTGGAAATTTCCTCCTTAAGGAGTTAAAAAAATCCAATTCTAATTCCCTCCACGCGGGTGGAGTCGTAGGTGAAGTCCCTACAACATAACATTGCTGATTTATGGTTCATGTACAATATATTTGTTTATAGCATAAATGGCTCAAATAGTTTTCGGTGATAAACAATTATGTTATTTGTGTGAAGAGCCTCGTGCGACCAGAAGGCTGGAGTGTACGCCTTGACCAGGGTTGCCAGACGTTGAATGTTTTTCCTCGTACCCTTGTTGCCAAATATCTCGTAATTTCAGAACATAATCTCGTAAAAGAAAAAAATAAAAATGTCGTAAAATCCATAATTTACACTGTATTTACCTCCATCTGGTCTCTCCTCCATTGGCTGTAAAATGAAACAAAATACAACTGTGATTCATATTTTAATAAGTTTACTTAGATGAGTACAAATAATAAAAAAAGGCAGCGATAGCCGAGTGGATATACCAACAGACTGCCATGCAGAGGGTATCGGGTTCGAATCCACGGCGCGCACCAATGACTTTTCGGAGTTATGTGCGTATTGAATTGTTAATTATCGCTTGTCCCGTGCCTCGGAGAACACGTAAAACCGTCGGTCCCGGTTGTCATGAAGATCTTTGACAGTCGTTATAGGGAGTTATCTCTGAATAAACTGACACTAGTCTAAACCATGGAATATCGCTATCCCTTCGGGTTGCGGAGGTCAGACAGGCAGTCGCTCCGTGGAAAAGTTAATATTCAGCCAAATCCGGTTAGACTAGAAAGCAGACCCCAGATTGAAACTGGGATAACGCTAAGAGGATGACTTAGATGAGTACAAAATATTAATTAATAGAATAAATTCTAATACGTAGCTAATTACATTAGAATGTCAGGGATATTGTTTAAATAATCTTTGTTATTGTTGTACTATACAAGTTAAATAATCTTTGTTATTGTTGTTTCAGCTGTCATTATAGAATATATTTCCAAGGTTCAAATGTTGTACAATTTCCTTAACGATTTGGGCCCTTAGCACAATCGGCAGCTAACGATTTCTAAGGTCTGAATAAAAATATACGAGATTATTCTTTCTCGTATCTCGTAGAGAGACCGCTAAATCTCGTAAAGTTACGAGATTTCTCGTACATCTGGCAACACTGGCCTTGACCCAAAAGTTAATCATTGCCATACAACGTGGCAATGCCAGCGTTCTGGGCACGCTCCCGGTCGACGGCGACGAGGAGGACTTTTATGACGCCCTTTAAATTATTTTATTTTTTGTTTTGTATGTTCTATATAAATTTCTTAGGATAGTATTTTAAGATTGTTAAGTTGTATTATATAACTGAATAATATGTACATTGATAAGAAATTAATAAGCTCCCCTTTTTGTGTCAATACTTTGGTTTTGAAATCATACTAATTCTCGATTTTATGAAATCATTTCACTCGCTGTCGGAATGAGTGGTGTGTACCAAGTAAATGGCCCCAGGCAGGCGTTTAAACAGCAATTTACCAAGTGGTTAATTTATTATGTCTTTATATAATAGGAAGGACCCAGTAATAAGGACATAATAAATTTTGACGACCCTGTCTACCTATTAAAACATTCCCCTTTGTTAATTAAAGGTTTAATCATTTTAGAGATCCTCATGTTTCTAAGACTGGCAAGGCGTTTGGTCAGTGTTATGAGGCTATAAACGGATGTCGTCACAATGCCTTTGATTTTCTTGGTATATTTAAGATTTCTAAGCTTGAGAATGAGAACACGATTGCGAGAAAGGGAAGTTACTATATCGCATGACATTTAAAGCTGGGAGGTTGGCGTTTAATGGCTCGTCATCGCTAACTTACCTTAAGGCAGAGTGTAATTTAGATACTTACGGAAAAAAATAAAATATTGGGCATGCTAAGGCTCTATAAATACTATACTAATAATTTTCCAGATCAGATGTTACTGAGTCTTGATGTCACTTAATTTTTACAATGGCATTCTGGACAGAAGTTCTGTCAAAGACTTCAGTAAAATCACGATATTATAGCTGTTATACTTTTAAAATATAACTTCGTGTATTAAAAATATTATTGGACAGCATAATCTAATTACATAATAAATCCATATAAAGCCGTGTGGTTGACGGCATAGAATACAAGGCGACTAAGGGATAACACGATGCAAATACCATCTTTGCGTAGAGACGGAAAACTCGGCATCAAACCCTATACGACTGCCTCGTTGGTCTCGCGGCATAAATGTGCGCGTGGGATCGGGAGGTCCCGGGTTCGATTCTCGGGCATTTCGGGCAGTGTTATTGGGTTTTTCTGTCACGAAATTCTCAGTAGCAGCACGGAGTCTGGAAATGTGCCCGGTTCGGCAATAGGCTCGCCCCTTATTACGTGGGACTAAAGTATATCTGGCGAAAAGTGGGTGTAGAAATACACCTCTGCCTACCCCTTCGGGGATAAAAGGCGTGACGTTATGTATGTATGTATGTATAATATATCCCAAAACAAAACGCAACCCACTAATAAAATAAATAATTCAGTGTGCAACATTGCCTTCTGAACTGCTTAAAGATAGAACGTATTCCAAATAAAATCCGCATTGGTTATAATCCAAATGCAACGACTCGTCTCTCCAGGGAGCAAGGCTTTCAATGTTGAACCTATATCGTTGTATTATTCGGGTTGCAGCACCGCTATCTGTTCCACTCGAATTTCTCTCGGGTCTCGAACCCGCCACTTTGTAAGCTGTACCACAACGCAGCCAAATCTTCTAGATTACATTGCATTCGGAAACTTTCAAATGATGTGTACAGACAAAATAGCATTTTATGCTCTGCAGGTAAGGTTGCCTTTGGCAGTGGTACTGTATGCTTGATTTAAGCCGTGTTCTACGAAAGTCGTAATTAGAGGGAATGGTAGATGTACTACAAACCAAATTGGTGGGAATTTGTGGTCAGGTAGAACATGGTGCTTGCGAATCGAACATAATGCAGCCACATGGGAGATGAAAATAATACTATCTCTACAAAATGTTGTTTTAAGTACGAATGTGTTTCATTACTTATGAAAATAACATAATAATTAATTAATTATGCGTATTTTTACAGAGAGTCCATGTGGTGACGGATTAAGAATACGGAATGTCACTACCCCATATCATCCCACGGGTGTCGTAAGAGCCGACAGAGAACAGCACTGTAAGAGAAGGAAAACTTGTTACAAACCCTACACCAACCCGTTTGGCCGCGTGGTATAGTAGGCCAATTCCTCCTTTCAAAGAAGAGGCCTAGTCCAGCAGTGGACTGTTAAAGGCTGATGATGATGATTTTTACAGAGGGATCGAATCTTATATGTATGTAACTAGAAGATGCTATGCAATCTGCCCGCAACTACGGCTGCAGATTTTTTAAAATCTAAGCGTCTCTTCCTGGTCCCGTGACAATTTCAGGAACTTCCTTCTTAGTGCACCGCAGCGGTCCCTAAGGAACACACATGCCAGCTTCTTGCGCCCAATAGTTTTGGCTATAGCTTGTCTGTCAGTCAGTCAGTAACGCAAGAATTTTATATATATATAGATTATTACTATAGCTAATAATATAATAATATATAATAAAGTCAAGCACCGTTAGCCTAGTGAAGGTACCGAGAAACTGCTAGTTCGAGTACACGGCACACACCCGATGACATTTCGAAGTTGGTAAAGGTTAACATCGTGAGAAAAGCTGCATATTTGAGAGTTCCACATAATGTTTTCGAAATACATGTAAAGTCTGCCACCTCACCTTTTCATAGTGAGAAGAGAGCTGTGCCTAAAAGTGGGACAGTTTATATAAAGTAGCGAAGATTATGAAACAAAAGAGAATATCCCTTTGTTACATCTGAAGCCTACCTTCATAAGCTGCTGTAACTGAAATAACTTTTATAAAATTTTATTAGATGAAAAATTTGATTAAAATTGCATTTGGCTTAACATAAAAAATAACCTTGCATACATATATTGTAATCAAATTTCAATATATGTATGCAAGGTTATTTTTTCAAGTCAAACATTGGTGTGCATGAACATGGGTGTTTGTCTTGGTCTGGGTGTTTCTATGTATAATATGTATGTATTTACAAAAAAAAAGTATATATGTATGTTTATCCATTATCTAGTAGCCATAGTACAAGCTTCTGCATAGTTTGGGACTAGATGGTGTTGTGTGAATGTGGTAGAATATTATTATTATTATTATTAATATGTCATAAAATCAATAATAATAAGAGCTGTGCTATTTCTGTAAACATGCCTCGCATTTCAGCCTATTCTGTATTTCAATGATATTAAATTCCCCACGTCGTATTTTTCACGTCGTGTTTAATACACCTTCGGAATAATATAAAATCACACGTCTGTATGTACGTGACCGTAAGGCTCTGCATCGACTAATGGCATGTCGGAGTCAAGGCATTTTTGGCATCAACGAAGAATTACACTCATTAAAATGATAATACATTTTTCATTTTCAGTTTCGGCACAAGGCGTCTCGGAAAGCCATACGCATAGTACGCATGTGCGTATTTTATGTGGGTCTATTGCCTTAAAATAGAAATGTGATTAAATGTAAAACATAAAGGAACAACAATGAAGATTTTCTTTTTCTGGCACTAAAATTTTTGACCCTTTGCTACACCGTGTCTTTAGTGGGTGTAGGGCCTAAGCCAATATGCATTGAGCTACAGATTTCGAGAAATTAATACGTGGAGAACCGAATAATATGAATGTTGATGTTAAAAATTTGAACATCAGGCCCCTGTTCTGATTCTCAGGTTCAGGTTTAGATGAATGTCGTGAATGATGGTGAAGACGCGTCGCGAGTGCCGTGTTGTCGCAGCGTTTTTGTAGTAACTCGTACGACAAAGAAAAATAAACGTCGAGAAAACGCTTATACACTGCAATATAACAGTGGTAGTCGTAACGGACGGACTTCAACATTTAAACATAAATATACATGAACATACCAAAGGTAGATACGCCGTTTTTAGTCACATATTATAATTTGGTGCACATAACAAAGTCTTGATGTTAACAACTCCCTCCAGTTCAATCGGAGTATTCACAGTCTGATTGCCATGCACTCACACTTCATGAAACTAAGCACCGCTGTGCTGTGAATTCATATAATGTAAAAATGTGAGAAGTGTACTTGTGAATTGAATAAATTTATCATCAGCCTTAAACAGTCTACTGCTGGTCTAGGCCTATCCTTTGAAAGGAGGAATTGGCCTACTATACCACGCTGGCCTAACGGGTTGGTATAGGGTTTGTATAAAGTTTTCCTTCTCTTACAGTGCTGTTCTCTGCATAGTATGCTCCCTCTGTCGGTTCTTACGACACCCATGGGATGATATGAGGTGGTGATATTCCGTATTCTTAATCCGTCACGACACGGACAAGTCTGCCACCAGCCTGCCTGAACTAATTGAACAAATTAGTACTTTCAAATAAACTGCGCGTATTTTCTCTGTAAAAGACCCGACTATTCGGTTTACTTGTCCACGTCGACTTACGCGTGTTAGAATGAGGCAAGATTTTAATATAGATTAGAATTGATATAGAAGATTGCGCATTTTATACTTACTTGTGTTTTACACAAAAAAAAACAACCAGTGAACTTTATGTTCTTTCAATTTGTCGCGAAAATATGTCACTGGCATTTCTCCTGAAACGTTCCAATTCCAGAAACTTGTGTAATTTCTCAACGAACTTGTGAACCTCAATCTGTAATCGAGCTATTACACGAGCGCAGCCACAGAGCAATAAGAGTGCAATTCTTGAAGATGTCACGCGAGTTTGACAACTTGTTCCAGACGATTGCTTTTATTACTCTCAGATACTTCTATGGAAGCAGTATGTCACAATATTCTAGTATTCGAAGGCAATTGAAAGGAAATATAGGAATGTCCGCAGCTGTGCTTGTTTTGTATCACTTTTTAACATGATATATATTGCACTGAGCGTTCCGCACAAGCAGTGTGCGGAACGATCAGTGCAATATAAAGGCTTTAATCCAAATATCTACCTAAACTTTCCTTTTGGATAGTTTGTAGTTGACCTATAAACATACAGAAGACTTTATATTTACGATCAAATGAAAAGACTTTTAACTGTACCTATAGATAAAAGATACGGTAAATAATGTATTTTTATATAAAAAAACACTAACCTTTTGGTGGTACTGAATGCTGATAAGGTACTAAATCTTATTGCTTATAATTGGCATTTCTCATACGAGTCATCTATGCAGACGCAGTTAAATTCCTAAAGCAGGAGCTGTACTTTTCTTTCTTTTTATAAATAAAAAGTAAAAGATTAAACAATTATACAATCTGTTTATACAAAACCCACCTTCTGTTTCGACAAAGTTAATTCAAGCGTAGATATATAAATACTTACAGACTTAAGCTTATTATAATTCAGTACATAGAAGCAAACGCCTGAATCACTTCTAAGGCACGTACTTAAATATCGAAGAGACTGGATTATAATATAATATTTTCCAACAGCTAAACTCCTACGCAGAACACTTGAAGCAACCTCTTGAATATTCGACAAAACATCAGATGTTTTTCAGATTAGATATTCAGAATTATTCAAATAAAGGTTGCCTTAAGACATAAAGAAAGGTTTAGGGGAGATAAGTAGGTTTACTGCTCATTTGACACACTGGAATTTTACTGTGTACTTTGCAACGTCTTGAGGTATCTACTTTTGGCTTATGGAAATTATGGTATCGCCTTGTAGAACAAATGTAAGAAATGCAAGCTTAGTACTTTTGTAGTTACGAGATAATCTACATAGTCGTTTGTAAGAAATTCAGTTATATTAAAAGTCTTACTTATTCTAAACGATTTGATAAAAGTGTGTTTAGCATAATAATCAATAACTAGTTAGTTCAGTAGTAGTATTAAAAAATTGGGCAAGTGCGAGTCGGACTCGCGCACGAAGGGTTCCGTACAATGGTACGGGACCCTTCTTCTATAAAAGAAAATCACGTTTTTTGTATGTATTCTTAAATATTGTTTAAGTTTCTACCTGTTTATTAAGATCGAGTAACAAATTGCTTAAAAATTACGTTTGTTTTATGGGAGCCCCCCTTTATTACAAACTATTTTTTTATTTAATGATTTATTTTGAAAGGTAATATGCAACTACATATTCTGTGAGAATTTTAAGCGTGTAACTGTACCGTTGGCAATTTTAAGAAAATATACGATTAAGATTTTCATTTTTTTAATTTTTATTTGTTGTTTTAGCGGCAACCGACATACATAATTTGTGAAAATTTCAGCTTTCTAGCTATCACGGTTTATGAAATACAACCTGGTGACAGACAGACAGACAGCAGAGGCTTAGTAATATGGTCCCGTTTTTTACATTTTAGGTACTGAACCCTAAAAATTAGTTTAAACAAATTTTGTCTGTGGTTGAAGTCGTCCTTTCGACGTTCCCAGTGCGCACAGTTTGTAGGTTTGATTAAACTTAAAATAAAACTGTGAGTGTTTATTCAGAATCTGAGTACTCTTTGAGTCCATGGCTTAAATTAATTTAAAGTTGTACCCAGGACTGGCTGTTTGAATAAATAACCAAATAAATGTTATTTATGACCGTAAAAATATTTATTGCTTATTCGTAAATATATCTTATAGCAATATTACAAAAGCTTACCTTTTCTAATATTTGTATTTATTTTGTTACACAGAATATCGCCTTCTCAAGAATATTATCTTAAACAAGCTAACAGTGTACCACTTGTTATTTCTAATCTGCTTAAAGCTGATAGCACCAGTACATAATAAATGTCAAGTACCCGGTAGATCTTGTTAAACAACTTAATATCCTCAACGATGGCAATACACGCTTTTTAATATTCTGATAAATAATTTAGCAGGGCTCCCTGGTCGTATAATAATGTAGCACTGCTGTAATATTTTATTAAATGCCGTGAAATGCTAATGCTCAAAACAATCTAATTTACTGACTAAGACTAATTTACTGAATTAGATTTGTATTGGTAATTGAATGAAACTAGATAAAAAGAAACTTATATAAAATGTCGCATTTTCTTTGCGCACTTGTCATCACATTATTTTAAAAGGAACCGCAGCATAAGACTGAAATGAAATTGTAGCTTTCTTTGAACGTTTTTATTTAACTTTAGCATTCATTCAAATGAAAATAAATAGTAAATAATTATATTTAAGACAATTAGTATAGAATTTTGTATGGCATAAATATTAGAAAAAGAGATTCTCTAAATTACTGTTTATAGTGCTTTTATAGCCCAAAATACTTTTTTAAAATATACTGCGTTCCAATTTCACATTATTTAGTTAAGTAACATTTCACGTAGGAAATTACACCTTCCTCTTAAACCTTCATCCAACTAGTACAACAAAAGTCTTTGTTTTATTTTTTTAAATACGACTCCTGCACTAGGACTAAATCCTGTGCCGCGGGGGACTTTACAAACATGCAACTAACGGACACAATGAACACCCAGACTCGAAACAACAGTTTATAAATCACACAAAGTGTTGTTTCGTGTGGGGATCGAACCCAATACTCGGCTCAGTGTCAAGCGGCGAGGCGAACGGTTAAACCACTACACCAATTGTGCAGTCAAAGTCAAAGTCTGTCCGATCGTATGTCGCTACTTAGTGTAATCCCCGATGTCCAAGCACAAACATCGTCAGCCTAGACAGACACAGGGGCCCTAAGCTTGATAATCCTCGAGAGCTGAAGTTGCCCCTAATGAGCAAACATACCCTTTGAGATACACCTGCCGCTCACAAACGTCTCGCGAATACAATGTACGTTTAGCTTTATGGATTTTTTTATTGCCGCCAACTTGTCAGCAACTACCAAGCCCTATCTGTTCAAGAAATAACAAATTGTATCACATCGCTTATAATCACCACTGTGTCATATAATCGTATTCTTATATATCCTTGCATTTTCACAAACACCTCGCTAACCAAAATAAGATAACAAACTTAATCCGTTCTGTGTTTTGTACATTTTCTTTTAAAAAGCTAAGCAACGGAATATTGTGATTTTGTAACGCAAGCAAACTATACGTGCTTACATACAAGTATTTTATTCGATTGTGAATTTCAGCCTGTGTGGATATTCTGAGACAAAAATAGCTTTATGCAAATGACTTATACAGGGACATTTTTATATTTTCTCGAGAGAAAATTCTTGAAAATATTTAGATTTTGGCGTAGAGCCGTTGACGGGGATACTAGCAGTGGTAAGGATAATGTTGATGCGGACTTTGGTACGGTTAGAACAATAAGGAAGAATGATAGTCAAAACGGATTATTCAGGTAAAAATATTGACTAATAAAATAATGAGCCGTTTATATAATCGTCAAATTGTTTTTAATTCAGTATGAAAATACAAGTTTGTTCACTTATTTCATAAAAACCATAAAATGCGACACTATATTGTAACATATGATTGCAACATGCCCACTGGTGCTAAAACATAACTCTTACAATTCTTTGATAGGTCTAAGTTCTTTAGATATTTTTGAAATATTTATTTATTTATTATTTATTTAATTCTTTATTGTACACCAGTAATTACAGAACCAAGTACAGTAAATAACTTATATACTAATGGTAAGTACAAGGGCGGTCTTATCGCATAATGCGATTTCTACCAGACAACCATGGACGGACAGTATCGTCTAAATTGAGAGGTAGTATGCGGGCGTACAATACTAGACTAAAACTAGCTACTTAAAACTAAAATTAATCTAACGAAACTAAACTAATATAAACAATATTTAGATATAATTACATACATACATAAATAATATATACCTACATAATACATATAACAAGTATATAAATAAATATATATATTATACATACATATATACATACATAATGTATATTTTACATATATGTAATTGGATTGGTTGTTGTTACAGTGACAAGTAATGTTCTTTTACGAGCTTTTTAAATATTGGCAGTGTTTTCGATCGTCTAATATCTTCTGGTAGTGAATTCCATAGTCTTGTCGCTAGCACTGTAAATGATTTGTCGAAGAACACAGTAGAGTGCACAGGAATTTTCAACTTAAGATTTTCTGATGATCTCAAGCACTTCGAATGTGTGTCATGCAAGAATACAAATCTTTTCTCGAGATATAGGGGATATGACGGATTAAATAGTACATTATACAGGAGACAGAGAATGTGAGTATTCCGGCGAAGGCGGATTGGCAGCCATTTGAGCTTGTTTCGAAATTCAGAGACGTGGTCATATTTACGTAAACCAAATATGAACCGTATACAAAAGTTTTGGAGTCGCTCAAGTTTGTCCAGCTGGTCCTCATTAAGATCTAGATAGCTGGCATCGGCATAGTCAAGAATGGGAAGAAGGATAGATTGCACAAGTGCTATTTTAGTGGCAATTGGGAGAAAGTTGCGTAACCTTCTCAATGATGCGCCAGCAGCAAAAAGTTGTCGACTAGTGCTTTGAAGTTGGAATGTCCAAGATAGTGTTCTGTCAATGTAGATCCCCAAGTTCTTTACTTTTTCACTAAAAGGAATCGGAACACCATCAAAAGATACGAGAGGAAGCGTTGACCAGTCGATCTTAGAAATAAATCTAGAACTACCAACCACAATAACCTGGGTCTTGGTAGGATTAACCCTTAGTCCAAACCTATTTGTCCAATCACTTATTCGTTCCAGATCGTTATTCATAATTGTAATACCATGTGTTAAGTTCTCAGGCTTAGTCTGATAATAAATTTGCATATCATCTGCATAGAGGTGGTAGGAAGAAGAAATATGGTTGGAGATAGTATTAATAAAAACTGAGAAAAGCAAAGGAGATAAAACGCCGCCCTGTGGTACGCCGGCAGAGATATCACACCAGGTGGAATAGGTGTCATCCAGACGGACTCTTTGACGGCGACCAAACAGGTAACTACGAAACCAGTCGATCACCGATGGAGATATGTTAAGAGAGCATAACTTGGCAAGGAGAACGTCAAAGTCTACAGTGTTGAAAGCGTTACTGAAGTCTAGTAAACATAGCACTGTGAGATTGCCATCCTCCATGCCTTTCCTGATATCATCCGTAATATTGACAAGGGTGGTACAGGTACTATGTCCAGGACGGAAGCCAGATTGAAAGGGATTCAGGATATTATTTCTAGATAGGAAAGCATTCAGTTGGTTATGGATAAGGCGTTCAAGGACTTTGGAAAGGAAAGGTAATATGGATATGGGACGAAATTCGGAGAAGGATTCAGGATTAGGCTTTTTTGGTAAAGGGATGACTTGAGCATTTTTCCAAGCAGTTGGAAAAACACCATTGGAGATGGAATAATTAAGGATGTGACAAACGATCGATAGGATTTCACCAAGGATGGGAAGGATCATATTACGGGTGATACCGTCACTTCCAACTGCGTTGGATGCTATTGATAGGATGCTCTTCTTAACATCACATTCAGTAAATTGACTAAAGACAAATGGAGTATAATCAGGAGTTGGAAGCGATGAAAGATAATTTAAAGTGTTAATTTTTGTTGTCCTATCATAATTAGACGAAGCGGAGAAGTGCTGGTTAAGCATATTGATATCAATTTTATTAGGAGCAGTCGTTTGTCTTTGCTTTCCAACCCCAAGTGATTTAAGGAATTTCCATACTTTAGCTGGATCACCGTTTTGTACGGAGTTATGAATGTGCTGGCGTTGTGCATCCCTACACACCCTATTACAGTGATTTCGCGCTTTTAAATATTTTTCCTTATTTGAATCTGTCGGTTTAGACTGGTATTTTGATTTTGCCACTGCTTTCCTATGAATAAGTGTTCTTATTTCATTGGTAAGCCAAGGCGCTGGACGATGCTTTAACTTAATTGGCCGTAAGGGAGCATGATAATTATAGAGATCAGTAATCTGCCTTTCAAATATCTCTACCTTATCGTCAATGGTTTCTGCTGTTAATAACCGCCTCCAGTTGATTGCTTTAGCGTCATCACAAAGTCGTTCAGTATCAATACCACCAAAATTGCGTTGCAGAAGAATTCTTGGCTTTGCCTTAGGAGGACGAATTTTGTAAGAGAGATAGATTACATCGTGATAAGAGAATTCGTCGGCACAGAATTGGCCGTGCTTAGCGACGTGGTTAAGCGAGAAAACAAAAATGAGGTCTAGAAGTGAGGGAGTAGAATTGGGAAAGTGATGGGTGGCATTAAGAGGTAGAATATTAAGATTGCAAGATACTGAAATAGAATTAAGAGATGAAGAACGTGAGTCATTCTTAAGAAGACAAGTGTTGAAGTCACCCATAATGATAGTTTGACTGTAAGAAGGAGAAAGATTAAGTAAGAGATTCTCAAAGGAGGAAAAATAGTCAATACGTAAGGAGGGACAGTAGTAAACACCAAGAAGAATTTTATTATGATGTAGCTCGACTTCCAAAAACAGATGTTCACCAGCATTGGGTGAAGGCGGCTGTGAAGACACGTTTACCACATTACAGGCAATAAAGGATCGAAGATAAATTGCAACACCGCCGCCACCACACCCAGTGCGGTCATTTCTGATTAGTTGGAAGCCGGGCAGAGAGTAAGAAGTCGAAGGAAGGCATGGCTTAAGCCATGATTCAGACACAAGAATAGCGTGTAAGTTCTTACAGTCTAAGTTTGCCAGCATATCAGGGAAATGAGCGGGAATACTCTGGGCATTGATATGCACAACATTAAAGTTTCTTGGAACATCAGAAAATACAGATTGGAGGTTATCTGCTAATGAAGGAACACTAACGTAACTGCCATCGTCACTACTTGCAGAAAAAAAGTCGTCACTATCACTGTTACAATCCATACTAAAATTAAATATATAATAAATATATAAAGTTTTAAATATTAACTAAATAAATATATATAAGCAAATAATATATAATAATATAGAACCTATATACCTAAATCTAACAAAATCAAACTGTGTATTGTATTCAATACAGAGTCCACCTGCCAGTTAGTTGTTCATTACAGTAAAAATATAACGTAAAACACAAGTATAATACAAATAATTAATATCCCAAGTAGGATGGCTACATACTAAATTTAACAGCGATGTAATTTTGATACAAACTTTAGATATTATAAACGCAACGACCAAAGTGTCACTTTAAAAACAAAATAAAAATATTGCTGCATTAACGAAACGCTAGTGTAAGAATATGACGTGAAATGTCAAAAGTGACAACTCAGTCATAACACCATATCTAGTCTTGAATTATGATTAATAAAAACAAAGTCATAATAATTATCTTCTAAATACCGTACTTACATTTACAAAATTATAATAGCAGAATTTGCTTATTTATGAAGTGAACAAAATCATACGAGTACCGTCCGACTAAACAAGTACAAAAACAAACCTAACCACCCACCTTGGGATGCAATAATAACAATGTGAAATGAGTAATCCAGGATTATTTCCGTGTTGCTGCAATATATATAGAAATAATCAAAATAATAGTTTAATACAAGGTCTACAATATCCATTTACCACTGAAAGGACATCAACTCACCTTCATAGCCAAAGGTAATTTATTCCATCACTCCCCATTATAGAGCTCCTAAACAGCCATAAGGAAGACGTCGTTCAGACAAGCACTAACTGTCGCCCGCAAAGTGCCAGTCACTCTTTACCGGTAAATGTTACTGTGTACTAAACCTTTACGAGGGGCAAGACGAGCCCTCTCAGCGTAGCGGTTTAAGGCACTCTTTCTAATGTTCCAACTTAAAATAACGTGTAATAGGATGTGTAAACTCATAAAAGAAGCTAAGTAGATTTTTAGACTTAGCCGTCGTAATAGACTCGAATTGCCTGTGGCTTCGCCCGCGTGGGAACCGATGAAGTAAAAAGTAGTCTATGTTATTTTCAGCGGCCTAACAATCGTCACACATAAACATTATACCACAACATCGCGACTCTGCAACACGAAGTAAAGAAGGACAAACTATAAAAAAATATGTCGGAGTACGGTATCTCAGAGTCGTGTGTAAGGTTATAGTTGTAAGATAATTAAAAACAAATTGTAATTCTATGTTATTAATATTAAATAAAAATACTATTGCATTAAAATATATTTATAACACAATACCCTATTGTGTTATAAATATATATTTGACTAAAAAAATTGAATTAGTCCGTCAGTTAGATTATCGAAAAATATTGGACACGTATATTTTCTTTAGTCACGTAAACAAAAAATTAAGACGAGTAACTTCTCTGAAAACTCATGTGACGTCACTTGCCAGTACACTTTTTACTGGCAAGTGACGTTACAAGCCCCCACTCTTAGGCGTTTCTCCATCTTAGATGCGTTTTATCTTCGTATTTTTTGACTGATTTGATAAAACAAAAAATACGTATCCTATATTTTTCTAAAATCTAACTGACGGACTAATTCGATTTTTTTAGTCAAATACCCTATTCTGACACTTCAAGTAATCGATTCCTTCGACATCCATTGAACGATTTATTTAAGGTAATTTAAAAAAAAGTTATGGCAACACTGTCGGAGGAAGCGATAGTTGGAGTGGGGTAGAGTTAACGTGGAAAAAAAGTAATAAGGTATTAGTTCAGTTGACTGCAGGTCGCCAATAGAGAAACAAGTGACGAGTTATATTTTTACGGTGGTGTAAATTTGGTTCTTGTACAAGTGTGTGCGATAATACATCGAAGCGTAATTACCTAACGTACTAGAGTTTTATTTATTGTATAGTCTGAGGGACTATACTGTGGATCCTTTTCTACATTTCAGAAGTGGCATAACGCACGTAAGTAAAATATATTTTACTTAAATTGTTAACGGCCATCGGATATGTTTTATAACTGACGGTAGCAGTGATATGAAATATTATAACATTTTATTCGAATGTAAGTAATGTAACGTATTCAAATTATGTCATACAGTATACAAATTTAAATTGTTTCACTACAAAGAGAATATAGTAAACGTTTAGATAACCTTGCAAATTCAACATGTGTGTTGTTTTGCTATTATAGGATTGTATTATCAAACCTTCACCGCTCTCTTATTACAACCATTGGTTTTCGAGGCACATTTAAACGGTCAGATCTATGAGTCTACTACCTACACATGTGCCCAAACCTTCAACTTATATCCATAATAAGTATTAGTGCATTATTATAGGTACAGTGTTTAGTGGGTACGTAGTTTATTATATTATCGATTGCACCCTGCCACAGTGAAAATAAATAACATGATTGTCTTATAAACTACCAAAGAAATTAAAAGTATTTTCATGTTTTTGCTGTTTTAGTAGAGGTTATATTTCACAATATTATCACAGCTTTAATTAATTGGTTTTGATCTGGTACGTCCTTTATTTATGATTATATTGTCATAAAATAACAGTGGGTGTAGAAATACACCTCTGCCTACCCCTTCGGGGATAAAAGGCGTGACGATATGTATGTATGTATGTAAAATAACATTTCTTTTGTTTTCGAGTTCTAGAACATGGATGAGCATGGTGAACGACGCAAATTAGAGACACCGTCGCGAAGCCGAAACCGAGGTAGTGGTAACGCGGGTCCTAGTCGAACGCGCACTCACAGCCGTAACCAAGGCAGACGTGACACAGGTCCCAGCCGATCGCGCACTCGCAGCCGAAGTCTTCTTGGGCAGAATCAAGACCGAGAGCTGGATGTAGACCGGGAACGAATCCTGCGTCTAGAACGAGAGCTGCAACGCGAACGGGAACTTCTACGGCAGCGAGAGAGAAGCTCGTCACGGACGAGTTACCCACGATTGGCAGAGCGTCGGGAGGACTGCGAGCGTCACGTAAGCGAGCATCCTGGACGTCCCGCATCACATACCAGGTCACGTACTCCTTCTTTTTCTACTAATGATGTGGCTAAAATAATTATATCTATAAGGCATGGTCTTGAGTCTCAACCAGTACAGCAACAACAACCTCTACTCAGTAAAAATATAGATCACAAGAATATCCTTCCAAACTTTGACCCGGCTATAAAAAACCAGAGGATAGATATTTGGTTAAAGAAAGTCAATGAATGTGCAGCAGTATATGGTTGGGACGATAGAACCACAATACATTTTTCCCTGCAAAAGCTCCAAGGATTGGCCAAAACATGGTTCGAAAGTTTAGATACCATTATGTATACTTGGCAAGAGTGGCAAGAGAAGCTAACAAATGCGTTTCCTCACGAACATAACTATGGCCAATGCTTGGAAGACATGTTGAGGAGAAAAAGTAGATTCAATGAACCTATAGAGACATATTATTATGAAAAATGAGGCATTACTGAATTTATGTGATATTACCGGTAAACGCGCGGTCTATTGCATCATTCACGGAATTAGTGATAAAACCATGAAGTCTAGTGCGCTAGCGTTGCGATGTGCTTATCCAGAACAACTTTTACAACTTCTAATGAGCAGTAGGGACACAATGAGCTCTCCACATTCTAATAATTTAAAAAATAGGAATATAACAGATAATAGTAATGGTGCGCCTGCAAATTCTAAAAAGAATCCTAGTCTAGGTGTTTATTGTTTCAATTGCAAGGAACGGGGGCATCCATATCTGCAATGCTCAAAACCCTTGGTAAAGTGTAATACATGTCATAAGCTAGGGCATAAAACAGAAAACTGTTTCAATAGATTGGGGAGTTCATCTGCCAGGACGGATACAGTCCATAAGACGATGCGTATCTCTGCCTCCAATCCAAGTGCAAAGTTCACTAAAGAAGTGCGTGTTTAGGGCATGACTCTAGAATCATTCGTGGATTTTGGGAGTGAGATAACTTTGATACAAGAATCAATAGCTCGTAAAATAGCTCAGGTCCATGACAATATACCAACCGTTATGAGAGGTTTTGGCAATGGTCCGGTGCAGTCCCCTGGTAGTGTAGTTCTTGATCTTGAAATTGATGGTGTCTGTGCAAGGGTAGTGTGTAAAGTCGTAAATGATCACTTTTTGGATAAACCATTTTTAATCGGACAGTCTTTCACTGAGCAGCCTCATATTACAGTGTATAAGAACTCTACTAGTTTACGATTTGTAGACTTTGGTTCAGAACTACCTAAAACAGATCTTTGTCCCGACTGTGACCGATTCCTTGAGTATAAAGTAGCTGGTCCCGTTCAGCTGTTTGGTACTGCAAGCGTTAGGGTATGTACTGGCTCGGGATATGATGGTGAAATATTAGTAATGACTAAGTGAGTGGGTAAATTAAATAACCAGCATCATAGTTGTGGAGGTATATACCCAGTTAAACACGGACAGACACACGTGATTGTCTCACCAGTTACTGTACCGTGTTCACTTTGCAACGACTTCATCATATGCCGAGCCGGCAAGATTAAGGTCGTAAATAGGGTAATCGAAGTAGCTTCAGAAACAATGCCGGATAAAGATCATGAGGAGCTAGGAGATAAAACAATTAGTGAAATCCAAATTCAAATCGGACCAACACTGAGGAGGTTAAACGCAAACTTATCGAGCTGTTAAATCGTTTTAAACATTGTTTCGCTACGTCTCTTCTCGATCTAGATTGTAGTAACGTTACTGAGATGAATATTGAGTTAAATAGTCAGAAACCCGTTGTCTATAGGCCGTACAGGCTTTCTCATTCAGAAACAGAAAAAGTTTGTGCCATGACCAAGGAAATGTTGGAAGCCGGAATAATTAGAGAATCTACGTCGGACTACGCAAGTCCAATTATTCTAGTGCGTAAGAAAGACGGCAATACCAGGATGTGCGTTGATTATAGAATGTTAAATTCTGTAACCTTAAAAGAGAGATACCCTATGCCTGTTATTGAGGACGAAATTGCCAGGCTGTCAGGTCAGGCATGGTTCATTACCCTGGATCTCATGTCTGGTTATTACCAAGTCCCAATAGCTGAGAATAGTAAACGCTACACAGCCTTCGTTACCCCGGACGGTCAATATGAATTCAACCGTATGCCGTTCGGTTTAGCAAATGCGCCAGCAGTCTTTCAACGCATGATGAATGCTATCCTTGGTTCAACGCGATACAGTAAAGCTACCGTGTATATAGATGACCTATTAATTTTTGGTAAAACGCCGGAGCAATGTTTGGATAGGTTGGAGGACATAATGCAGCTCATTGAAAGAGTTGACACTCAACTTGTCCAAGTGTAGTTTCCTGCAAGATAAAATCGATTACCTTGGATACGAAGTAAGTGCTGCAGGTATCAAACCGGGTACAGAAAAGTTGCAAAGTGTCATAGATTTTCCTCGACCAGTGAACGTACACGGCGTGCGACATTTTTAGGATTAGTTAGTTATTTTAGGAAGTTTGTCAAAGGCTTCGCACTCATAGCGCACCCTTTGAATAAGCTCCTTAGGAAGGACATTAACTGGGAATGGTCAGATGCACAGGAATATGCTTTTCTTAATCTTAAAAAGAGCTTTTTGGACAGACCGGTCTCGGGTATTTATGACCCCCATGCAGAATTAGAGCTCCATACGGATGCTAGCAAAATAGGAGTAGGTGGCATCTTATTGCAACGCATCAAAGAATGTGATAGTTTGCAGCCGTGGCATATTATAGCCGGCAAACTTCACCTGAAGAAAAGGTCTTCCACTCTTACGAGCTTGAAACGCTCGCTGTTATAAGTTCTCTCAAGAAGTTTAGGGTGTATTTGCTTGGAAAAACATTTAAGATAGTAACCGATTGTAGTGCATTACGTTCCACCTTTCAAAAAAGAGATTTAATCCCACGAATTGCCCGATGGTGGCTATTAATACAGGAATTTGATTGCAGTGCTATTAATACAGGAATTTTGATACAGAGCAGGTACTAAAATGGCACATGTTGATGCGTTGTCACGAAACCCTGTCTTCTCCGAAAGTGAGCAATCCTGCGAACAAATGCCCGCCATATTGACCATTAGTAGCGAAGATTGGCTGTTAACCCTTCAGTTAGGTGATTCGGAGCTAAGCAGAATCCGGGATATTCTTTCCAATAATGTAGATGAAAAGGAATTTCAGTATATTAGAGATAGTTTCGTTATACGTAAAAATAAACTATATAGATTCATAAATAAGGAAAGGGACCTGGTTCGCTGGGTGGTACCAAAAGGCGCTCGTTGGAAAATATGTAAAATGAATCATGATGACATGGGACATTTAGGGTTCGTAAAAACATTAGACAGGATAAAACGGAACTACTGGTTCCCAAAGATGACTCGTTTCGTAAAAATGTATTGAGTGTGCTTATGCCAAAGGGTCTTCAAATGTACGAGAGGGTCTACTACACCCTATTCCAAAAGCAGACATACCTTTTCACACTCTACACATTGATCACGTTAGGCCTTTCGTAAAATCTAAACGTGGGCACACTCACATTCTTGTTATAGTAGACTCTTTCACAAAATTCGTATTTATCAAATCCGTAAGAAACACTAAGACTCAAAACGTGATTAAGGTGCTGGAGGAGGTCTTTTACACATTCCGTAACCCTGATAGGCTAATAAGTGACCGAGGTAGCTGTTTTACATCTCACCTTTTCAAACGGTTCTGTTTCGATAAGGGTATCAAACATATTCTAAACGCAGTAGCTAGCTCACGGTCCAACGGTCAGGTGGAGAGGTATAACCGCACCATTTTGGACTCACTTAAGGCACAAAATTTTAATGACAACGAAAAAGATTGGGATAAGAAACTCGGCATGATTCAATGGGGACTGAATAATATTATACAAAAGACAACCAATCGAACACCTGCGGAAGTAATTTTGGCCTAAAAATGAACAGTGAGTTGAACCCTATTATGAATGAAATCGCGTTGCCTAATGAAACCCCTGATTTGATTTCCATTCGAGACGAGGATAAGGAAAGGATAGACAGGGAACAAGACAAACAAAATGAATATTACGATAGGGGACGGAAACCAGCTCAAACATATAGTAGCGGTGATCTGGTAAAAGTGTTAAAGTCATCCTACAACAATGATGGTAAAAGCACAAAACTTATTCCTTCTTTTGAAGGCCCCTACAAAATAACAAGAGCGTTAGGAAATGATCGTTATAGAATAGCACCGATTCCCGGGTTTAAGGCAATGAAAAATAAACGTAATACTACTGTCGCCGCGGATCGCTTGCAGCCGTGGATACACATCGCGTCGCTTGGGGTTAATAATGACGAATCCGATTCTGGTGATGATGCAAGTCATAGTGAATGATGTTAGGTACCTTTATATAACTTTACTTATTTAAACAAATGTGTAAAACAACTTGTTAGTAATGTACAAATCGTTTATAAAATTTTATGATTAAGTATATCAATTTAATTATTGAGTTTATAAGTATTTTGCTGCAGTATGATTTTCTCCTTTGCAGGTCATCATCTGATGATCGTTCTTAGACGATCGAAGTCCTTGAGAAGCGTTTGGTTCAAGGCAACTACAACTGAGAATTGATTGGTTCAGGTGTAGTAATTAATACAAGTCCTTGAGAATTGATTGGTTCAAGGCAACTACAACTGAGAATTGATTGGTTCAGGTGTAGTAAATAATACAAGTCCTTGAGAATTGATTGGTTCAAGGCAATTATAACTAAATATTGATTGTTTAGATTTTAAGTCCTTGAGAAGTGATTGGTTTAAGTCAATTATAACTAAGAATTGATTGTTTCGATTGCAAATCCTTGAGAAGTGATTGATTAAAAGCAAACCTAATAATTGTTATAGAGTATATTATGTATGAGTATAGAGATTAATAAACATGGATTGGTTAGTTTATGGTATTTTAAGCCCAAATGTAAGGTTATCACCGATTCGTGTATGAGGTGTCTGTCAGAATGAACGGTCACTAGGCGTATTTAACGTTGAATTTATGCCTAACAATTGCTTCCCTATTGCTTCTATTTGCTTCCTATTCTCAAACAATTGCTTCCATCGTATTGTAGAAGAAAAACACATTTTAAGAGTGACCGTTCGTTCTGATGTCAGGACGGCCGGTCACCGAGTCGTAGTGTCCTTGTTAAATAGAATTATTGAAATTCACGGTGGCCATTAATTACTTCCCGTTTGCTTCTCTCAATGTTTTACAACGATAATACTATAACTATCCTGGCAATAAAGATATCGACAAAAGTGTTGTTTATCAATATTTTCAGTGCCTGACAAAAAATAAAGGCAAAACTCTTATTTAACATTGCAGTTACGCTTGATTAGGCGATAAATATATCGTCGGTCGAATCACGAAAAGGCGTAACTGTGTTTTAGTAAATTTTACAGCAGAGCCATTTTTATGAAATCATCTCGTCCTGGTTGATATCAGGGATGTCCTCCGTGTAATGGCGCGTGAGTTGGGCTCTGTGGTCATCATCGCTGGGTCTCGTAGGTTTAGGCATCCGTGATGCGTACAAGTCCTTGTAGAAACTCTCAATTTCAGCGAGAAGCTCAAATTTGGAGGTTACGGTTTTGCCATCCGCAGTAATGAGTTTCGACAGATGAATTCTCCCAAGCTGGCGAGCGAAGACTTTGATGCCTCGATTCTGTTCAATCGTAGCCGTAATGGCGCGGGTATTGAAACATCGGAGGTCACGTCGCACCAGCTTCCGGATCTTCCCGTTAAGGTTTCTTCCATCCGTCGAAGACGTCTGCGCATATGACATTCCTCTTCTTTGCCTCATAAGTTCGAGAGTCTGGAGCGAGAGTTTACTTTGATTGTTAACGCTTTTTCCGGCATACACCGTTCCAGACACGTCCTGTAGCGTTTTGACCACAGCGTCGGTTTTCTCGTCAACAGTGTCATGGGTTTCCAGCAGTTACAACAGAAACGAGTTTCGACAGTTCTTGGTTTCACTCGCGCAAAATTATGTTACGCCTCTTCGTGAAAAAACATTATTATGCATGAACAGGCGTAACTAGCGATATGTCCCTTCGTGATTTTTTGAATAAGAAGGAAAAGTAGTTAGGGCTTTTCGCAACGGTCTATAAGTGCGGTTTCATTGCAGTTTTGGCTACGCCTCTTCGTGACATACTGAAACTTGACCTATATATGTCGATGGTGCTAATATCTCAAAATCAAAAATTTTGTTGGATACGCCCTTTCGTTATTTGACCGACGATATGGTATTGTATCGGTGGCTTACAGCTAAGTATTATGTTATTAAAAATAAAAAGAAGTGCCTATCGTATTTAGTAACAAATATTCATACAAATGTAATAAACACCTTTAAATATTTCAATTCAAGTGTGTGTGGAGTGTATAATGCAACAATAAAGAGTAGAAAAGAAACAGTGACTACAGTTTATTAATTAAATTTTAATGTACATAATGTAAATCTTTTTATTACTCCTTACAACTCTCTTACTTAAAACATAATAAGTTCATAACATCCCCCCCCTCCCCAATAAACAGAAACTATCAATGATAAAATAGAGTAATAACGACAAAGTAATAGGTATTGCATGCTTGCAGCTAAATCAAAATCTACCCTCGGTTATTAATAAATGAATAAGGTACACAGGGCTCCACTAAGTCCTTACCCCCCAAAAGACAGACAAGAAAACTTCAAATCCGGGATTAGCCAAAGTTGGTTTTTGTATTTTGCAAAAACAGTTTATTACAATGTATTGTTTTAGTGAATAAATAAGAGAAAGTCTGTTTTTGTTGTTCTTTTTCAATAAAACTTTAATAATTTTATTATTGCGATTATTCGTAACAAATTCAATGTGAATTCGTGTGTTATAGCAGTGTAAGATTTTAAAACTTGGGGGGTTGGCAAACAGTGGCTAGCGCCTATAAGAACACTCCCTAGGAAGTTAAAATTGAAATATTATCTTTATAGGTGTTTATTACATTTGTATAAATTTTTGTCACTTAATACGATGGGCACTTTTTATTTTTAATAACATAATACTTAGTTGTAGGCCACCGGTACGGATAAAAGGTGTGACGTTAAAACCTAAAATTACGTAGACTATGATGTCAAAAGTAGAATCTGTCAAATGTCGACTGAGCGAGGCAGAGGTTTCTACTTTTCGCCAGACTCTACAACCACTTTTCGCCAGATATACTTTAGTACCACGTAATAAGGGGCGAGCCTATTGCCGTTACCGGGCACATCACCAGACTTCGAGCTGCTACTGAGAATTCTGAAAAACTCAGTAACACTTTTGCCCGACCCGGGAATCGAACCCGGGACCTCCGATCAGTAGTCGCATACGCTATCCACTGGACCACGGAGGCAGTCTATAATAAATATGTGAAGTAACTCGACGACATACTAGAAGCACGTAAAATAAAAATCTAAAGTTACCCAAGTGTAGCCACGGGCAAACAGTATAGTGTGAACAGAGTCGATTTGATAAACATGAAAGTACGGCGCTCCATATTGAACACATTGAACGGCAATAACGAGCGGAGCCGCGCGGCGAGATATCTTATCGGATTTTAAACTGCCAATATACTTGATGTAGTTGGCTTGAACGATAACTTAGGAAGAAAGGCCTCTACTAACTTGCGCTGAAACGACTGGTCCTCCGCCGTCCGCATCTAGCCTGCCCCAGCTACCTCAGGTTCTCGGACCAAGTAATCGAAGAGAGTACCACATTTGTTTGTCGATACCTGTGAAGGCAGATTTTAGGCTACAGTTTATATAACATCACACTTTGAGCTACGGCTGCGGCGCAGTAGCCCGGATAACGCGGTTGTAACCTCTTCCTCAGAGTTCTTAAAATATGTGCACATATTTTTCTAACACGCAATATTTAAGGGCTAAAATGACGGAAGGGATGGCAAACGTGAAATACATATTTACGGGTCCATTTACTGCGACATTACATATTCAATATCATTAAATGTACGAGTACCTACTGTGACCGAGTAGAGACATTTAAAGCACATATTGCGCAGACCTTCTGAATACTAGCGTTCTAAATTTAGAACATCTTCTTCTTGCCCTGGTTCCAATTTATTTGGGGTCAGCGCAGTACGTCCTTCGTTGCCATTCTTTTCTGTCACCCGTCATCTAATCATTTACCCTTTTCTCTTTCATATCCATCCTCACACAGTCATACATCTGTATGACAAGAATACATCTTTTCCTTGGCCTCCCCACCTTCATATTCATCACTTGCTTACTTACATACATATCATCTCTTCGCATAATATGTCCATACCAAGCCAAACGGCTTCCTTTCACTTTCTCGTCTATAGGCGCATGTATTATTATGCATAGAATTAAACGATATCTGTAAAAGTTAAGAAAAAAAAACTAGTAGAGAACCTCAGGTTCTTAAATAAGTACATTAGGAAAATCAGAAAGTACCAAAAAATAATATTTTCTTTTCCTCGCTTTAACTTTCTTATAACTTGGTGTTCCCAAATTTTCAAAACAATATTCACATAAAGGTACTCAGGACACAGGAGGCTAGAAAAACGTCCAAAATCAATTAAAACAACAATTTCACAGTTGTGTTAATTGAAAGAATAATGCCGATTACAGTTTGACAGTGAAAAATGATCTGCCTAGTGCTTCGCCATATGTGAACCGGCCTATAAGAACCTTGTAACCTTAACTTAAAAATTATCTCTGAGAAAATCAGAGCAGAATATATAGAGCAAACTTGTACTCTGTAGATTTTGACTAAATCTTGAAGATGAAAGGTGGCTTAAAAATGTTGTAATCTATTTAACTAAAGCTGGCGAAACGTGGATCTGATAAGTATCAATATTGAGGATCGTTACTTACCTTTTTTATCATATCATCCACATCGCAACACAATTACAGCTATTAAACAATATGATGATGATAAGCAGCGATAGACTAGTGGAGAGACCGACAGACTGCTACGCAGATGGTCCGGGTTCGAATCCACGGCGCGTACCGATGACTTTTCGAAGTTATGTGCGTATTAGACTGTTAATTATCGCTTGCTAAACGGTGAAGGAAAACATCGTGAGGAAACCGGCATGTCTGAGAGTTCTCCATAATGTTCTCGAAAGACATGTGAAGTCTGCCAACACGCACTAGGCCAGCGTGGTGGACTATGGCCTTACCCTTCTCATAATGGGAAGAGGCCCATGCCCAGCAGTGGGACAGTATAAAGGGCTGATGACGAAACAATATGATACCATTTATTGATTTCGTTGTTCTTAGTCATATACACGCCAAAATATTATATGATTTTTATTATTTTATGATGGCAATGAGTAAATTGAAATCTGTATATACAAAATTATTACTTTACTTACTAACTGACAGACAACGCACAGCCGAAACGAAACTAATGGTCGCAAGAAGCTGAAATTTGGCGAGTATGTTCCTTGGCCAATGCAAGGCACTAAGAGAGTAATTTTTGAATTTCAAGCGCGATCGGGCAGAAACAGTTCAATAAAAAAATGTGCAGGCGTAGCTGTATGCATCTTCCAGTAATAAATAATACATTATACCGAATCTGAAGTACTGTATAATCGTTTATCTTATTCCTAATCTTGCCTGCCATAAACGGTAAAAGGTTTTTCTGCAACAGGATAAATAATAATAATTAAAAGAAAATTATTGGCAAAGAGATATAACATATTTGTACATATCTGTGGCCCCACACTAGGCAGTGGCTTTTGGGTGCCTGCAGCGATTACCAAACGATTTACAAATTGTGCTCGGTCGGAAAGATGGAACTAAACACTAGACATTCTAAAATAACAAAATTAAAAGTTCTTGTGCTCAAGGGAAACATTTTCTCACAATCAATATAATGCTTTCCAACCGACAAGCAAATAGAACCTGGAAAATATTTGAATGTAAAGTAAGGTCATTTTAATAGGTTGTTTTCTCTTTTTAGTCATACCGGTGCCAAAAGGAGGATCGGGTGCCAAGGTGGAGGAGTATAGACCAATTGCCGTATTGTCTACACAGGCAAAAATGCTTGAGTCAGCCATTCATAGGGCCATTTATTCTCAAGTAAACTCGCAGCTTTCTGACACTCAGCACGGATTCCAGCCGGCACGGAGCACTACTAGCAATCTCTTGAATTACATAGGGACTGTGTTACAGATAGTGGATGGTGGGGGACAAACTGATGCTGCATAATTTGAATACAAAAAAGCGTTTGATGTAGTCGATAACGATGTGCTTTTAAAAAAGTTTGCAACCGTAGGTTTCACCTCACACTTGCTTAATTATTTTGCAGATTACATGCGTGACAGACAGCAGTATGTAGAATTAGCAGGAAGCCAGTCGGTACCATATTTTACATGGTCAGGTGTAAATCAAGGCAGTAATCTCGGTCCCTTGGCATTTCTATTATTGATAAATGACCTACCGAGTGTTGTTAGAAATGCTGAATGCTTGTTGTTTGCCGACGACCTTAAGTTATCGTTACGTATCCGAAGCACGAATGACTGTGAAGATCTACAGATGGACATAAACAGTGCAGTGGCCTGGAGCAAAGATAACAACCTTCAGTTTAACACGTCCAAGTGTTCCACTATAACATTTTCGCGGGCACACACTTACATACAGCTTAGTTATGTGAAAGACAACACACCGATGCCTAGAGTAACTGAGATCAGGGATCTAGGTGTGCGCCTTTCCACTTGTCTAACGTTTCCTGAACACATAGTTAGCGTATGCAAAAAAGCATATAGGAGCTTAGGTTTGTTGCTCCGAGTGACTAACGGATTCACGAATATGGCTGCTATAAGAGTGTTATACAACTCCTTAGTAAGAAGTCAACTAGAATGTTACGCTGTCATCATATATTCTCATGTTGGAGCGCGTACAAAATAAGTTCATTAGGTTCATATATATGAAGCAGTACGGAGTTTATCCACTTTACCCGTTAATGTACCCAACGTTATTTATTTTGAGTATGGTTGGCTACAACGAGCTAAGGGTTAGGAGGACGCTCACACTTGTAACTTCTGTCTTCAACGTACTTAGAGGTACGTTGCACAACGCAGACATATTGGCGAGCGTTGGTTTGTTTGTCCCGGACCGATATGTGTGGCGTCGCAGACAGGCACGACTGTTCGCGGTGCCGCGCGCTCGCACTAACTTGCTACAGCAGGCTCCGCTCACGCGAGCCCTCTGTGTACTTAACCACATAGCTAATGAAGTCGACATATTTTTTTGTGCTCTTAGTGAATTCACAAGGATAGCTCTGTTCAAGATCTGTTATAATAATAGTCATAGGTATAACAATATGTTAAGAATGTTTTCATTTATGATTGCTACACCATTGCTTTGGGTGTAAACCTGTAAAGATCTTATAGATTCGAGATTTATATTTTTATACACTCTCGCCTGTATCCTCGAAGAGGAAGGCAGAGGTGTAATATTACACTCACATTTCACCATGACTTTGTACTGTAAGGTGCGAGCCAATCTTAAATACCTATAGTTACAAAAAAAATTATGACATTCATTATAATGATGCCTTATGCCAATCTAAACACGTGAAAAATAATCTAACACAATCTTTGTTTAATAAGACTTAAGATAAGAAGGCAATCTTATCTATGTCAATTTAACTTCATATGACTTTCGATGAGGGAAATTATTTGATAAAAACGATAAATGTAGGTTTGGATAAAAAAATTGCTAATATTTTTAGTCATATTCACATACCCAGTCCGCCTTCCAATTCAAGAAGAGGAGAGGCAGAGCTAAATCTCAACATTTTGATGTTTAATTGTCTTTAAGGCAAATTTTCCAATATATTTCTAGGATCTAGCTATCAATACTTATCTGATGATAATATTGATAGCCTCCGTGATCCAGCAATAGTATAAAAGCTTGCTCATTTAATGGTCTCAGGTTCAATACCCGGGTTAAGCAAAAAATTATATTGGGTATTTCTCTTACGAATTATGCAATAAGAGTTCTGCGTCGGAAATGTGGCTTTGTTACACCCTTATGTTTGGGAAAGCACGTTAGTCCGTTGGATCTGCGTCCAATATATCTTTGTTTGTATCCCATCGGACTACAAGAATGAGGGAACAGAGAGTTATTTTTTTGACGCACACACTATCCACAATTGTATTTTCTGAATAGGTTGAGACTGGCGGTGGTGGCTGAAATTCAAACTAGGTAAGTGGTATCTACACAATCGAGATTATTGTAAGTTAATTATTTAGAAAAATTAATAAGATTGTATAAAAAGTGATCATAATATTTATGAAAGAAAAATCTTCTAAATAATTATGATGTTCTGTTAAATCTCTCTTGAAGCACGATAAGGTAAACAAATAATTATAGATAAAGGTTATTAACAATAATGTAAATAAATATCAATAAATGTAGTATTTAAATGTAAAATTTCTTGCTATTTAATTGTGTGAAAAGCTCACTGCTCATTTACTTGGAGCAAGAGGTCGCACTAAACATCAAGGTATTCCGCGAAACGTTACTTTACATAGAAATGCTCATTTGTATCTTGTGCGTTAATAAATAGTAATTTTTCGTTTACGCAGAAATAAGAAAAAAACACAATGTCATATGGTGTATATAATTACGTACCAAAGTTCAAAGTAGAACATAATTGTGGATTTTAAACGCATAAAGCTGTCAACAACAAAATACGTCTTAAGCCAATGAATAGTAATAACATAGCTACTCAAAAATGCTCGATTGGTTGCCAAAGAATTTACAAATATATTTCCGCAGATTATTTGGCAACGCATGTCAGTTTGACATTTTCTCAGAGTTTTTAGATGTGCAGTTGTAATATGTATCGTTTAAATGCAATTAATAGGGTCTTTTAGTGTAGACCATCACCCCAATAACATAACAACATCGCAAGCTGTTTCCTTGATGGCCTAAAGTGAAGCCACGCCCCGCTTAAACCAACTGGACTACGCTTTGCTGTTGCGTTTCATTAAGTGAGTTACTTTCACCTATGAGGCTGAGCAATCTTCTCCCTAACTAACATTGAGCTGCCTGGTCTTTCATTTCTCGCAAAGTCAGATTAAAATGTCCCTATAACACCTAAGAGCAATTTCTACAGATTCATTATTCGGGGAGGCTGGTAGAGCATATGTCAACCACAGCAATAAAAACAATAAAGTAGAAAAGGAAGATGAGACGTACATCGCTATAAAATATGCTTATAAAACCACTACCAACGATTTAATTCCTCTTATATTGCTATCTTACAAAGATTAACTTACGCCATTTCTGTACTGATTTGGTATCTCGATAGCCTTTTAAACAGTTAACGTACATCTTAAACCTAATATGAACGTATTCTCGAGCTCTTAGTAAATAGTAATGGAAGTAAGAAGAGTAAAGTGTTTTGTGGAAAAGTTTTGGATTTTATTTTATTTGAAGGATTTGTTTACTCAATGGATGATTTGGGTGACAACGGTCGTGGTAAATGCTTGTTAATAAGTTAGTAAGGCATTTTCAACCAAGCCTTTTAGGGATTTATCATTGAGGAGTTTGTTTCTCTGTAGCCAATTCTGGATTTAGAATTTGATTGTTCTTACTATCTATCGGTCGCCTGGTTTTTTTAAATTCCCCGTGACACAGGAGTTACTCCGAAAACGGGAATAAATTAAGTTCTGCAATTGAGGTAGTTCCTAGTTGTAGTTATGACCCATTGACGTAAAATAGACGCGACACTGGGTTTTGATACCATAAAAACAAGTATGGTTAAAAACTGAAGCATTCGGAAACATATTTTGTTCCATTAAATCACATATTAATGAAAAACAAATAAAACCAGAAGATAACATCTGAACAGTGTAAACTGATAACGTGATAACATTAGAATGTTTTACAATGATGATATTTGTTGAAATATCTAACGATACTTGAACGATACGCAGAGGCAGTTTTCAGCATCAAAACATAATTCAAAACTTAATAGTAGTTACAAGAAGAGAGGGGCAGCGATAGGCCAGATGAGATACCAATAGACTACCATGCAGAGGGTATCGGGTTCGAATCCACGACACGCACCAATGACTTTTTAGAGTTATGTGCGAATTGAATTGGAAATTATCGCTTCCCCCGTGCCTCGGCGTCGGTCCACCTGTCATGCAGATCTTTGACAGTCGTTATAAGGTGTCAGTATCTTGAATAAAACTGACACTAGTCTTAACCATGTAATATAATAGCTATTTGCATCAGAGCGACTGCCTATCTGACCTCGTATCTGATATCGTCGCGGTCAGATAGACAATCGCTTCGTGGCTAATATTCAGTCAAATCCGGTTAGACTAGAAAGCGGACCCCGGCTTCTATCTGGGATAACGTTAGAAGGATGATGAGTAACAAAAAGAATAATTTTCCACACTCTCCAATATAGGTAGTTCTGACTGAATAATTATGTTGCGGGCTCTAAGACAGTTTTATTATCGCCTGGACTGTACGAATGTCATCAACAGTCACCGCTGTTGAACCAGGCTCGACAGCTGACACAGTAGCGAGAATACATCCAGGATCTGAAAAGCGCTTGCCTAAGATCGACGATCAGTAATTGTAGCAAAATCCTTTAATCAGCAATGATTTATGACAGACAGAGGACGTACCAATATTTGCAGTTATAAGTAAATTTCTTTTAATTGCTACTAAAAATAGCAACATTTTATTTATTTATTTATTTTACAGACTCACGCCTGTATCACCGAAGGGGTAGGCAGAGGCATAATATTACACCCATATTTCACCATGAATTTTAGGTCCCAAGTAATAGGGGGCGAACCCATTGCTGGTAACGGGCACATCACCAGACTCCGTGATGCTACTGAGAATTTGGAAAAACCCAGTAATACTTTTGCCCGACCCGGGAATCGAATCCGGGACCTCCGATCAGCAGTCGCATACGCTATCCACTAGACCACGGAGGAAGTCCAATATTTTAACCATAACAACATTTTAACCAGAAGAATGAACTAACTTTTCATAAAAAAGGAACACACTGGTTTGACGAAACACTAAAACTTCCTCTTAGCAGTATAAAGCGACGCTAAACTCGAAAATAGTTTTAAAAGTCGCAGTGGTCCACTTGCGTAAAACCTTAACAAATAAAGTTTTTAAACAAAGTTACGTCATAAATTTGTTTAAATTGTAAGCGGTTCTTAAAAGAAACGCCGTAGCTATTTAGTTTATTGTACATTTAATTTATTTTACTATATGAGATTTTGTCATTGCCATAGAAATTGAGGTACTCAAGGATATTAACATAGCTGCATGTGCAGAAGAAAGCAGCGATAGCCTAGTTGAGAGACCGACAGACTGCTGCGCAGAGGGTCCGGGTTCGAATCCACGGCGCGCACCGATGACTTTTCGGAGTTATGTGGGTATTAAATTGTTAATTATCGCTTGCTAAACGGTGAAGGAAAACATCGTGAGGAAACCTGCATATCTGAGAGTTTTCCATAATGTTCTTGAAAGACATGTGAAGTCTGCCAACTCGCACTTGGCCAGCGTGGTGGACTATGGCCTTACCCTTCTCATAATGGGAAGAGGCCCGTACCCATCAGTGGGACAGTATAAGGGCTGATGATGATAGTGTGCAATTATACCGGACATCATCATTCACATTAGGTATTGTTGTGATTAGAATGTTTGTAAACTTCTTTGCAACACAGTTTTGTATCCTAGCGTCGGTAATGTGTTTTTTAAAGTCAATATATACCCGTTCTATGATAAGGCTATCTGACGTCTTCGGTAACTTTTTAACCCCTAGCAGCCTATGACTGCTTACTACCGTCGTAGACCAAAACAACAAAATCATCATCAGCCTTGTATATGAACTGTAGTACCTACTGTTGGATACCTACCGGCCTCTGTCTATCGGCCTCTAACAAACAATCCACAGCGAAAACTATATGGCGTAAGAAGTTGAAACTGAAGTGTTTTTCCGAAATTACATCAGAATCGGGCAGAAACGGTAAAATTATATGTGCAGGTGCAGCTGCGTGCATCATCTAGTACCGTATAATATCGTAAAATATGACTACCGTCCCTTTAAAATCTGTTTAACTTGTAGATATCACGAACAATTTATATCAAGTGGTGGCAAAGTTTATCGAATAGTGAAGCACATAACACAACAATATTCAGTTATTAAATCGGAATTATAACAACAAGAGCATAAGTGAACCCTTTTAGAAGGCTTGATAACGAGCCCCGCTTTATAGCTTTGATTTATTTTGTGTACTAATAATGAGGAGGTATTATTGACATGATTGTTGTTGTTGCTGATGTGCAGCGATACCCTTGTGAAGAGACCGACAGACTACTACACAGAGGGTCAAGGGTTCGAATCCACGACACGCATTAATGACTTTTCGAAGTTAAGTGTATATTAAAGTGCTAATTTATCACTTGCTAAACGGTGAATTGTAAAAAAACCTAATGTTTGTGAGTTCTCTATGGTCCTCTCCAAAGACGCGTAAAGCATACGCGTACTTGGCCAGTGCGGCGGACTTACTTTTCACTTAGTGCAAAGAGACCTATGCTTAGCAGTGGGACTGAAAATAAACAAGACTTACGACGATATAATTTCATTTTACCACGGTGTCCTACTCTGAGAAGTCTCCGGCGTTTGTAAATGGATGACCTATATACCTATGTCCAGCAAAAAGCACAAGCTCATGCGCTAGTTATCATGATCAAAATTTTACTATCAACTGCCACGCTGAATACAACACGTGCACAATAGTCCCACGTACTGCTGATAAGATTATCCACTATCGACAGTTAATTTACAGATTGCGATAGATTTCAGTTGACAATGATCTTGTCCAAAGATAAATTGTTTATTTACTTCAATAACTACACTTCAAACGAACTGAGCCCGCGGTTTCATTCGCTTTATTTAGGACTTCTGCTCCTCATAACGTGATGTTGTACTAGCTACTAGCCTAGCCTTCCTTAATAAATGCTATCCAACATAAAAATAATTATTAATACAGCAGTGCCTAAATTTTGTGCGTTCAACCAAACAAACAAACTCTTCAACTTTATAATTTAAGTATATATAATATAACAATTGACATTCAAAGTCTTCTATTTTTCTTTGTTTTGTGAATGTGTGGCCAACTTTGGTGTCAGAGTTTAAAGAGTGCTTAAAGATATAGGCTTGGTGCATTGTACCGCTACACCAACTCCCACAAGAGAGCCACGGGCATAGCCTAGTAAGTAACAAAAATCTTAGCTATTAGGTCAAGCCCCGTACTAAAGTTCCTAAATCATAGCGGCAAACGTTCTTAACCTAAAAAAGAAATCAAAGATTGCCTTCTAAAATCATAAATACAGTGGCATCATCTCAGTGACAGATACTTACAATAATATCTTTATGCGAGATAATGATGTAATGATACTATAGTAAGGTTGACTGCTCAGTCTGTCGCGCGTCACGAACTGGTATCGCGGATATTACGCGTATAGTGCTAGTACTTGTAAATCTTCGCAGAACGAAGCGTACAAAAATCGTGTGTATTTGGAGAATAAAACATCACACAAGGTAAAGTAGTTTTTTAGCTTAATTATTTATTTTTATATCTGTTATTAAAAGAGCAATCACTGGTCCAATCCAGGTCAAAACTTATATATTTAAAGGAATGATAAACCTATGAAGATTGAGTTTATTGCAAATGTAATTCGAAACCTTTTCCGATTTTTTATTTGTTTAACCCAACGTCATGGAGGTTGGGTCTGTGAGACCCGTAACATTTAATTTCGCTTGTAGTTCACTTACTATGCGTGCGACTTTGCCGCTCTTCTCAGTAGCTAGAACTGTTGAGTTGATCTATGCGTCGCAGGCAACACATTAGAAGTGAGGCAGCGGCAGTGGGAGTTATTCGTGCACCCAAGTTCAAAAAGGTATGTGAGACCCATCCCCGCAGGTAGTGTAACAATTTCGCGCCATTTTGTATACATATTATTACAATTGTTTACTGTGTATTTATGCTTTAATATTTGTTTTTTTTTTGTTCTTGTTTACGATTTAAGTTGCTTATATACAGTTCAAAATATTTTATTTATGTTTTTGTAGGTATATCTAAAAATGGACCGAGAAGACACACAGCATATTCTGTCGATTTTACAAGAGTCTTTTTTCACGGCTTTTTCTTATAGATAATCTAGTTTACTACAAAAAAGTGACATAAAAACATTAAGACTGATTGTTAATTAATAATAGAGTAACATTTAAGTAGAAGGGAAAGATTTTGTTAACATTGGTCGTTTATTTTTAAATGGTCTAATAAATCTGATTAAAACATGATATAATATAATATTTTCTTTTATTTATTTACATGAATACCTAAAAAACTAAACACTAATAAATATAATCTTTTTCATTCCTAAAGTATTGAAATAACTAATATCTAATAAACGGGTCTGTGAGACCCACCCCAACGTCCATGTAACACTTTTCCACCCCCATGACCCCGGGTTAAGTGACGGTGTAATATTCTTGATATATTGTAAGATTAATTTTATTTTTTGATTCCCACAGACTATAAATGACCTGTGGTAAAAACCTGATTAAAATGAATGTTTAATTGAAATAATGTGATAGTTGGTATGAAATGTTCTTTATGAACAACATTTCATATCGACGGTTGCGATGCAAGCGGCATGCTCGTAGACGCACAGAAGCTTATATCAAACTAGTCGACGCCAGCGGCTTCGCACGCACATATTTTCGAATTTCCCGTTTTGCCCGATCCCGTGGGAATTTCGGAAAATCTCGTCTCAGTGCACCTCTACGGTGCCCAAGGAACATACATGCAAAATTTCATCTTCTTACGACCAGTAGTTTCGGCTGTAGCGTGTCTGTCAGTCAGTCAGTAACGCAAGGATTTTATATATTAAGATTATGAACATGACAATACGTGATGTGTTTAAAAAAATCTGATACTGTTATATATACGCAACGACACAGGTATAATGTTAGCGTTGTTACCATTTGATGTTTGAATCCCCAATGCGAAGAAAGAAAAGTTATAGGTTTGACGTGTCTGTGAATTTGTGTGCGGTATCGAAGCTACTAAATGAATGGAACTATTATTATGGTGTGCTTTATTCAATTAAAAGCTGACTTGATCGTGGTAGTACTTAGTTAAAGTTTATGCAAATATTATCACGGATCACTGATTTTATTTAGTTTTAGTATTATAAATAAAAATTGGCGCATACCTAACGTCAAGGATCGGATCGACTGCGACTGAAACGAGCCTTTTTGGTATTTTAATGTAATTTTGTTATAACAAAATGAAAAGAATATGTGAATAAACATATGATCAATACTGTTATAATCAGCCAAAACACAGCACATTGCGTCACTTTATTGCATTTGTCGCTTACGTAGGTAATTGAATTTCATAATTGATTGATAATTATCTCTGATACAGACATAACAATATTTTTACGGAAATTTCAAGATATACGAGTACGTATATCTGTTATAATTTATACATATGCAATTTTTATTTTTGCATTGAAATAATATTTAAATAAATGCTTGGAATGATGTCTATTATCGCTTACTTAATATTGTGCCAAGTAGATGGTAATAGGCTCGCTCCCAATTACATTGGGACCGAAACATAACTGGCGAAGTGTGGGTGTATAATACACCTCTACCTACCCCTTCGGAGCCATTGGCGTAAAATTATGTTCATTATCAGCCCTTTATACTGTCCCACTGCTGGGCACGGGCCTCTTCCCATTATGAGAAGCCATAGTCCACCACGCTGGCCAAGTGCGGGTTGGCAACATTATGGAGAACTCTCAGACATGCAGGATTCCTCACGATGTTTTCCTTTACCGTTTAGCAAGTTTGTATGTATTTGAGGAGTTATTATCATTTTATTACATCGGAGTCAATCTCACTATGCAGTTTTACTTAGTACGTACACACTACACACTTTACACGTACACACTTTTTATAAAAAATGTTAGGCGCAACCCACACTGGTACAGAGTCGAAACGTAACGGGTCATGTTTTTTGACTGCAACACGAAACGTCTCGCGACGTTTTGCGACTACGCTCGATTCTATGTTAGTATTACACAAATTTGTATAAAATGATGGGAAAGTAGATGTCAATATGCTATTAGGAAGGAAAACATGACACGTTGCTACTTAAGGCGCTGTGCTAAGCGACTGTTTTGGTAAATGAGGGGGTGAAGCAGGGGAGGTGAAGGGCGCTTAGCTCCGTCTACTGCGGGGCGCCCCCCTTCATTCTCGTCGTGTGCGGCCGTATTCTGGCGACATCCGTATTCCAATATTTCAAAATCGCAAGCAAAACGTTTTAGCATATTGAATTGAGATACTGATATTAAAATTTATATTACATAAATCAATCTGTTTGTACAATATAGGCATAACGCAATTTTTGTTCTCAGTGGAGCCATGAGCAAAACTGGTTTACATTAGACGTTATAGGTATTATTCTTTTTTTGACGAAATTATTGTTGACGAAAGTAGATAAATACCTACGTGCCGTAAGATGATAAAAATAATTAAGTCAGTTCCATATATATGGAGGCCCTAATTATTTTTGTTTTGTTTTTGTATAAAAATGGTGAAGCAGTTCATAGAATACCTACATCTAATTCCATTCCTACCAGCTTTCAAATCTGTTTTGCAATAAATTGGCTGTGACATACGGGTGGACAGACAGACAGACATGGCGAATCTATAAGGGTTCCTAAAATATATAAAAAACTATCTATATATACTATCCTACAAAATATAAAGGGCTTTTACAATTTTCGGCTACGGTACCCTAAAAACCACAATACTAAGCGCAAAAGCCGTATCTCAACTAAAGCGAGTTACGAAATAATTGAAGTTTAGTAAAAGTTGATTTATTTTATTTATTTATGGATGTTTTATTATTATTATGGGTATAATTATTATGGTATAGGTTTCGAAATACGTCGCCGTTTTTAGGGGATGTGAGTGATTGAGGGGAGGAAGGGAGGTCTCGGAATCCGCCCTCACCATTTTCACTTGCCGGAAATACTTGGCTTCCTCTGAAAAAAAAAAAAACTCCAAACATCGGTGTGTATGGCACTGCCAACTTCCACATTCTTCACAGTAGTTTAATAAACTAAGGTTGACTGAGCCCTGCTTCGCAGGGTTCCTTTTTCCGGATTAAGAGTCAAAAGAGAACCTAACATAACCCATTTAGTTACTTATTACAGTCGCACCTAACCTAGGCACTCGAAAGCGATGACGCACAAATTTGACATTAGCTATCAATATGATCATTCTAAGATGGCAGGTTTGCGTTTCGTTTCACGTTTTTTACATAAAACTTAAAAATGACATTTGTAAAACTGTACTAAAGTATAAAAACTATTACTAGGATTTTTTGGAAATTATTTAAAAATATTTATACGCAACTCCGGCAGCCAAAATTACTTTTAGGGGATTAAAACTAACTCCCTTAAGCCCCCTACACGACCAATACCCTCAAATTCAGGCGACTCGTTTCGAAACCCAACCCAAATTATAGAATTAAAATTTGAGTTACTGCTTTTTCGTTGGCTCTCCTCATACATGTTTGTATGGAAAAATATAAAAAAAATATTTTGCTTAAAATATGTGTTGTTTGAAAGAAAATAAATATAAAAAGATATTTATTTCTTATTTACTAACGAAATACAGAGTTTACAGCTCATCAAAAGTTAGCTGTCTGCTACAACCCGGCAGGTTTTCTTTATTCTCATCGAAAGTTAAAGGCAGTGTGTGAGGTGATGAGGCTTCAATACTTATTATTTGCTGTTGTTCACGAGGCACATTTCCATTTACTTTCCTTTTAAGGCTTGGTATTGTAGAAACTCCAAGCACTGATGAGACATTTTCCTCTCCGTGATTTCGCAATGCCATCCCTTGAGCTCGACGAGAATCAACAATTTCAGGCAACTGCCAATTCATATAAAATGCCACAAGCTTTTCTTTCATTTCCGTCTCCGAGAAAACATCATCTCTTTCTATCATTTCCATTTTTAGTGGTATACTTTCGCCACTCCACACAGCAAATAAACATTTTTGTTTGCGTGTAACTTGGCGTTGCCCCTGAATTTGGTAATAACAATTACAATATTTGTTTAGACTAGTCAGTTAACTTTTTTATCATGTTTCCATATTTGTATTTTATTTGCTCTTATACTATTCTCCAGGCCATTCTTATAGGCAACTATAGAACATTAAATTTCCACAATCGTGTTTGGATCTATTAATCTATCTGGCGTGGCACCAATAAACGGATAATCCACAAGGCTCGATTGTTACATTTTCTTGCTTCTCCAGTTGTTGCAAAGCCAGTGGTTCATTTTAGACTCCATGCGCAACTGCTTTTACATTGCAAATATTTTATTTGTACAAAATAATTTTTACTAAGTTGGCTTTACTGCTGTTATCTCTTCTTTTTACCACTATACCAAAATTTGAATCTGTCAACATATTCTTACGAAATTCGAACCAGTCACTACTATCCCTCGTGTATTTTTTGCTTATCACTCTTGATCAAATCGTGTTAGGAATTACTGCAGTCAAATGTGTTTAAGACCTTGCTAAACTGTAACTTTAACTTCAATGTAATTACAATAAAGATAAATAGTTAGGTACTTTATTATTAAAAAAATACTATTACTTGTGTTATAGCAAACAGAGAAGTCACCTACTTACTTATAAATGATTGATTTTAGAAATTAAAAAGATATTAGATGTACTGAGACATACCTAATAGTTTATAAATAATTAATGTTTTACCCGATGTACCTAAATAGGTTTATGTTCACAACACAATAATACAACATTCGTTACCCCTTGTGTGCGGACTGCGGAGCGCCATATTAGCGCTGTTTATTGTTCGCCGTGGCGGCATCTTAGCGCTCCAGGCGCTCTGACAAGCTAATGAATTTTCAATATAGGTACATAAAATGATTCGATTTTATGTTATTACTCTTTCAAATATTGAAAACTGTGGCAGCTATGTATTATGAGAATAATTCATATAATTATATTATGCATAAATATTATGAAAATAATTTATGTAAAAATGTTTCATATTTCATAATCATTTGGCCATGGATGAATTTCTATTTTATTACGACGCTTTCTTGTACAAATCCTTCGTAGAACTTTATTTCTCTAATTGTCCATATTTTATTATTCTAATTATATATTTATAAGCACAGAAACAATAACACATTAAACGCAACAAGAATATAAACTTAGGTCCTAATTATATGTGCCCATAGTCACATGAAAAGCCTATTTGAATCAAAGTATTCAGTCTATAACATAAAACATGAAATTACGAACTCAAATCGGCGTATTACAATAACAAACAGGTTTACGTAAAATTTCGTGCAGTGGAGACGCAAGCGACATGACCTATCTCTCACAGGGCTCATAGCCGAATGATGAGATCTGGGCGGGGCGTAAACTAGCAACTGATACTCAGTACACCGCTTATGCTAATAAGGTTTAAATTGCCGAAGCGTTTGATATTGATGGGATCTACCGAGCGTCAAAATCATAGATGTTTGGCAGATTTTATTTAATTTTACAAAATATACACGTATAATATGAAAATAAATAGGGTAATTCTTTAGTTCATTAGGTTTCCTACAATATTATTAAATAAAATATGACAACTTACGATCAAAATATTGCAAACAGTGAGACGAAAGATTATTTTCTGCCTCGTTTTTGTGATTTTTTTACCGTGATTCTATTTTATATACATGAAAAATTCTTTCAAAAGTCTTTTTTTCAGACTTTAGACTATAAGCTCTATTTTTTGCAAGTTTGTAATATGTACCGTTATGGCTAGTTGCGCGACGAAAAATTGGGTGTTTCACGGCTTCTGAGGTATAACAGCGCCTTAAGTTGAGCCTAACGTAGGTTATTTTTGTCGGTAAATATGTATCTCGCTTTTCATCTAACATGCTCATTTTCTTACATATTAGCCTAACAATTTAGATGCAGTAAATTCTACATCATCTTTTATCGTCAATGTGTGCGTAGCGTATGACCTTGTGCACGGTTCGGCACACATTAGTATGTCAACAGTTTGTGACTTTTATGTAAACAGTAGCAATGATAATAGATATGATAATCTGTTATGCGCATCTACGTAATGTGCTTGTACGACGGATTATGTGGCGATGTATTGTTCATCTAATGTATCAAGATGGCGATCATGGGCTAATATTAATGTCACTTATGTATTGAAATTCATTCGTGTGACCTTGTTTCGTATTTTCTTTATATTTACCAGCAGTAACATAGGCGTTTTTTTTTCTTTTGTTCAGAATTTATATACTATTTTGAAACGATTAATGTAACAACTAGTGTTCTTTAAAAATAAATTATTATTAATAAAAAAAGTTTTTATTCATATTTCACTGTTGGCTAGCCTCCATTGACATAATTACTGTCCTCTAGAACTTTGCGAGTGTCAAAACTTGGTGTTTTCAATGGTCTAGAAGAAATGGGTAAATAAAAAAAATTATAATAATTGTAAAATTACTACCTTATATAATCTACCCTATTTTTCATCTGAAAATTTACAATACACCCTTAAAAGAGAAATACTCCAAGATAGTAATATTCTGGGTGTAAAAAGACCCTTAACGAAAACTAAAATCCCATATTATAACAATCATTACGAACATTTTTTACTTCCGCACCATACCTGGGAAATTACTAGTTCAGGCTATATTGAGGCTCAAAGTCACCATACAATTTTTCTAATTAGGTACAAAATCGATGCATTTACCCCGCCGCCAATTTGTTCTATAGGTGTCCTATTCACCCATGGGTAAGTAGGTATTTCGAGCACGCGACCTTTAATTGCGATTTAAAATATGTGATTACTTAAAAAAGTTATTACTTTTGCTGACTATGACTTAGCATGATGTCTTAAACGAGTAGACTTCGGCTTAGTGATTGGTCTTGTGACACCCTGTATATGCTAATTTACTATAACTTTTTGTCACGAGGGAAACCGTCCTTCTTCCTTTTTTCCACTACTCTATATTTAAGTCCATGGTTTGGTTAGGAGGAGGCTTGTAAGACTCACAAAGGCGCTAGAACATCTCCTAGGCTAAAACTACTAGGCATCGAGATCACGATAATCTGATACAGCGTGGTATAGAATACTGCCATAGTCATGTTTGCAGAAAAGAAATCATAATATACTACTATGATACAAAAACTGACGCTTTTTATTTCTTAACCCGTATTATCATCTCTCTTGCTCATAAAACAATAATTGTATTTGTTATTACTCAGCAATATTGCTAATATTCTTATATAATAATTAATTCGACGATTCAATAACAACAGCGATAACCCTCAATTATAAGGTATCGCGGTCGGCAAGCACGCAGGGAACAGAGAGATTATAATTGTAATGTGCATATTGATATAGGTACAATGACTGTGTGTTACTGAATGAAGGGTTGATGTTTATACTAATGATTGATAGAGAATGTTCTGGATGTACTTAACAGGCACAAATACCTCGGTATTTATGATACGAGGTATTTATGCCATAAATATATTATTGATCGCGAGTAAGACCTGCTTTATACAAGGTTGTATAATGTATATTATTAATCAAGAAAGTTGAAAATCGTACTTTTCAGTTTTGAGACTCGAAATGTTATGCTAGTAATAAATAGCCCCGTGTGGTTGACGGCATAGAATACAAGTTTAGTGTCACCCCCCTATTTTCCCGTGGGTGTCGTAAGAGGCGACTAAGGGATAACACGATGCAAATACCATCTTTGCGTAGAGGCGGAAAACTCGACATCAAACCCTATACGACTGCGTCGTTGGTCTCGCGGCATAAATGTGCGCGTGGAATCGGGAGGTCCCGGGTTCGATTCCTGAGTCGGGCAGTGTTATTGGGTTTTTCTGTTCCGAAACTCTCAGTAGCAGCACGGAGTCTGGAAATGTGCCCGGTACGGCAATAGGCTCGTCCCTTATTACGTGGGACTAAAGTATATCTGGCGAAAAGTGGGTGTAGAAATACACCTCTGCATACCCCTTCGGGGATAAAAGCCATGACGATATGTATGTAATAAATATGACCAATATAAAGGAGTCTGTACAAAGACCAGAACTTAATTACAGTGGTTTCTGTGCATAACAATAAAATCTACAAAAGCTGAATTAATATTTTATTTAAAACTTTATGTTGCAAAGGTTTACGAAACTGCCGGTTTCACATTTTCTTAATCTTATTTTGATATTACACATAAAGTTTCGACATAATTATGTAATAAAATTTGTTTCTATGCCCAGCAATAATATCTACTATGGCTGAACGAGCTTTTTATTAAAAAAATATGTTTCTAATTTTTACAGAAAACTCAACTTTTTAAATTTATTTTGATATTACACATATAAAGTATGTACGTGCGTTGCATAATCAACCTCAGTTTATAAAAGCTTCCCTAATAGAACATACATCATTTGCACACACCCGTGCTGATTAGGCAAATCAGATCGGTTCAGTCAGAACAACAAATTACTGAAGAAGGCTTCAAATACTAGAAAGAAAATCAAGTTCTCGGCTCTGGTCTAAAAGGATACGCCGGCATAACTTAATAAAAGTAAGGGGCATTACGAATGCATAAGATGTTATAAACTTATTGAAGAAGATGACATTTGAATTACATAGTCAGCCAGGTCCATAAAAAAATATAATTATCATTTTTACAAACGCATATACAAAAATACTCATCTTTGTTTGCAAGAATAGGGAAACATTTATTCAGTTTTATACGATGATGACGCTGCTAGCTTGTTGCAAGCAGCTTTGAGATGTATTTCTGTCCTTGTTAAATAGTTTGTTGGCTTCAGATGATTACGCTTCTGCAAGCACATCCAAAATAAAAATGGACTGTTGGTGTCTTATTAATATCCTCTGTATTACAATTTGGCAAAACTAGAAAGGAACGATAGCAAATAAGCTATTGCAATACCGCATACTTTAACACGAATTGTTTGCTGTCAACATTTTTGCTGCCGAGTAACTAAGTCATGGAGTTTATAAGCCCGCCTTGTTGACAAGTTGTACTCTTCTAAGACCTAGACAGGCTTATTATTAAACTTATAATATTTGGTATAATACTTTTGAAAACATTATAAACCTTCTAGTGCGTAAACGTTTGTGGTTTTTCCATTCATGATAAAAGTGTTTAAGTAGCAAAATTTGTTTAAGATAATTTCGCTGCTAGTGCAAAATAATTGTGTTTATCTAGATTTATAATAGTTTATTTATACTACAATTAATTCGTGCTATCTGAATCTTTTTCACATATTTATAAAAACTTTACTCATAGTTGACAAAAAATGTAACCAATTACGGTATTTAAATTAATGATGTATAAACATGACATCGGTTTCTCAAAAGTAATTGTAGGTACTATAATAAAAAATTGTCCACTACTTGGGTTTCACCACGGCTTTTTTTTTATTACTGATAGGCTAGCGTTTGACCATGATCTCATCTGATGTTAAGCGATGAAATGGTCTAAGATGGAGCACGCTTACCTAGAAGGTACCCATTCACTCGCGACTTGAAAACACCCAGGTTGTACTTGGCTTGGCAAGCTTGCTGTACCTCAACGTAATAGAAACGTGTGAGCTCGTCTAAGAAACGTTTTACAGTTGGCAAACTGCCGTATTATGTGCGAGTTATTTGTCTTTTTAATGTCTACCGTATATTGCTGCAAAGTTATAATTATTTAAAGTTTTTATTGCTATTTCAAAATGATTTAGCTTTATAAATTCGTTACATCAGCCTATTGCAGTTCACTGCTGGATGCAGGTCTCCTCCACAATGCGTATTCCCCGTTTCCATCATATCAATTGATACGATAAAGTTCTTTCATGGGCTTTCACATAAGCTATAAAGGTTTGTCCCAAGAGTGGAACAAATAACACTGTTTTGCAATGAATGTCTAATGTGAACAGACACTGTTTCTTAACGGCAATTTTTACTGACGCTGACGTGGCTGTATTGTCGCCAGACACAATGGCTTATGCTACACTGCTTTTGTTTTAACCTCATTCAACCATCGACAAATGTATCTGCTATCAATTTTATATAATCTCCTTTAACATTTTAGTATGAGTATAAACAAAACGCTGAAGGAAAAACCTCCTTTAGACTCTGAAGCTACTAAGAAGAGGATTAAGCTGGACATAAAAGTGTGACTGTGAAAACTGTTAAGAAAGGAAATAAGTATAAGTCTTTCCAGAGGCAACAAAAGACAACTAATTGTTTAGTACGGGAGTCATTTAAAAATAAACTACGTTCAATTGAACACAGCTCAAATTCATTATAAATAATTAGCACATGAAACATTTCCAAATGGAAGTTATTAACATAAATTAGTTCCAGCGATTATATAAATCCGCGCAAAGCTATGATTACCAATTAGTGCTCTAATTGATAGTATTTATTATATTCGTTTTGAGTTAATCACCGACCGTGATAGTATCATAGTCGGATATAAATGAAACAAACGTAACAATAAATGAGACAAATTGAAATGTAATAATTCATACGAATTATTTAGTCTCATTTTATAGTAGCAGATAACTGACTCCAGATATGAGGAGACTGGTACTTTGTCAAGCCAAGCCACACATCTGTATGCGATGAACAGAATTAATTACTTACTCGTTACTTTTTCAGGAGACAACTCTCACGGTACTTGAATATCTCGTATGGCATGGGACATTACAAAAATTCAATCAACAGACGACATTAAAAGATTTTAAATAGTTTGAGCTATACTTTCTTCTCTTATGGTGTTGATAATAATGTAGCCTGTCATTTGTAATATATAAAAATGCATTTGTAGGATACTTTACTTTACCGAATTTTGATGTCAGTGATCAATAATAGCTTCCATAGCTGGTTCAGAGGTGGTAGAAATATGATTCTGATAGAAATTATACTGAGTAATAAGTAATGTACAAATGACGTTTATCGCGTACACAACTCGATGCGACAAGCAAAAGTTTAAGCGTCACGCACCACATTCACAGTGAAGCAAAGCCGCAACAAAAAAAAAATATATTACCTGCCAGAAAATAAAAAAAATACTCAATTTTTTTTGCGTATAGCCGATGATATTCTTAATCTGATTTGATTTTAAACAGCTTCTATGTCATTACAAGTGTGATAAACCTTATTGTAAAGAAATATTATCATTCGAAGAATTTTAGTCTTGTCCACATTTATTTTATTTGGAAATGTTTGATAACTTTTGACCTCCGCATTAAATTGAATTATAAGACACTGCCACACTTCTTGCTCTTTATTATTCTTGCTACTAACTATGCTTTGCTTCGTTTGGTCAAAATTGTTTGAATTGGTGTTTCTGTAGATTGTCTTTGACTCGTCTGAAAATTAACCTTTTGTGGTTCTCTGCAATGAGTAAGTGTTTGTCTTCATAAATATATCATTATATTTATTATACTTATCTTAAATTGATTATACGTCAACACGTCAACTTTATGGTAAGTAATTATCATACTGCGCTATCTAAGTTGTACACAACATTCTTGCGCTATATAAGTCCTTTTGACATTTTTACCAATATCATCAGTACTAACCAGCCCAAAGTTTAGGAGCCTTATGTCAGGAGCCCAATTCTGCTAAATAAATATAAAGATAAAGATATTGTATTTTGCAAATATAGGTTACATTTTTGGTGACACTTAAAGTAAATATATACAAGTTCAGCCATATCTTACCAGTTGGCATGCAAAAATAACATAAAGAAAAAAAAAGAAATATAATACAGCCATCAAACCAATTACACAATTTTAAAAGGAAACAATTTTAAATTAAATCAGTAAATAATTTACAGTGCCATTTAAATTGAGTCTATAAAAAGTAATTTACATTTTATGTATCAGAATGAAAAAAGGATGAGATACAACAAAATAGGTTAGATACCAAGATGGATGTCAACTAAAACTTACTTCTGATAAAAAATCTGTAATATTGTAATATGCTTTATGTGCTAAGAATTTTCGTAAAGTTTTTTTCAATAACATAGTATTAAGTAATCTCCAAGATTGAGGTATTTTATTATATATGATCGGTGCCATACAGAAGACACTTTTGCGCATAAGTGCTGTCCTAGAAGTATGGAGACACATCCTACTATTGTCGCGTCTATTACGTGGTACAACATCCGTCAGTCGTTCAAAGCGGTTGGGATTTGTCTTTACAAACATTGCGACTTCCAGCACATATAGGCATGGCAAAGTCAAAATATTGTGTTTTTAAACAACGGTTCACAGCTGTCTGTAGTTTTAAGATGGGACATAGATCTTATACACCTTTTTTGTGCTTTAAAAGCAGTTTCTTTTTCACTTGAGTTTGCCCAAAATATGATTCCATATCGCAAGTGAGACTCGACAATGCCATAGTAGGCAGTGAGAAGTGCATCAGTGCTTATAATGGACGACAAGGAGTATAACGCATAAGCTGATTTACTTAGCTTTTTGCAGAGTATGTCAATATGCACTTTCCAATTTAACTTATTATCTATTTCTAATACTAAGAATCTTGTATTTTCTGTCTCATTTATAATTATATTGTTGTGGTGTATATACAAATTATTTATATTATTATAACGTTGACTGAAATGCATTATTTTGGTTTTACTTAAATTAATGATCAGATTACTGCTGTCTAGCCACTGCATCATCGTTTTTATGGTGTTGTTTATATCAGTTTCAAATGTATCTATACTGTTACAAGGTACGGTTATGGTGCTGTCTTCTGCAAAAAGTGTCAATGGTTGTTCTATATATCTTGGCATGTCATTGATATACAATATAAATAGCAGAGAGCCGAGAACGCTCCCTTGTGGTACTCCAAAATTTACAGATCTTTGCGATGACCTAAATATGTCTTCGCGTTTGTTGAATAAATTTATTCTTCTTATTTCAGTTAATTGTTTTCTGTTACTTAGATAAGATTTAATTAAATTTAGGACATTACCTCTAACACCGTAATTTTCTAACTTATTCTATATATCTATATCTAGAGGATATGATAGTGCACGTAATCAAACGCTTGCGCCATATCGCAAAACACCGAATATACAGGCGTGCGTTCGTCTACGCTTTTGTATAGTTTGTGTAGGAAATCATATATCGTCATATTAATTGTTCTTTGCTGTCTAAATCCTTTTTGTTCCTCACAAAAAATATTATATTTTTCTATATATTAATTCAGTTGTATGTTAATATACTTCTCATATACTTTTGATAGTTTAGGAATCAGTGAAATTGGCCTGTAGTATTCCATTTGCTCTCTATTTACTTTCTTAAACAATAGTTTTACTATAGATGTTTTTAGCGCATCTGGATATATACCAGTATAAATGCTCAGATTTATTAAGTAGCTCAGATGCCTGCATATGTCGATGGCTACAAATTTAAGCACCTTTTTGCAGATGTCATCATATCCAACACTATTGGTGTTTTTCAAAGCTATTATAATTTTAAATATGTCATATGGTACACTGGGTGCTATAAACATTGAGTTCATTTGTTTATTGATATGATGATGATTATGTGTGTTTTGTTTAAGTTGGAGTTCAGGTTTGGGTTTAATTTTATCTATAAAATAGTTATAAGGCCTCGGTAATACTCTGAGGTTCAGTTAATGTTTGGTTATCCAACTTGATTTTATTAATGTGATATCTGGGCATATTATACTTTGATCTATTAATTATCTGCCAGGTAGTTTTAGATTTATTAATTGAACTTTTTATTCTGTAATTATTTTGTGCTAATTGTGTAAGATTTATAATCCTTTTAACTAATTTAGAGTAATTATTGCGCTTTATTTTATTAGTCAGGCTCGGTTTCAATCTCGACTCCCATAATAGCTTTCTTTTATTTCTGCTGCATGTTTTAATTCCCCGTGATATCCATTTGGTTTTATTCATTGCACTTATACTTTCGATATCATGTCAGTGTCATACTTACGTCACAAAAAGTGTATTCTTCTAAATTATCTGATAATTGAACGAAGTTGTAACGAGATCGTAAATTGAAACAAGTGTCAAAATATGTGTAAACAACGAACTGTTTTTTTAAAATTATGCGATAATGTCATTAGGTTATCAGGATACCGTTTCTGAGTCCATTCAAAATATAATATCAATGTCATATTTTTATATGACATTGATATTATATTTTATTAGGAGAATTGGCCCCCTGAGCATTTGTGGAAATTATATTACTTGGAAATTATTTTTTTCTGAATTTATCAATTACATACATACATACATAGACTCACGCCTGTTTCCCGGAGGGGTAGGCAGAGACTACGGAACGCCATTTGCAACGATCCTGACATACCTCTCTTGCTTCACTCACTCCCATCAAGTTTCTCATGCATGCTCTTCTGTTAAGGGTACTTCTGACTTGTCCTTTTTTTAGGATGTCTCCAATCTGGTCAGAGAACGTCCGCCTAGGTCTTCCCCTTTGTCCTGTTCCATTCATACTTGCCTTATATATCTTCTTTATCAGTCTATCGTCATCCATCCTCTCCATGTGCCCAAACCATCTTAACATGCCTTTCTCAATGCTACATCTTCTTTTACCCCACAATACTCTCTTATCACACAATTCTTTACTCTATCGGTCAAAAATACACCACACATATTTCTCAGTGCTCTCATTTTTACAGCATTTATTTTACTTTCAAATCTCTTCTGCCATAGCCAACTTTCACTACCGTACATAAGTTCTTTTGGCATTTTTACCAATATCATCAGTACTAACCAGCCCAAACTTTAGGAACCTTATGTCAGGGGCCCAATTCTGCTACATAAATATAATTTCGATATCATATCAGTGTCATACTTACGTCACAAAAAGTGTATTCTTCTATATTATCTGATAATTGAACGAAGTTGTAACGAGATCGTAAATTGAAACAAGTGTCAAAATATGTGTATTATCAATTATTTATGACAAAATATGTCTATGCTACCTAGTATTTACATAAAATTCTAACGACTGTATCAAGATTGAATAAATTATAACTACATTCATTCAATTGTAAAAAAAGTTATATTTCATGGAAATTCCCAAGTGAACATTCACCATATGAATGATAAAAATACGAAATATCCAATCATATTAAACGATCTTAGTGTACTAAACTATTCACTACATATTTCTATTATTACTAAACATACGTATGCCTCTCAGAAATGAAATTGTTCTCGAGGGAAGTTTTTTCTTTTTATCAAAAGACGTACTAACCCTAGAGAGTATATTACTCTCTCTCTCTCTCTCTCATCGTGTGTCCAAAGTATATCACTCGCGGGTAGGAAATAATGTTTCCAAAGGGTATTAGGCTCATACTAGGCCTTAGAAATAGAAAACGGGCGCCTTATCATAACGTTATTCAATTTACAGATAGTTTTCGTAAATATAGTACATAAAGAAAATATGTCGAATTATATATTATTATGAATTTATCAAGCCTTTCGTTAGTTTAAATAAACTGTTATTATCTTTGATCTGTTTTTGTATTTTGTTTCTTAATGATGGGCTTACACTGAGTTGCGAAGAGATGAACGTTACGAAAAGCAGATAAAAAAATATGTGGTAAAAATCGTATTTACCATTTTTAGACATAGGCCTTTTCCAAGTCTCATCACACAGATAGAATTTTGTGTACTACCTCTTACCTCTGCTGCGTCAGATGCGTGTCCGTCACTCTAGAAACTGCCTACCTTTGTTCTGCGACCGATGTACCCTGCCCACTGCCACTTCAACTTAACTACTCAGCGAGCTGTGATAGCGACTTAGCCTTAATAAAAACCTTAAATGATTTATAATAATTCTTCATAATCACACTCACACGGTGTATCTAATAAAAGCAACTACATGGTAATTCTGACGCGATTCGAATACGTAAACGAAATCTAATGATCAAGACGAAAAGTTTTTGTGATGTCTACGATAACTACTTTTTTTCTGATAAAGCTAACTTCACATGAATGCCTTTCTTTGAAGAATAAAATTGTAGTTCAGACTTTACGGTTGCTTGAATCCACGGCTTGTAAAAAGATTATGCATTGCGACAAAGCAAAGTTTTTTTTGCTAAAAGTAATGGAGAGAATGCACGTTTGCCGTAGTGGTTTAAACGCACGCTTCGATGCTTAGAACTTCGATAAGTATTGCGAGTTCAATCCCCACACGATACAACACTTTTTGTGAATCACAAATTGGCTCTGATTTTATTACGAGAGGAGGATTTGTCTTGTGAAAATGCGTATGATGAAATCTGTATATATAAAATTCTTGCATAACGACAGACAATGCATTACGCATAGCCAAAACTTTTGGGCACAAGAGGCTAACATTTGGCATGTATGTTCCTTGAGGACTGTAAAAGAGTACTAAGAAGGGATTTCTTAAAATTCCCATGAGATCAAGAAGAGACGTTTAAATAAAAACACATTTAGTTCTGTGGGCGTAGCTCTATATTTTTAAATTATCTTCAAGTTTATAAAAAAAAAAACCTGTGTTAATGGAGCGCTGCATGCCTTTCGTAACGGCCAGACTGTGTCAAAAGAGGCGCACCTGGCGGTTCATAATTGAGTGCTTGTGGGTGTTGCAGAAAAAGCATAAAAGCAGAAATAACGCAGTTGAGATGCGATCTCTGCGTAGTGTCTGGGTGACTAATTTTTACAATTGCGAATGCAGTAATTCGAGAGCACTGCACTCTGAAAGGAGATGTAATGACAAGGATGAATAAAAGGAATGCTGAGATGATTTAGACACGTGAAGCAAATGAGTGATGAAAGAATGTCGAATCAAATGTTTGAGTAAATATGTGTGTGCAAGTCGGTCACCCTATAGGGACATTCGCTGAACAACTTGGGAACATTTAGAAAAAAAGAAAGCATTCGCAACCGGCGAGCATAGATGTATGAAAATAATAATAAATGTAGAGGAAGCACGTGACATTTTTAAGGGACAAAAAGCAACTGCCTTCTTTTGTCTCTGCCTACACCAAGAGAAAAAGGCGTGAATGTATGTATGTGTTAGTTATTCTCTAATTTTCCTCAAAAATGGTTTATTCCCAAATGGCACCTAAAATTCAATTCTTCATGATGAAAATTATGAATGTCCATTTTCTCAGAATAAGTTAAATATCTGTCGCAACGGTCCTGATAAAACTAAATTATCCAATCGCTAAACATATGACAAAAGAATACCCACGAACGTTGGAAAATATAGAAAATTTTGACGTCGAGTTTTCCATCTATTTCCAAAGATATTATACTCGAGATCGCCTCTTACGACACTCACGCAATGAAAAGGATCCCCTTTTTATTGTGTTACTCTGCATTTATAATCCTTCACAACAAGGAAATAGTATTCCTGACAAAGTAGGTACCTACATTAATATTGTTTTGTATAGACTCAAATACATATTGTATTGTTCTCAGATGTCACACACTGTAGTACGAGGGTCGCCGACGGCCGCGCAGCTCTACTTAGACACAATTCTGGATGAAATCTTGCTCGAACGGGGAATCAAACCCAACGCGACCACAAGAGATGCGGTAACACTAACACAGCTCATGTTCCACTGTCTGAAGAGGGAACCTAAAAAAACGTGTATGGTAAGAATACAACCGCATATATGAATTACAGTGACTGTATGTACATAATAGTATCATGCTTATAGCGCACTAACGGCCGATTCCAATATTCAACCTATCCATGGATTTGGCCGTTCTGAAATGCTTCAATGCATTCCATGCGTCGTCCTCCTAGCGTTTATCCTAGTTAGAACCCGGAGTCCGCTTTCTAGTCTAACTGAATTTGACTGAATACTAGCTTTTCCACAGAGCGACTGCCTGTCTGACCTCCGCAACCCATATGCCATGGTTTAGAATAATGTCAGTTTATTTTTAGGTAGTGACTTCCTACAACGTCTGTCATAGATTTCATGACAGCCAGGACCAATGGCTTACCGTGCTCTCCAAGGCGCGGAGCAAGCGATAATTTACAATTCAATACGCACAAAGCTCCAAAAAGTAATTAGTGGGCTCCGTGGATTCGAACTCTGTTGGTACCTCTACTAGGCTATCGTTGCCTTTGAAGTTGTTGTCATTTTTTATATAGACTCACGCTTGTATTTTCTGAAGGTAGGCAGAGGTGCAATATTACACCCAAATTTCGCCATGATTGTTTTAGGTCCCACGTAATCTGGGGCGAGCCTATTTCCGTTACCGGGCACATCACCAGACTCCGTGCTGCTACTGAGAATTCGGAAAAAACCCAGTAACACTTTTGCCCAACCCGGGAATCGAACCCGGCACCTCCGATCAGCAGTCGGATACGCTATCCACTTAACCACGGAGGCAGGTTTTCTTTTCATATTTTATAAAAAAAATGTTTCACCACCAAAACCTTACGTATTAAGGCCTCACCTGCAGATGTTTGCTCGGCTAAGTCATCCAGCCAGTTTCTATCAAAGCACAGCATACATCAACACTTAGATATCAAACAATATACCAATTGGCAACAGCCGTCTAATAAAGCACAGACTCAATCGCCACATGTTCGATGCCAAACAATCCGTAGGATTAACAACTAAATCTTGTCAATCGACGGCTGTGGGTTCAATCCGTGATGACAAGATGTTTAGTCCGCTGCCAAAGCTATTGCCTGTTATGAATATTGATTATGGCAATCGATAGATGATGCATTAATTATACAAAGGGTATTGTTGAAGGTAGGTATTGTAATGAGCTGTCAATAAATACGTAGTCAAATTAATCCCATCAAAAACATTTGTATATTAACTGTAGCCAGGACGAGACCGTACGGTTCGCAATGCTTAAAAGTTATCAGATCGCAGGTAGAGCCTAGCTTTTAATTCTATACGTCGTGTTTTTTTGGTGAATCAACAGTGAAATGTCTTTTTGAGTTGAACTCTACAAGCCCTAGTCTACAAGGCCAAAGTGAATACTCTGATAACTTCGAAAAGTTAGTGCACGCCGTGAGTGTGAACTCGAGACTCTCTGCATAAGCAAGCAGCGATAGCTGAATGGAGAGACTGACAGACTGCTTCGCAAAGGGTCTCGGGCTCAAATCCACGGCGCGCACTAATGACTTTTCGGAGTTCAGTGCGTATTAAATTGTTAATTATCGCTTTGCTAATCGATGAAGGAAATCATTGTGAGGAAGCCTGCATGTCTGAAAGTTCTCCATAATGTTCTTGAAAGACATGTGAAGTCTGCCAACCCGCACTTGGCCAGCGTGGTGGACTATGGCCTTACTCTTCTCATAGTGGGAAGAGACCTGTGCCCAGCAGTGGGACAGAATAAAGGGCAGATGATGATGATGATGATGACTCTCTGAGTAACAGGCCATTGGTCTCTCCAGTCGTCTATCAATGCTATACACACCTATTTTCAAACTAAACTGATGTTGAAACACCCTAGCATAATAAATATGTCACCAACTTGGAGAAACAGTAAATAATAATTTTTAACCATTTCTAAAGACTAGGACATCACATTTTCCGTTTCATCTCACAAAATACCTCACACAGCTTGCCAAAACAACATCCATTTCAAATCGCATAAGTATACACTACCATCATATATCGCCGGCTCCATGCAGTGGTGCGTATCACGCTGTGACCGTAGCATCACAAATTGTCTCCCCCTCCCCCCAGTCACGGGTATTGGGCAATTTCATCTGTTTGCTGTCTACCTACTGCTATGAGGCTAAAAACATAAGCGTTGAAATACGCTCCGCAGTGTCTTTTTTTTTTTTTTTGTTATCAGGTTGGAAAATCCTCATGGAGTCCCTCCGCCCCGGGGGGGGGGGGGAAGGACGAAGGGGACTTTCAGACTCTTACTGACTAAAAACCAACCCGTGCTCCTCATGTACCCATGAGTCGGAGGATAGGGTTTCACCAAAGCATTCCTCGCTACCCCCCGACGGGTATTGACCCGCCAGATGGTCAGGCGGGCCCCGAACGAAACGGGGGTTTCGTTTGGCGGCGGATGAAGGTGTTGGGCTCCGCCACCAAAACACCCAGTGGTCGCAGAGGATAGGGAGAACGGCAACGCAACACCGCATCTCCTCTTCCTCTGCGGCCCCACCGCGACGCAACAATGGTGCACCCCCATTTGGTCGCGGGAGATAGGGCGCGGGGCAACGCAACACCCACACGCCTCTCCTCCCGCGACCGCACCCGACTGCGAGGGACAGACAGAACTGTCCCCCGCACCCGCACCATGGGACGCATCATACGCAGGCCTCTACCAAGCCCACGTGGAGCGTGCCCTCCCGGGATCCCGCTTAGCTTCACCGTGGGTGGCTTCTAACCTACGGTTACTGAGCCCCCCCACCACGACAAGGTGGAGATCCCACGGGGGGGCGCTCCGCAGTGTCTGCCAAACAGTGTTTTTACTATAATTATGAAGAAAGTAGTGAAATTTTATTGTTTCAAATATCTTACAAAATATTGATTTAAAGTAAAAATACTCATAATTACTACACAGAAAAAAATATTTGTGACTAGGTTAGCCAGTGACTACCATTTTTTATAATGAAACAGTTAGCTTCTTGTTGAATAATGGACAACTTTAAAACTATGGCGTGAGTTTGAGCCATAATACTATTTTAATACAAGCCATATTTACAACTTGCTTAGAGATACTGCGCTGCTGGTATGAGACACGACTGACACTGACACGACAAATATATTCTGTATCGATTGAGCCTTTACAAATATTCCTTCCATGGGCATAAAGAATACCCAAATACGAGACAAAAGTATATCGAAGTATTTTACCTTTGGGAATCGAACTCACGACCACTAATGCACACACCAACCGTGCAAATTCAGACAGGTATTCATACATCTTCATTGTTCCAGATTAATGGAGCTACGGGAGAAGTCCTCACAAACGAACAGATCCTCAGGCGTTCTGTCTCACTCGCACGCGCCCTCGTAGCCGCAGGAGCGAAAGGGAAGCATGTAATGCTCCTCACGAGGAACCATCAGCACATGCTCGTGGTTTACATGGCTTCACTGTTCGCGGGCATCGAACCTTTCTTCATGGATCCCAATACCACAATTTGTAAATACTTTTGATATTATAATATAATATAACCTTAATTTTCTCTTCTCTCTTCCGCCTGAGTACAGACTAGGAATATAAAGTGACTACCCCATAACATTTTAGGAAAACACATATAGCAATATTTTCTCGGGGAAGAAACAGACTCCACATCCCTTTACTACTAACCCATCCAGCCAGCGTGGCGTAAGCCAAATCCGCCTTTTGAGTTACTTTTGACTTACAATGTTACACAGGTAAAGGCGGCTTCAAACTAGCGTTTTATACGCGCGTATAAGCTCTTTTTTGGAAGCGCATGTATGCGCGTGTACGCGCACCTTTTAGCACACGTGAAACTCGTAAGAGCGTTCACGCGCTTCTAAGGTCGTATAAACGCGAGCCGTCAGAATCCATGCTGACACTGACACGATATTACTACCGTTTCGAGCGAATACTAAAGATACAAATATTGAACATCCATGTATAGATCAAATTTAATATTGGCACCGACTGTGAAACAATAGCTTTGACATACCTGCAGTTTACTTTAAGTCACCGATTTTAAATCAACGCTAAACGTCGGCATGGGTTGTAAATAGAAGCCGTGATACAAAAATGCTATAAAATATATCAACTTAATGGTGGAACGGGATGGTAAAAGCTTTTTCATCGCCTTCAATATAAGACTTGTCTTGCGTCGTGAACTCTTGTGATAGGATTACGTGCACTTTAGATCAGAACAAGAAGTATTCAAAGCTGTAATGTTCTATACATTAAGGTCAATTTCTATACTATATTACTCGCTTCAAACAAGCTGTATCTGCAGTTTCGCTTGGGTTGAATTATACAGGCAAAAATTCGTCGGATAACTTAGAAAACAGGTATAGGTATTCCCAGCGACTTCATACGCGTAGAATTTAAGAAAGGATTGATTATTTTTTCAAGTGCCAGCTTCGTACCTCTTTCTCTCTTCCTGACTATACATGGTGATGGGGTCAGCTTCCTATTTGTTTCGCCTCCACTACTTCGGTCTATCTGTGACATCAGCGTCAATAACCTCACATCCCCTCTTGTTCTTTAGCACTAAATCACTCCACCTTGTCTTAGGTCTTGTCAAAATTCGTAAATCCACCATTAGTAACATTTTAATAATAACACAGCCTTCCTGCGTCTTCTAATTATATAAAAACACTGCGTCTGCCAATAGGCTTGTGTCCTAAAATGTAATTAGCGATTGATTCGTTCCTTTATTAGATGTTCAACTGAAATGCCTGACTTTTTCTTCAAAATCGATCAGCAATATTACTAATTACGGCTTTTTAAAAAACTTTTTGAATTTGACACGAAAACGCTGTAAACCATCATGGCGGTTGAGTGATATCACTATAGAGATGTAAAGTGGCAGAATAGTACCTAACTCAATACTGTGTTGTGTCCGCCGGTGGGAGAGAGAACGCAACAGTTAAATGCTCTACATTCTACAATAGGGTTGACAACTGTCAAAGTGTGTTGTCGTTGTGTCCCCAATCATTGAATTTGTATTATGGTCAAATTTTTACAATATATACCTACACTTTTTTGTAATTTTAGACTATCTTCGTGTATCAATAAAAACAACATTTAAACTATTGATTACTAATAAACTGATATAAATAATAGTTACAGGTTGCTACCTGCGCAATGTTGATGTTGTGCATGTACTGTTAGAGAGAGATGTAGGTGGCCTTTAACTGTAGCGTTCTCTCTCGTACCGACGGACACTCATTGGCCCCTCTCTGCTACTCTATCCTTTATATCTCTATGGATATCACAAAGTCCAAAACAACATAAACCGTGAATGAAGTCTGGTCTGATGTACCCACTTTTATTTTGTTAAATTCGATTTGACAGGTAGAAAGTTTGACGTTTTAGTTGTATTTACTACTAAAACGTCAACAACGTGAATGGCGGGCGTACTGTTTGACGTATGACCGCCCTTCATGTTACGTTACATTCATGTCACGCTCTCTGATTGGTGTTCACTGTCACAAGAATAAATACAGTATTTGTAGTTTTAGAATCCTAAAAATAACATTAATCTTACCTTTTTATAATAAATAATATACTCTACTGACATCTTAAAAACATAATGAATCTATAGATACTACTATCAACCCGATTTATTCTTAGTGGACACAAGCCTATTGCTTCCCCTTTTAAGATGGCAGTATTCTTGGCATTACAACAAAACACACTTATTGGCATGAGTAAGAGTTTCAACTAGTAATCAGGTGCACCGGCGGATTTAGATGTTTTTAATCATGTGATATAATTATGTAATAGCGCCGCTATTCTATTCAAAGAAAAACATGTGCTAATGATATCTTACACACACTCAGGCCTATCTAACAATAAGTAGTCAGCATATTATATTGCTAATAATCAAATAAAATTCGATAAGATAAAATTTAAACAAATACAAGTGAAGGGCCACTCTAAACCAGTCTGTAAGATAAGTCTTGGCTTAAGTAGGCCTGAAGAGCCTACTTATCTAGTGTCAACAAACTAGTGTTAGGAAATACTGGTTATCCGTATCAATATGATAGACTGGAAAGGCTGAGATTCATCTCAAGTCTTAATCTATACTAATAATAATATGAAGAGTTTATTTGATTGTTTGAAAGCGCTTACTTCTAGCTACCAGTCAAATGAAAAATCTTTTAATATGATAATAATCTTGAGGAAGGCTATAATGGGCTATTACGGCTAGTTTTCGTGTATAATTCAATCTGAGTATCCGTGGTTTACATTGTTTTTTTAAACTGAATATAGATTTTATTTATGTTAGCATGTTACTTTATAGTAAGAGATCCGTAGAAGAGCAAACTTCACCAATCTGGTTATTGGATGAAAACTATTTTATATCATATTTTGCATGTTAAAAAATATATCACGCATGCGGCATGGGTTGGTAAAAAAATCCGGTCCAGTTATTATATCTTATAATAAATAATAGTTTTCTTCCAATAACCAGATCGGTGAAGGTCGCTCTTCTACGGATCTTAGACTATAATGCTTTATTTCACATTATCAAAAATACTTCGTACTTTATGAACTTTAACGATGCCAAATGTTATAGTTCGTCATTCATTTTTGTAAAATTATTTGCAAAAATAAATTGATCGTGAGTAATCTTGGTACCCATTTTTTTTTGGTGTCGTGTTGGAAAATCCTCATGGAGTCCCTCCGCCCGAAGGCCGAAGGAGACTGTCAGACTCTTATTGACTAAAAACCAACGCGTGTCCCTCATGTACCCATGTGTCGGAGGATCGGGTATCACTGAAGCATTCCTCGCAACCCCCTGACGGTTATTGGCCCAACAGATGGTCAGGCGGGTCCCGAACAAATCCCCTTTGGCGGCGGATGAAGGTGTTGGGCTCCACCGTCAAAACACCCAGCGGCCGCAGAGGATACAAGAGAGAACACCGCATCTCCTCTACCTCAGCGGCCCCACCGCGACGCAACGATTGTGCACCCCTATTTGGTCGCGGGAGATAGGGCGCGTGGCAACGCAACACCGACACACCTCTCCTCCCGCGACCGCACCCGACTGCGAGGGACAAACAGAACTGTCCCCCGCACCCGCACCTTGCGACGCATCCTATGCAGGCCTCACCCAAGCCCAAGTGGAGCGTTCCCTCCCGGTATCCATCACCAGGGGATCATATCACCAGGGGAGAAGAAGGTGGAGATCTCACGGGGTACCCATGAATGAGACAAAATAATTCAAATAATGTCTAAAAGAGCATTTAGTCCAAATTTAGATACGCCTTAAGAAATCTTCCATTTAATGATTCTCTTTGTGAGGTAAGTATATTGTAAAGATAACAAGCTAAACCTTCAGGCGGTCGACGTTCTAATTAAGTATCACATATTTTCACTCAATTTACTGTGTACATTTAATTTGCTTTTTTGTAAGTCTTGTGACGTTCAACAAACATAATTTAGGGTTTCACGAAAAACGTTGTAGTTGACTATATTGTCAAATGACATATTATTATAATCTTACGATTCGCCTCTTTTTCGCAAGGATCACAAACAAAATATGGTAAAATCAAATAGTTCAAAATGTATTTTCATAATTTTATTTTAGTATGTATAAAATTATTATTTTTTGTACGTACGTGGAAGAAGTAGCAAGCCAAAGCTAATTAAATATAAAATACCAATAATTTTTTGAATGTGGTATAAACTGTTTACAATTACACTTTGTCCCAATAAGACTGCATTTGCTTAACTTTACTATAATAATATTGAAATTACTTTCACTTACTAAAATTTGGTATTCATAGATATGTCTTTGTGAAGTATTAAAAAAAATCGACTTAGACTTTGATTTAAAAGCATTATTAAAACTTCCAGATGAGTTGCCTAAAGAGCAATATAAAAAATATTTAAATATGAGCACTGTACCTAAAGATCTATGAATATTCCATTCGTAAATGTAACTTCAAACTAGAGTGCTCAAATTAATTACAAAACAGTTACTTTCCTTCGAAGTACTTGTAATTTAGAAATAATAGCTTATTGAAAACCTCAATAAGTATCTATCACACATGCTTAGCACAACGCGTGTACTCTAAAACTAAAAACATATATTATAACTTTAAATTCCCAAGAACGTTCATCAACAGCATTGTATAAAAAATGTCCCACTGCTTAGCACAGGCAATTACTAAACCACTGCAGGGGTGAAATGTATGAAGCAAGATTGTTAAAAATTTACTGATCTTCAAGATAGATATAAATTTGTATCCAAATTGCTGCCTTATACACCACTATTTTTTAATTAGTACAAAAATTTTAACAGAGCACTAAGTATCTTTAACTGATCATATTTATGTAGCTAAAAAATAAAAACATTAAGTCCCAAAACTGTCTCAAAACTGTCCACAAAAACACGTGATAATTGGTAAATGCATAACTAATACTATGACCGACCCGCGTACTATCATAGTAAAATGACCCATTGATAAATTGACTATGATTTAAGTGAGATTTTCTACAATAAACAAATGATAATAACTTTGCTCTTTATTGATATTATGAAATTCTTACGTCACATATGTGATAATAATATCTTCGCTAATCTGTCCCTAAAGTTTTTGTACTAATTAAAAAATAGTGGTGTATATATGTTTCTAATTAAACCAGCACTACTAGCCAGAAATTTACAAGAAAAACGAATTTCTATATTTTTTTTTATAAACCACTCTTCTTCATCCACTAGATGAGCTGACCCACTTCCTAAACCTAGTCGAGCCAGCGTACGTGTTCTACGACCGAGAACACGATGAGGACCTACGCAAGTCCCTAGCTGACACGGAGGTCAACCCAACGATATTTGTGGTTGATGAGCCTGAACACCTCATGAAGTTTGTGGGAGGATCCAGTGATGATGTCGACAGCTTCCAGTGAGTATGTCTATATACCTAGTTTGCACTGTTGCACTTATTGTACTCTTATTTATTAAATATCCAATCTATCCAGGGGTTTGGATATTTGACATATTTAATAAGCTCCATACAAAATATGTCAAATTTTATGTATCTCTAATCCTCTCCGACTGCCTCCGTGGTACAGTGGATAGCGTATGCAACTGCTGATCAGAGGTCCTGGGTTTGATTCCCAGGTCGGGCAAAAGTGTTAAAAGCAGCACGGAGTCTGGTGATGTGCCCGGTAACGGCGATAGGCTCGCCCTCTATTACGTGGGAACTAAAAATTCATGGCGAAATGTGGGTGTAATATTACCCCTCTGCCTACCCCTGCGGGGACACAGACGTGAGTCTATATAAAAAGCTCTAATCTCCAAATCCATAGATTGATCGTATATTGGGACCGGCCGTTAGAGTATTTTGAGATGTTATCTTCACTCTCAAAAGGTAGAAAAGACTCTATTCTTGGTCCTTCTACTTTTATGTGTTTGTAGCCAACTCTGGTATTGGAGTTTCTGTCACTCAGACATTATTTAACGATTCATGTCTTGACACAAGTACCGTAGCGCTCTTACACCCCACAAACGGACTGCCATCTTAATGGTGATCTCTGTGGACGTTGCTTAACCTTGCTTGTATATAGAATTTTTCAAGTTGTGGCTTTATACTTAACTTGTACATGTATTTCAGAGTGCCAGACGCCGATCCGGAGGATACCGTAATCCTCCTGCCAACTAGTGGCTCTACCGGTTTACCTAAAGCTGCTGCTCTGACGCACAGAGGCACAGTGATACAGGTACCTACTCCATGGTAAGTGGCAAGCTCGAGAACACTTACGGTTCTTCTTTGTTATTTTGTCAGTTATTTGAAAAAGACAATTGGATAAATTCATGTTCTTTAGACTATTCAATTCAAAAATATTTTTTTTCATTCCATAATGACATTTACAGGTGGTAAACTATTTTTTATTAGTGGTCGGAATAGGTAATGCCATTCCGCGGGATTCAAAAGTCATGGCATAAAATGGACATACCCACCATCTGAACCATCTCAGAATGCGGGGATTTTAAATATAACTTTTAAATAAATAAAACCTTTACTTGAATTATAAATCTGCACCCCTATAGGGCCTCCACATATACTAAACAACTAAACCAACAATAGGACATAAAGTATGCTAACAGAAATTTACGTGACCCGCTATGGATCGATAAAGATACCATGGTGGTTTAACCTTTCAGGTACCGCGCCCTCTAAAACGTCAATTTTGGCTATACGACCGCGCCGTACGACATCATAGCGCGCGCGGTACTAGACATTGAATGTTATCGCTCTGAGAGGGCTTTGTTTATGGTTTCAAGAGTTCGAGTTATAATTTCTTGAAACCCACTTATATAGCCGATAATAAAAAATTATAATAATAACATTTGAGTATATATTTAGTTTTGTGTAGCTCTCTGTTTTGAATGGATCTTAGAATACCGGTGTTATCGACAATTATAGCGTATTATAATTGAAAATAAAATTATTTTTTGTTTATTTTTGTATTTTTATATTCTGTATAATATGGGATATTAGCGGGATATAAGCGGCAATAGGCTCGCCACCTATTACGTGGGATCAAAACACTGGCGAAAAGTGGGCGTTAAATATGCCTCTGCCTACCCCTTCGGGGAAACAGGCGTGAGTCTATGTATGTATGTCTGTATGTATGTATAATATGGGTTTTCCAATTAAAACTAAAAATATGCATGTATCCATTATAATAATTCCCCCTTTTCAATAGCAAACATTTGCTTAAATTCTCAGTTTCGCGCGCATTGAAATGAAATGTCCTTTTACTTTTTAATTTGACACCAAATTGGATCAAAAGAAGGTTTCAGAGCTGTCTATGATTCGTAAAAATACAATGCTATTTGAAATAATGGATAAAATGTACTAGATCAGTGTAAAAAACGTCATAGATTGAAGGACGGAATCTGGACATGAATTCATGTCGTCGGTAAACAAGGGGACTTTTTTGTAGGAAATTAATTCATGTCCTCGGTACTCGAAAGGTTAAGTTAGCAGACCTCGAGCGCTTCCAGGGTTACTTCTGCCAGCCCTAAACCCAAATCGTAAATTGGTGCATAGACACCTGGGTACGAGATTTCGGCCGCGGGACCAAAACCGATAAAGGCCAAACAAATAAGATTCTATTCACTCCAAAGCAATCAAGACAGTTGCAGTCACTAAAATTTATAAAGATAAAGTCTAGACTTGGTGTCTATATTGTTATATTAGAAGTTTCATATTAACATGATTTATACCTGAAGATAAACAAGAGACCTACATTATACATTTTCATTCTACCTTCATGGAGGAAAAATTTATAAAAAAGACCGACTCAGTAAATCCTAAAGCGTTACCTTCATAAATTAAATCCATATAATCCTTCCACAGGACCTTTTTATCTTAAAAAAGTACCGTTTTCGTGCCAAACATTTTTCATTGCAATTTTTTGTGGTTAAATGTGACGTTATGCCTCAACTGGCTCGACCGCTTTTAATAACATTTTTATTATTATATGATACTAGAGGACGCCAGCAGCTACGCCTGCATTTTTTTTAAATTTACCCGTTTTGGCTGATCCCGTGGCAATTTCGGGAAATCCCTTCTTAGTGCACCCCTACGGTCCCCAAGGAACATACGTGCCAAATTTCAGCTTCCTGCGCCCAATAGTTTTGGCTGTAGCTTGTCTGTCAGTCAGTCAGTAACGCAAGGATTTTATATATTAAGATTATATATAGAGATATTTCGTAACAGTTTTTGATATTATAAAAATACTATTCCGGTAGCTAAAACACTAAAATTAGACTTGCCATAACAAAAAAATAATTTCATTCGTAGATGGCTTTCAAACAAGACAAACCTCCAAATCTAGAAATTGTCCTTACTTGTTATTTATATAATAGTTTAGGAAAGGAATTTGACTTTGTTTCTTTTTCCCCAAAGTTATTTATTCTATGAATCATAAGTATTCGGAAAAGCTTTTTGTTTAGTTAAATAAAATCTTTATTATATAAGATTATTCCATTACTGTCTGACTAACAGACGACGCACAGCCAAAACAAGCTGAAATTTGGACTTTTTTTGGACACAATGTGTCTCATAGTTACCGTGCGGGTGCACTAAGAAGGTTTTTTTGTAACTCGTGGGATGGCTGCGCGCATACTCTAGTATACTAATTAAATATGCATATTTTTCTCACATGCAACGTATAGCACAGCCGATAGTTAGTCGCTTCCTCGATGGCGGTAAGAAAGCTGCCTTTAATTATGACTTTTTATATTTAAATCATCATGTTCTCTCCCAGGGCATTCAACACAACATTCCCCACTCCAACCAAGCTGGTGATGATTCTGACCAGTATACAGTGGATGACGTTCACCATGATGATCACAGCTAGCGTGGCCTACCATATCCCAGTGCTGATCTCACCCAAGCCCAACACTGTGGAGAATGTTATACGGATGATCGAAACGTTCAGGGTGAGTAGAACAAATTCGTCATTAATTTGCTATTTATTTAAGTATAGAAATTATTGTTTTATTTTACGTGTAAATAGTCACCTAGTAATAGATAGTTTAATTTTAATTGTAAATAAATAAAAATGTTATTACTTTAGGAGGTTAAGCGCTTTCCCGGCAAATATGTGTTCAATTAAATTTGTTTTTCACTCTTACAATTTAGAATCATAAAGTTATTAACTTAAATTTTGACGTTCATAAGTGTCACATTGTAGCCAATGAATAAATGATTTTGACTTAAGCATCCATAATTATGGTTACGTTGAATGTTTGAAACAGCTGGAAACTTAAATATCTCCTAAATTTGCACCAACAGGGCTAAAGAAATAAAAACAAGTTTCGGTCCTGAGACTGCGCTTTATCTGAGCGTTAAGCGTTAAGTGAGTAGCAAAATTTAAAATTATCAAGGGTATTATTACCATTAGCAGATTATAGTCATGACTAAAATCTGTCAAGTAAGCAAGTCGATCTGCCAACATTAATTCCTTTTGTTACATTAGTTAATTCTCGCTAATATTAAATCGATCCTCATCGTTTAATGCGATGTACAAAGTTACAAAGATAACATTCCAACATATTTCATATTTACTACAGTTAGAATAGCAATATTACTCCAATCAAATTGGCTTAAACATTAAAATGATATTGTATCACACTATAATGGTAGTGAAAATTGCTGAACAGAAAATGGAGTAACTTTCTAATACAGAGTTAGTATCCTGTTGAAGTCAAAAGTTCGTTTAAGCAGCTCGGTAAAACTTTTAAAATGCTTATTCGTATGAAATGTGACGACTAGAAAGATTAAAATTATTATTAAATTGCTAAGTAAAGACGATTATTACGCCATTGCCCGCAAACATAACGGTACTAATTACTGGAATGAAATGCTGAACTTTTTGTTAATCAATTTAGTGGTTCGTGTCACACAAAATACTGTCATAGTAGCTGTTGTGCCTAATATGTTAACCATCCAGTTTAAGTGGATGTTTTAAATGTGAAAATTTCTATTGGATTACTTTATTCATGTATCATTCCACCACGTGTGCTGGATTTGATTTCTAAGTGTTTTAATAATTATTATTACAATTTTATATGATACACTAATGTTTGTTTTGATTCTGGTTGGTCATTAAGGCCATGCTAGAAACAGGAATGGCATATATGGTGATCTTGTCAGTAATAAACACAGTTTTATACAGTTCCCTTTTTCAAACTATAAGAAGAAAATATAACAGGAAAACTAACAATAAACATTATCACTAACAACAAATTAAAAAACATCCGGCACATCTTCCAAAAATATTTTATGATAACATTTGAACCATAACTCAATAATATAAAGGAAAAGATCACTGCAAGCTTTTAGCCATTGAGATGAAACAGATGCGAATAAGTATCTTTTAAAAGTAACTTAAAACTGGGAAGGTTGAGATAACGGGTGGCTTACTGTTTGATATCAAATGTATAAAACTTATATTAAGGAAACTCTCTTTTTCCATGTATGCTTCTGCTCATTACTTTGAACTCATGGAGCAGTGACGAATTAGAGCACCTTCACTTTATGTAATATACGTATGTAGCTAGATTGCGTTTTGCTGATTCAGGCTATTTTTTTATTTGTCTAAAAATGGCCTGAATCAGCAGCAAAATTTATTTGTATTATTCTCGTTTTTTATTTACTTGTACAAAAGTGTTATTAGTTATGATAGAGTTGATCTTTGTTCTGCAGAAAAGAGCTATTCGAGAAATTTATAATTTGGATTATGGGGCTTCGTTAAGGAATAAATTCAAGGAAATAAACATTTTAACAGTTGCAAGCCAGTACATTTATTCCAACCTAATATATTTATTTCAAAACAAGGCCTCATACTCAAAGAAAAGTGATATCCACAATTTGAATACCAGAAATAAGAGTAAGCTAGTAGTGCTCCTCACCCGGCTAGAAAAAATAAAAAATCTTTCCAAGGCCAATGTTTGCGCTTTTACAATAAAGTGCTAAGCAATATACAAAATTTAAGTTTTAATTAATTCAAAAATGTTATAAAACGCAAACTTTGTCAAAAAGGGTACTATTCGGTGGCAGATTATATTGAAGATAAAAATGCAACACAGTTAAAGCTACTTTTTAATTTTTTTACCTTCTGACGTGTCCAAAAAATTTAAACTTTTATACGGAAACAACCTAATTTGAGTTTGATTTTGCCTTATACTTACTGGATGGAAACCCATGAATAAAAATAAAGATACAAAAAAAGGCTTGCAGTAGGTTGCTTTTCATATCTTGGCTTATCACAATGATGAAAATCTTCATATCTGTTTGTATTATACTGTTCCCTTATACTGTCTATTGCTCGTATTTTCAAAGTGCTTGTTTCCAACTTTCAACATCTACTCTACTTAGTGGAGAAATAGAAAAATCTTTTTTGTTGTAATTAATAATTAATAGCAGAGACAGTTTGAATAGTGTATATTACTATAACAATTAATATAAATAAGCAGACAACATAATGCCATAGCAAAAGAAAATATAAGAGTGACAGTGCACGTTTTACAATGACAGACAAGAGAAAAAGCATACATACATACATACATACATACATACATACATACATACATACATACATACATACATACATACATAACGTCACGCCTTTTATCCCCGAAGGGCTAGGCAGAGGTGTATTTCTACACCCACTTTTCGCCAGAAATACTTTAGTCCCACGTAATAAGGGGCGAGCCTATTGCCGTACCGGGCACATTTCCAGACTCCGTGCTGCTACTGAGAGTTTCGTGACAGAAAAACCCAATAACACTGCCCGACCCAGGAATCGAACCCGGGACCTCCCGATCCCACGCGCACATTTATGCCGCGAGACCAACGAGGCAGTCGTATAGGGTTTGATGTCGAGTTTTTCGTCTCTACGCAAAGATCGTATTTGCATCGTGTTATCCCTTAGTCGCCTCTTACGACACCCACGGGAAGATAGGGGGTGGTGACACTTGTATTCTATGCCGTCAACCACACGGCTACAAAAAAAAAGCCTACGTCATTTAATTAAAAAGAATATTTCGACCTATCCGTAGAATAGAGCTCCATGTGATCATAGACCAAAATCGTGTTAAATAGCTAAATGAGATAAGAAATACAAACTCTACAAAACTGTGTTTTTAGAATTTTCGTATCTTATTTACTTTTGGAGATATAGAATCGAATAACGTTTCATCTGATATTTGTTCCGCACAACAACGCACGACGTATACATGGGACGGGACACGGGGAGTACGGGTGGCGCGAGCGCCGCGATCGATCAGCAGTTCGGCCGATGTTCATTGGAAGAAGAAGAAATTTGGGGCGTTTTCGTGTTTTGTACTTAATTAACATTTTTTTTTAAATTCAATTTATTCAGTATTTTAAATAAAAAGGGATACTTTTAAATATATCAGGATCTCGCAAAATACTTAATATGATTCAAGTAGATGCAGAAGAGCCTAATTTTAGTTCGGCGTTTTCAAAATTACATACCGCGTTTCCAAATCAAGATTTCAATTTTGGTAAGTGACGATGTTTTATAAGTATAACTACACTATATACAACTTTAAGTTCCTAAATTAACACAGATTATTATATTTATTACTTTTTAACTCAGTTCATAGTAAACAGCGATCGATGATTATTTAGAACGTTTTTCGATGGAGTTGTTCAGAAACGCAACTCTGGCGCAAAAAGACGATTACCGTAATTAATATTCACAGAGTAATCGATTTTTATGCAATATTGAGCAACAAAAAGTAGAGGCCTTATGGAATATTAAGACGTTTTTTTACGAAAATTATTGAAGTTTTTAGCGTCTGACGTTAAAATAGGACGGTTTTCACCGGAGTCTGTGAAACAATTTGTGGGTTCAATGTTAAGATGGGACGTTGTTACTCAAAACGTTAAATCAATTAGGACGTTATTCAATTCAAAAAATCTCTAATTAAAAAGATTTTTTAATAGAAATTAGTTAAATTTATTGCAAACATTATTGTTTCAAAGAACGCTTAAAAATAGTTTGTTAAAAATATTTGTGCAAAAGAATTTTTATATTTTAGTTACGAATGAAGGATAAACTGGCATGAATCGTCTTTGCTTCCTGGTACAAAAGAAACAGTCGTGAATCTGATATATGGGAAGAAATTCTATACAAACATGACGGGACAAAGAAAATAAAGGAATCTGTAATAGCTCAAAACCGAATATCATGTCGTTTTAGTCTACCGAAGGTGTCTACAGTAATCAGCCTAGTTCATTTTCTTTGGAAATTCATTAAGTTTTGCAAATTCATCGTTAATACAGCTCAAATAGTTAGAAGTGTAAACACAGGTTATAGGTTACCCAGTTAGTTTCAGTACTAACACCATGCTGTTTCCTACTAATAAATAATGATAAAAATACTCTACGACGTGCACACAACATCATCTAGTTCCAAAATAAGCCGAATGTGTAATATGGTTACTAGAAATTTACTCTTTTTTGTAAATACATATTCATTCGACATGCGATATAACATTATGCTCTGATAATAGAAAACTAAGTGATACTTTTAAGTAGTCTGCCATTTACTACAAGCTCCCAGTGACAGGCACTGCGAGAAAATTGAAATATGCTAAACTATTTATTAACACTCTTGCTGTTTTAACTCCTTTTGAGATACATATTATTACATTAATATGTTGTTGATAGACTGCATGGATGAGATATGTATGTATGCATGGATGAGAGAGGATAAAAGTATCATTTTAAAGGAAGGGCAGGCGGACCCGACTTGAAAGGCACAATATCGTTATCGATGATGCAATGAAAACTGTGTTTCAAAAAATATATATAATATAAAGACCTAATAGACTTGTGCTCCTCACAAGTTATTCAGAGTAAGTACTGAAATGTGTCATTATAATTATCTTAACGTTACCAAGGTAGCAGCCACAACTTTTTGTCCAAGAACCCAGGCTCTGCTTAGTAGTCTTATAAGATTTGACAGGACAGCCTAGTTAAGTACTGATATGAGTATGAGTACTCGATTTTCAATTTTGTGAATGTTTAGATGTATTTTACTATTATTTATAAATATTGTGCACCCATGTCTAGGTAAAAACGATGTAAGATTGTTGTTATTCTTATACGGGGTATAAAAAGACCCTTAATGAAAGTTTAAATTCTATTTCATCATTACGAACATTCTTTACTTGCACTATATCTGAGAAATTACTGCTTCAGGAGATATTGAGGCTCAAAGTTACCATATTTATTTATAATTAGGTTCAGAATCTATGCATTTTACGCACCAATTTGTTCTATATAATGTTATTATGTCCTGTGCACCCTTGAATAGTTAAGTATCACGAGAATTGCACGCGCATACTTTACATAGCGGCTTATAAAATGTGTCTACAAAAAAAAATCGTTTCCCAGGTATTGTTTTGCTAAGTATGACTTAGCATGATGTGTAGCTTAACTTCGGCTTGGTGACGGGTCTTTTTACACCGTGTATAATATTATAAAGAAGAGGATATTTGGTTAAGATCGCAGGAAGCGGTGGAATTCAGGCGGCTCATCATTGGAGTTGTGTATATAGCCTTTGGGGATGCAAGTCCAGCAGTGGATATCTTTAGGTTTAGGTGATGATACAGATCATGTAAAGATGAGTCATACATTTATTTTATATTAAGTAGGTCCTTACAAAATAAGTTTGTGACTTCTCGTGAAGCCCGAACCCCACTGTAGAAAGGTACGTAGTTGCAATTTTGTGACAGTTTTTTTTATAATTTTTTAATATTTTTTTAATTAATTGTTCTATATATAAGTACAATTTGATTACTTTTAAATAAGTATATACGATTATACGTTAAGTTAAATAAATATTAGTACATACTTACACAGTTTATTTATTTTTAAATAAGTAAATATAATTACTCCGCCTATTATACGACGTGACTAGTTAGAAAAATTATAATTACTCATTTATGCTAGAAGTCTAATCGTTGCCGTCTAAGGTTCTGTCAACTATTTTAAGACTTTTTAATGACAAAAAATTACATTGTATTTAATTTTCTATTTTATATTTTTCACGAAGGACTCTTAAAGGATGAAAAATTCCAACAAAAAACAACCTTTGTTAACATAGAACGTCTTTTAAATCGAACGTTTCCGCAAAACAACGCACGATGTTTACCACGGTCCCTCGCTCTTCCGCCATAAAACGTCCTAAGTTGATATGTAACTCACTATCTCTTACTATAAAAGGACTACAAATATACACTTTAGGGCATTTAATTAGGCTGGGCTGTTATAATAACATACCAAAAAATCATAATTTTAATTCTCTCGTTATAAGAGTTATAAGGAATTATTCAAGTCAAGAACTTCGACAGCCTCTACTGAAAATTGCGATCCATGCAGATCGGACTTTGTTCTGCGGATGAGTCGATTTCTACCACGCAGTATTGCTATTAGAGTTTGCGTCCACACTTTCATCATCCTCTCCTGGACGCAGACGTTTTAAACCCATTAGTGTGGTGAAGTTTTCATGCTTCGGGCGGTGCAGTCCTTTTGTCAAAATATCAGCAACCATGTCTGCTGTGCATTTATATTTCACCGTAACTTGTTTGGCTGCAATTTTCTCTAACACGAAGTAGTAGCGTATGTCTGTATATGTTTACTGCGTTCGTGGTAGACAGCATTTTTTTATTTTCTTCTTCATAGCCAGGTGGCAAAGACATATAAATTTCCTCATCGATTTCGCCTTGCACAAATGCAGAAACCGCATCCATTTGGTGTATTTTAAGTCCATATTTAGAAGCAAGACCAATCAAATATCGAACAGATGTATACCGAACCACTGGAGCGTACACTTCATTGTAATCAATGCCCTTTACTTTCTTATACCCTTTGATTACTAGCCTAGTTTTATAGTGTGTGATAGATCCATGACTATCCGTTTTAGTTTTTATCTCAATGACTGATATTCTTCCTCCATGGCTCTCTTCCATTCATCAGCCTATTCACTGCTTAGAGCTTCTTGTGGACTCTTCAAGACATGTTATGCAAGTCGAATTTTCTGTTCTTTGTGACAGCTTTACACCTTCTGTATTGCATCGGTGCTGCCATCTTTTGCATATACTTTGATACATACATTACCACAGCATTCAACTTTTAATACTTTGTTATTTGCAATTCGTATGCTTGGTACAGGTGCAGGTTTAATTTCAGTAAGCCAGTCCCGGTGCATGGTCATATGCATGGATGCCCCTGAGTCAACATGCCAAAAATTGAAGTCATTTGCTGTTGATGCTGAAAAAGCTGCAACAAAACTTTTATTATTTTCTTGACTCTGTGGTTTATGTTTTTAGAAACCAACCATTTTACCAAGGTGTTCATATTTATTACAATTAAAACCTCTTGGATCTTTTGACTTTGACTGATGCTGAGTGTTTTTGAATTTTGCTTGAGTATTATTACTTGAGTACAGAGCTGAAGAATCATATCTGCACTTATTTTTACTCCTGAGCTTTCAATACCCATAATCATAGGTTTGTATTCATTGGGTAAACCTGCCAGCATCAAAGCTCTGAGCCATTTATCATCAACACTGAACCCAATGTTTGCTCAATCCAAGCTGAGCTCAGCTTTTGTTGACATAATCTTCTACACTGGTGTTGGTTTCTAAATTCGTGTTAATCAAGTCTCACAATAAACCAACTTTTCTCAGCAGACCAGAGTCTTGAAATGCTTGTGATAAACTCTCCAAACCTGTTTTGACGTTGTCACATCCTGTATATTATGTATAAAATTTATCGGATTGATTTTGCCTTTTATCTTTCTTTGGACACATTCCCATAAATCATCGAATACCAGGTATGCTTGCACTGCGAAAGTCCAGCTTGTCCAATTATCTCGACCAGTTATTTTCTCAATAGACATCATTGAATTATTTCCAGCCATATTTAGGTACATGTATTTATTATTCTATCAGTAAATACTAAATAGCTGAAAACAAAACACTCCCGGCACGCCGTAACTAAAGTTTACTTTTACTATTTTCTTTAGTAATACTGATTACAGCAATAACCATGCAATCTTTGCCTCTTCTTAAATATATTTACATTTCTATAACTTCGACTTTATCATTTATAAAGTTGCCTATTTATGAATAAAGTATAACATAAACATGTACAAATGTTCTCTATACTTAAATTCCACAAGTTAAGTTCGAATATTTCGCTTTCGTAAGCTTCCTTTTAAGGTCTCCTTTTTAACAGATATTCTGTTCTTGGCAGGATACAGATGTAGGATTGATATCAGTGAGCCAGTCTCGGTGCATGGGCGCATACATAGACACTCCCGAATCCACATTATCAGTGAGCTAGTCCCGGTGTATGGCCGCATACATAGACGCTCCCGAATCCACATTATCAGTGAGCTAGTCCCGGTGCATGGCCGCATACATAGACGCTCCCGAATCCACATTATCAGTGAGCTAGTCCCGGTGCATGGCCGTATACAAAGACGCTCCCGAATCTACACTCCATACATCTTTTAATCTTCGCCGAGGATGCAGAAATTACTTTGACATAATGAACCTGCTTCTTTTTCTCTTTTTTTATTATTACTACTTGTCTTCTTATGCCAACATTATTTACTGAGAAGTCTGTTCTTCAATACCAGTAAAGCATCTAGGTTCTTTGCCATTTTTGAACTGGGCGCTTTAGGACTAACCGATTTTTTTGTTTGTATAAAGTTCGGTAGTGTCTGATATCTTTCATTCTCTTAGTAATTTATTTATGACTAAATCAGCACTAATCTTCATACCGGAACAGTCTTGGTCCATTATCATTAACACTTCTTGTAATCTGTGTTATCGGCCTCTATCCGTTTCTGACAACTCAAAATTGTGACCAACCATTAATTTTCTACATGTAATTTTCAATTAATTAATTAATTTTTCTTACATTATATGCTTCGACTGATACATATTGGTATAAATTATTAGTTCTTTAAATAAGCAAAATGTTCATCCGCCATCTTCAAATGTCTTTGCAAATTTTCCGAATCTATTTTGTATTTTAAGCTTGTCTTACTCGATCGACATTTATGAATTACTTACTTACAGCTCTGTTTACCCAATATTCAGTGATGTAAATAGCTGAAAATAAGTTTTTTTTTTTTGAAGTTAGAAAATTCTTCACTCGAACACGGTAACTTCAAGAGAAATTATATTCGCCATTTTCTTTCGTAATTCTACTTTTTGAATATCGCTCATAATACAAATATAACTTTAAACGGCAGGTATGTCTGGGCCCATAACCTGTTGTAATTAATAATTAATAGCAGAGACAGTTTGAATAGTGTATATTACTATAACAATTAATATAAATAAGCAGACAACATAATGCCATAGCAAAAGAAAATATAAGAGTGACAGTGCACGTTTTACAATGACAGACAAGAGAAAAAGCCTACGTCATTTAATTAAGAGCGTATACGCCTCGAGCGGTGGCTCGAGTTTTTATAGTACCGCGGTTGCCCGCGCACCGCGGCTGCGAGACCCGGCGCACTATGATGGTATCGCGTGGAATAATAATCTTGATCCTTTTTGCCATACATGAACAGCATTCGACTATGTAATACGTCGATTATGATATGATAGTATTCAAATTAATTATTTTCAATGCACATGCATTTAAATGTATCAAATAAAGCTAGATTTTATTTGTTTAGTAGGATGATGTTTCTCTGGATAACTACGACTATTTATAATAATTTGGCGTAGTTTTATTATAGGTATGATAGAAATAATTTATAATTGTCATCTACATCATTGTCACATTTCAAATATATTGCGTTTTGCCTATTGCGTTATTATAATGCATGAAAACCCATGAATAACACTAAAAACAAAACCAAAAGAGTCAGGTAAAAGAAAATACTTAATTAAAAGTAAGAAAAAAATATACAATATGTTAATTTGCATTTGCAAAATATTTTAATTATACAATATATATATTTATCAAAAATTATTTCGCACAGTGTGCGATGATATAAATAGAAATACCTCTTTTTATTAAATGGTACTTAGGTAGTAAATAAGAAGGCCAACTCTCGTTTTTTATATGACATACATACATACATAGACTCACGCCTGTTTCCCCGAAAGGGAAGGCAGAGGCATATTAAACGCCCACTTTTCGCCAGTGCTTTGATCCCACGTAATAGGTGGCGAGCCTATTGCCGCTTATCGGGATATTTTGTTTGCCAGAGCCTCGTCCGTTGATCGGCAGGTGCTCCACTTGCAGGTGAGGTTGGCTTGGGACCCTAAGTTCTTGGTGGGAACCCTATGCATATTTATATGACATTGAAATTATATTTTGAACGAAATGAGATTAAATGTTAAATTGACTCAGAATTGGTATTCTTCTAATTTAAATGTCATAATCATCTAATTTCACTTCTATAGTTCGACGTTGAAACGTTGTTTAATTAACAACAGGCAGCGAGAGCCTACTGGAGATACCAACGGACTGCTATGCAGAGGGTATCGGGTTAAAAGAAACATGGTTTTATTTGTTGTTCTAAAACTAACTTCTCGTTATAGCCTTTAATGAAATACCTCGGTTGGGTGATATCAAATATATACAGACATTATATGTAGGACATTTTTGTGTTTTATTCTTATACTAGCTGTCGCCCACGGCTCCGCCCGCGTGGATGTCGGTTATCGCGACAAAAACTATTCTATGTCTTTCCTCGGGTCTTTGATTGATCGAAGAATTTGTAATAATAATTGATCTCCTAACAGAAAACCTCATCATACTGGACCACTACTGCTTAACCGCATAGCTGGGCATTAACTCGTTAATCTGTTAATCGTTAATTAACGAAGTTAACATTTCCACTAACGGATTAACTTTTAAGTTAACTTAAAAAAGTGTTAACTGACTTGTTAACTTCCGTTAAAATTTTCTAAGTCCGTTAATCCTACTACGCTGACGCTACGCTACACTATTTACCGCACCGTGCCGCGCCGCCGTGCAAAACGTGTTCTGACAAGTTTGTTCGGGTCGGTCGACAAGTGAAATGAAACTATATGCCTTGCCGGCGCGTGTAACTGAGAAAAGAATACTGCGAAGAAATTTGATTCATGAGTTTCATGACACATGTGTGTAATTCGTTCGTTTAGCGTTCGGCGTTTAGAGTAGGTAACGAGTGTTTTGTTTGCTAAGTATACAAATACTGCGTACTTTTTAGAATTTATAGTCCGTTATAGTTTACGTTTGTGCAGTGTGTATATTAAACAGAGTAGGTATTGTGCAAATAAAAACCACAACATGCAGTTGGAATACAGGCTTACTACAGACGAATATCCGTGGCCACACTTGAGTGATTATGTTAATTTTGTATTCAGATCGAGAGACATGAAATCAAAAGACTCGTTCGATAATGCGGCATTTCTCGGGGAACAGATATTCATAAATCTGTTTATTAAATATTACACTGTTATACCCTCAAGCTCTGCAGTTGTACGTCTTTTTTCTACGGGCAAAGATATTTTTAGCCGCTGTGTGGTTGACGGCATATAATACATGTGTCACCACCCCCTATCTTCCCGTGGGTGTCGTAAGAGGCGACTAAGGGATAACACGATGCAAATACCATCTTTGCGTAGAGACGGAAAACTCGACATCAAACCCTATACGACAGCCTCGGTGGTCTTGCGGCATTAATGTGCGCGTGGGATCAGGAGGACCTGGGTTCGATTCCTGGGTCGGGCAATGTTATTGGGTTTTTCTGTCATGAAATTCTCAGTAGCAGCATGGAGTCTGGCAATGTGCCCGGTACGGCAATAGGCTCGTCCCTTATTACGTGGGACTAAAGTATATCTGGCGAAAAGTGGGTGTAGAAATACACCTCTGCCTACCTCTTCGGGGTTATTGGCGTGAGACTGTGTGCAAAGATATTTTAACGCCAAAACGAGCTTCGCTTTCAGACGAGAACTTCAATATATTATTGTTCATGAAGGCAATACCCACACTATACCGGATGACTAAATTACACACTCTATATATACACGTCGACTTTTTTGTTCCTAATCTGTTAATTCCCAAAACCTAAATCAACAGTTCTTATAAAATTCTCATGAAAATAGTATTTTTACCATGTGTTAACGGATTAACGATTAACGTTAACTTGCGTTAACTCGTCTCAAATGTAGCGCTTTAACGTTTAAGGAAGTTAACTTTTTTAGTAACGGATTAGCGATTAACGAAGTTAATTATTTGATTAACGATGCCCAGCTATGCTTAACCGTCAAGAATGTATATGGTATAGTGTAGATGGGCTCTTATAGTTCCTCATCAGATGTTTCATATATTCGATTTTTATAAGACAACAGAAAATGCTCATCAGACTGAACAACTTTTGCTACGACGTCAAGTCTGTACCTACATGTGATAGTGTGATAGTTATAGCCTATATGTTGCCCAGACCTAATAGCAATTTATTTTAAATACGTCCAGTAACTTCGGAGATTAGCGTGTACAAACAGACAAACTATATAGATATACATACGGACAGTTTTTTTTTAGATCCTTGCTCTATTGCTGTATCTTAGTCTCCCTGAATTTATTTTTTGTAAATATTGTGGAGGATAAAGGTGTGGTGTTCCTCCAACTAGAGGGAGGATCCTCTAACCAGGCTGGGTTATCATGCCTGGTGGACTGTCAGTCCGACGGACGTACTTGAGAAGTTGTATATATGCGTCGTAGCGCGCGAAAGTTGATAGCGCGGTTCAGGATTTTCGAATTTGGCGGGTCGTCTTCGATAGGTGCGGTCGTGTCGTTGTAGTTCCGTCGTCATTGGTTTGATGGCGCTGTGATGTGTGCTATGTAGCTAATTGCTACAATATATTCAATGTACCGAAATACTTTTTTTACTGTTTTATTATATGTTTCAAGGCGCCATATTAGGTAAATTATAAAGCGGTCCGTTTCCGTCAGTCTCGCCCAGCCCCTGTTTGACTGCGCTACAACCAGTAACCACTAGACTCCAGATGTCTTGACCAACACGTTAGTTTAATACGTAATACATAAATAAAGTTACATCAACTTTACACAGGCTTTAGCCGCGCTATAAACGTTTTGCAATGGAATATTTACGTAAAATGGCGGACACGGACGCGAGCGACAGGTCCGTCCTCTGAGAGCGCTCAGCGCTGAATGGCGGACATAGCAACGCGCTTCGAGCTTTATAGGTATTTAAAAAAAATCATATTTAATTACAAACGAAAAGTTTAGATTCCAATTTTTTAATATGACTTAAAATGAATCTTAAGGTTTCTAAATATGTATATATCTTTTTAATAATCACAGTAGTTTTTTAGATATAAATGCAAATTTGCAGGCTAAAATTAAGCACAATCCACTGTTTTGATCTCCAATTTTCTTGAAAATTATGAATGAAAGTACAATTTTTGTTTTAAGCACTCACTTGTATAACTTCTGCTTGTACAGTTCACATTTACAGAATTATAGAACGATAAGTTTTCATAGCACTAGCGATCATTAATATTGGCTTAAACTAAAGAAATGACGAAAATGAGGTTTTTAAATGCATCCGTTTTAAAATATTTACTATAGTAACCCATATATTTTTGTTTAGCACTCTCTTGATAAAGAACTCAACTTTCATATTTTCTATATCTTTTACATTAATTGTTATTTATCCGTAACATATTAGAACAATAAAAATCCGCAAAAACGCCTCCACGCAGTATTGCTATTAGAGTTTGCGTCCACACTTTCATCATTTTTGCTATGAGAGTGCCTACCTCATCATAAAATAAACACACTGACCAAATTGTCTACCTTCAGTAGTTTGGGCTCTGCTGCAAGCGTCATGATCGCAGATGTACTAACATCCGCGATTATGGCGCTCCAACTACTAATATACTGTCAGTCAGTCAGTAAGCTTTTACGTTGCACGTGGGTCAAACGAAAATATCGTGGGTATAATGGAAGAACTAAATAACTCCGATTTTGGCCAAATTGACCTTTTACCATTTTCGTGAACCCCAAAATGTGCCGCATCTTTTGGTCTAACAAACATTCTTATATCTTAACCCAGTCCAAAAATAAAGCCATTTTTGTGTTTCAATTGCAGAAATAGATACGTATAAATGAACATTAAATATTAGTAGAAGAAATGACTAACTCTATAAACAAATGAACAACTATGACTTCTGATCACTTGAGTATGAAATTAATTAGCTAAATTGAGTTATTTAGTTCTTCCGCGCACGAAGATATTTTAATGAAATTAGTCAAGTTGAAGGAAAACTAAACTACTTGAGTTATTTAAGTCGGGCATTAATGAGCATTCTTTCGTTTTTAAATAAGTATTTTTATTTATATCTTCTTGGAGAAAATTTAAATTTATAAGAGATTCCAATCAAGTAAATGTCAATAGGTGAAATTATTTAATATATCTATTTATAGCATACGCACGTAAGCCAAGTTATCGTGCAATTCAGTAGTACAAATTAGCGCAAAATTTAAACCTTTAGATCAACCATTCTCAACGTGTGCTCCGCGGAGCGCCAGGGAACCATGAAGCATCTTTAGAGGCTCCACGACAATTTTGCTCCAATTAAAATAAAATTACTTAAATATAACTAAATCACTACGTAGCAGAAAAACAGCAAAATTATCAATTTTGATTCTAAACTCACTGCAATTTAAAGTAGTAGTATGTGATTATGCTATGTGTTTACCGGCGATTTATTACAATCGGATAATTATAGTATAAACAGATATACTATTATTAGATATATTATGTTATAGGCAGCGATAGCCTAGTGGAGATATCAACAGACTGCCATTCACAGGGCTCGGGTTAGAATTCTAGGCAGTAAATTTTCGAAGTAATGTACTTATTTAAAGCCACCGGTGCAGACCAGTTTTCTTAAAGGCTTTAGTACCGTGGGCCAAATCTATACAGAGCATACTTTTTCATAGGTTATTTAGAAATCTGTAGAGTAAAACCCGCCGCTGTGGCTGGCTTTTGTGGATTACAAAAATGCCTTCAACTTCATTGAAACTGGGTTGTCCTGCATTGCACTGCCTACACTACATGTCTCGCTGATGGATTTCGCTGATGGATAATTTCCGGCACGAGATTATCCAGCAGAAGACCAAAGTAACTGAAATAGTTCAGAGATATAGCAAATTGAATGGGGGAACTTTTATGGTCTGTCGATTACAAAGCAGGTTCTTAAATTAAGGCCACGCCTCAGCAAGCGTAGTGTTGGCCGCCAGAATGGGTCTTGTGGTAAACCCTGGGGAGGCCCAACTCTAGAAGTGATAGGCTGATGAAATGAGTTAAATGAGAAGAAGTAGTTAATATAATTGTGTGACCGGTATACGCCCCCTTCCTATTATGAAAGCTTAAAGGAGAGAAAATGTCACGTGAGATAGCGAGCAACGCGTGACGTGGCAAACCGATACTCCGAAGAGGTAGACAGAAGTTGTAATTATTACACCCACATTTGGCCATGTCGTGCATTTTTAGGTCCTACGTAAAAAGAGGGTCTATTGAGGTAGCCGGGCACATTGCCAGAATAAGTTCTACTACTGAGAATTCGAAAAAATCAGTTACCTATATACCCTCTTGCCTAACACGGGAATCGAACCCAAGACCTCTCCGATCAACAAACGCATAGGTTATTTACTGGGCCATGGAGGCAATCAGCGACAAAATAAATATAAAATATACGAAGATTTATGTCAGTGATATAGTCGTTTCTGCAAATGTGAACCTTTTTGCACAACTTCTACCTTCAATTTGTCTAGTAATAAAGCGTAGTATGCTGCAGTAATAGTTATCCCTTTCGATCTCTCTCCATGAACATGCCAAAAAATAGTCAGCATCACTTTCCCAGCCTAAAAACGGCCTTGGTCCTTTGGAGTCGGTTCCTAGTTAGCAACTAACTGTAATGTATTATTGATTTGGGCGTATAATGGTGTATCCAGGTTTCATCTACAGTCATTAATTGGACCAAAACTTGGATTTATTGGATTTATTAGGCCTAAACTACACAAACAGAGCATAAAAAAATGTTCATTCGAACGCGGCTTTAGTCTTAATGTCAGCAAACGCGGCAGCCATCGCGCTGGCAGCATGCTCATACTTAAATCTTGATTTAATATGTAACTTATACATTTGTTGGTAATTTTCATAGCCTCTGCTACCTCTTTTACTCAATCCAGCGGTCGTCTAGCACCATTTGGTGCATTTAGCGAGATTATCGTCAGTGGTTGCAGTTTTTGGACGTTCTCGACCTTCATCTGTTCCCTAGCTCTTACGTCCAGGTTTAAATTCAGTTGCCCAAAATTTCATTGTGGTAAATGATGGAGCAGAGAGGCAGCAATAGCCTAGTGGAGGTACCAATGGCAGTCCAGAGGCTATCCCTTTGGGTTGCGGCGGTCAAACGGCAGTCGCTCTGTGGAAAAGTTGATATTCTGTCATATCTGGTTAGACCAGTAAGCGGACCTGGGGCTCTAAGACGTGTATGTCTTGGATGCAACCGGGATAACGCTAGGGCGATGATGATGGAGCAGAGAGTCCCCATAAACAGAGTTTTAAGGCGAGGTTGCAGTACTTTTTAAGATTTTTGAACGTCTGAAAGTCCCATGAACTATGATATTTTTAATGAATAAAAATTAAAGTATAAAAGTTGAACATATCTTCTAGTAAATCGTAAAGATAGAAACACGATTTGGAATGATTAGCTCTATAAAAAAAAATTCAAACGTGGCACTAAATCACAATTTTAAACGTGTACTGCTTAGAGATTCCATAATGAATTTATATGAAAGTATTATCAATAGAAACAGCTCTTTAATTTAAAATAAATGGTAAAAACAGATTTCGTAATTTCGTTATCATTTTTCTCCAAGAAAAAAAATAGTCAAAATGTTGGCATTATATCGCTATCGCCGGCCGTTCATCAGTGCCTGTCTAGGCGTGATTGAGGGCGGACGTACGTCGTTGCTCCGCAAAATCCCCCTCCACCCCCGCATTAACGTTTTCGTAAAAGTACAAAGTAATTCGTATTCCAAACTCAATCGTTCAAACCATAGACATACTATTAAGAAACCGTAGACAGGTTACTGACAAGGTGACCGGCGCTTACGAGTGGCACGCATCGCGAAAAGCGTACGCACACTAATATAAATATGTCAAAACGACACACTAAGAATTAGATAAGAAGTGTAAGTAAGATAGCATATCTAATCGCAAGCGCGAAAAAGAGATAAACATAATATATACTCTCTGTACCGACGCGCATTGTGACATCATGCTGACCGTTTCACAAACAATAATTTGACTCAGATGCGACATGATCACTTTGTCTTCTTTTTTTTTTTTTGGTGTCAGGTTGGAAAATCCTCATGCAGTCCCTCCGCCCTGGGGGAAAAGGACGAAGGGGACTGTCAGACTCTTACTGACTAAAACTAACCCGTGTTCCTCACGTACCCGTGTGTCGGAGGGTCGGGTATCGCTGAAGCATTCCTCGCTACCCCCCGACGGGTATTGGCCCGCCAGATGTTCAGGCGGGCCCCGAACAAAACCCCCTTGGCGGCGGATGAAGGTGTTGGGCTCCGCCGCCAAAACACTCAGCGGCCGCAGAGGATAGGGAGGACGGCAACGCAACACCGCATCTCCTCTTCCTCTGCGGCCCCACCACGACGCAACGATGGTGCGCCCCCATTTGGTCGCGGGAGATAGGGCGCGCGGCAACGCAACAGCGACACGCCTCTCCTCCCGCGACCGCACCCGACTGTGAGGGACAGAAGAACTGTCCCTCGCACCCACCCCTTTGGACGCGTCCTACGCAGGCCTCCGTCAAGCCCACGCGGAGCGTCCCCTCCTGGATCCCTCTTAGCTTCACCGCGGGTGACCAATCCACGGTTACTGAGCCCCCCCACCACGACAAGGTGGAGATCCCACGGGGGGTATGATCACTTTGTCTGTCTTGAGTAAATTCAATTCGCCTCAAAGTAAATTTCATTAATTGATTTAAGGTAGGGAAATAAAAAGTTGCTGTGATTTATTTATAACATTTATTAAAAAAGTACATTTTATTCTTCTCATTTCATTCAATGGAAACCTAAAACAGTATGTTAATATAAAAACTGTGCGCTGTGGACCCACCGTAGCCCTGGCAATACCCCTGGGGGTATGGTGGGTCTTTTAAAGCTTAACCGTACTCCTGGCTGAAATGCTCGTAGTGTTGTACCAACGTGCTACGTGGACATTAAATTGAACAGTGTTATCTCTCGTATGATAATGACTTACTACTTACGTTTTTGTATTTTTAGACAAGCGAAGACAAGCGCTAGTACCATGATATAGTGCAACAAGTAGATCAATTTTATTAGAAAATAAAACGTTTAGGTATTACTACTAATGGTTATAATGCTTTGTATATTATAGGTATAATCTGTGGTACTGTTGAAGACCCGTCATCATCATCATCCTAGCGCTGTCGGATCATTCCCACTAGTTCTATTGAACAGTTCTATGATAGAACTAGTGATACTTTTTTACCCACTAGTTCTATTAGCACAACTTGATGAGATGAATAGAACTAATGGGAAACAGTTATAGAAAAGGACATTGGGCGTATTCCGACCCGGTCACGGACATTGACGAACTTGGTATAAACTGAAAGAGCATGAATACTCTTACCAGTACATACGAGAATTTTTTTTTGAATCCATGGGAGAACAAAGTTTGAGCTAGAAATATATTTATAAAAAGAGCAAAAATCTCATACTCTATTTAAGTAATATAAATTGTGGTTCTATTAAAAATAGCTACAAATCGGGTCTGTCGAGTGCATGCATGTGCCTACCGAGTGATCATTCATGCCATTAGATGGAAACAATCCAGATTTTAGAGATTTCCCACAGTTGACATACGAAGAACTGATATTTTTATTATCATCAAAGATTGGACAAGTCCTACTGTCATGGGCATGTGAGACCAAGATTTTATAAACAATAAAATATTGATCATCATCATCATCGCCCTAGCGTTATCCCAGCTGCATCCAAGACTTACACGTCTTGGAGCCCGAGGGCCGCTTACTGGTCTAGCAAGCTATGACAGAATATCAACTTTCCACCGAGCGACTGCCGTCTGACCTCTGCAACCCAAAGGCATAGCGATATTCCATGGTTTGGACCAGTATCTGTTTTTATTTAGGGTACTGATTCCCCGTAACGACTGTCAAAAATCTTCATGACAGCCAGGACCGACGCTTTAACGTGCTCTTCGAGGCACGGGGCAAGCGATAATTAACAATATGATACACACTTAACTTCGAAAAGTCAGTGTGCGCCGTGGATTCGAAACCCTCAGCATGGCTGTCCGTTGGTAACTCCACTAGGCTATCGCTGCCTTAAACAACCAATACAATATTCTAATTCTTATAATATTCTACCGCATACAATCGTCACCATCTAGTCCCAAACTAATCAAAGCTTGTACTATGGGTACTAGATAATAGATAGACATACATATATACTTTGTTTTTGTAGATACATACATATTATATATAGAAACACCCAGACCATGAGAAACATCCATGTTCATGCACACAAATGTTTGACTTGAGCGGGAATCGAACCCGCGACCATCGGCGTGGCAGTCGCATACACTCCCGCTGCGCCAACCGGTCGTCATGTCAGAGCGCGAAAATACTACGTACACAGATATTTTGATAAACCAGGCTAGACAAGGAAGACAAACTGTTGAAGATTATTACTGCTCGTGTATACATGGCCTCCGTACCATAGGCAGTTGGGCGCATATTGTTAGTATCATTTATTTTTTATCCTCGGCTAGACATCAACAGGAAATCAAAATGTTTGCGGTATTTTTAGATAAAATCACAATAGACATTGATTATATTATTTTTTAATTCCCGCAACTCACAAGAAAGCGACCCTTACCATGATAAACTAGAGATAATTACTGATATATACTCACAATTTCATGTCTGTCCGCCGTGGGTTTTTCTCCCATACTATTTGCCCAATGACCTTGCCCACTAGTTCTATGGATGTTTTACAAGGGTAGTGTCACAACATCGCGCTCACATAACCGAATAAATATGTATGTATAAAAATGTGTTAAACGAATGAACGTCTACAAAACAAATGAACGTCTACAAAACAAATGACTACCAGAAAGAGATCAGCTATTGATAGTGATTGCAAAAAACAGGTGCATGCGATTTTCGACCTTATTGACAATTCATGACATTTTTTTTTGTTTTTTCTTGCTTTCTGGCATTATTACGGTACTAAAATTATAAATTCTGACTAATGTCAATTAGGTTGAAAATCGCATGCACCTGTTTTCTGAAATCATTATCGATAGCTGATCACTTTCTGTAAGTCATTTGTTTTGTAGACGTTCATTTGTTTTGTAGGCGTTCATTTGTTTTGTAGACGTTCATTTGTTTTACACCTTAAACAAATGAACGCCTACAAAACATATTCATTCGGATATATGAGCGCGATGTCGTGACACTACGGATCATTCCCTGGTTCTATTGAATACCCTTGTAAAAACATACTAGAACTAGACTGGGACATTTCCTATTACTTATCCCATTAGTTCTATTCTCCTCATCAAGTTGTGCTAATAGAATTAGGACAGTTCTATCATAGAACTGTTCAATAGAGCTACTGAGAATGATCCCACAAAATAGTAGAACTTGAAATTAACGAACTGAAATTAATAAACTTATTACACAACAATATTATCTGGGAGCGTACTCCCAGATAGGTGATAGATAGTGATAGATAGGTGGGTCTTTCAAAGCTTAACCGTAGTTAAGCTTTGAAAGACCCACCATACCCCCAGGGGTACTGCCAGGGGTACGGTGGGTCGGCAGCGAAAACTGTGCAGTACAATGTACTTAGTTGTTTAATACTAAAAGGAGAAAAACAAGAACAAGTGACAAGACTTTGATCATCCGTCAATGTTTGTAACTTACGTAATGATTTTGTATTTCTATAATAATAATATATTGTGTTGATACAGCCTCAAATCACTTTTATTACTTGACAAACACACACATCAGTATTTTATTATTACGGATGCCCCATCTGGATACTTTGTTTTTTAGTCTTTGAACACGCACAATACTGCTTCTCTTTTACACTTGGCGCGTGAAATTTATATCAAAATGTTTACTCTGGATACGCTGCGCCCAACGATTTTATATTTATCTGATCAATAGCCCAGATTGATGAGAAGATTGGTGCGATCTGGTAGCTAGGACTTACCGAATTATTTTTTAGCTTTTAGTACATAACCTTACTACATATTTTTATTGTAATAAAACCGTTTAACATAAAAAATGTTTTTATTTTATTTTTAAGGTGCCACTTTTGAAGTTCGCATAACTCATCTACGGTTTTTTTACGCTGCACTGAGGCACACGCATACACGAAACTCCCCGCTCCCCTCCCCCCGCACACTCGCTGACGCCACCGCCATGTTTTTGTTTTTGCGGGGGGTGAGGTTGAGCTACGCACTGTACTGTAACCTCGCCTTAATCAAATTTAAATGGCGTCGGCGTATTGCCTTTTATAAACAAGAACTTAATGACAGCTCGATGCGTATTTACAGACTATACAAGGCCAAAACGCAGCCATAGGGAACTGGTCGCGTACATATTGTAATGCTATATTTAAATCTGTGATTACAATATATACACGAATTTTGCGTACTGCTCGTGTATAGTTCGTAACGTGAATACATGCGTCCTAGTCCCGGACTATACTACATTAGTTACACCTGCCTGACAAGACAAGAGATATAGTTTAATGAAATAATGGGTGCATATATGAAATCATATTTGAACTTTATTAGTGGAGGATTAAATTGTATGTAAATCAAGTAACTAAATAGGTTATGTTAGGTTCTCTTTTGACCCTTAACCCAAACATAGGAGCCCTGCGAAGCAGGGCTCCGTCTTCTTAGTTTATTAAAAACTATTTAATTGGACATAATGTCTACTTACCTACATATTATATTTGCGATATAATATGATATAATGAATGCCTTACAAAATCCAGAATAATCTTCAGATCTATACACGATTAGTCCGTATGCGTACTGACACTGTATATTATGGTATAAGCAAGTCAGTTAGATCACTACGAAGTATATTCGAGTATTTGCGAACTAATCGTGTATAGATTGGAAGAACTCAGCAAAAAAGTTATTTCCAATCTATACGCGATTAGTTTGACACCCCTGCGTTCTGGCCTTGTATATAATGTAAATACGCCAGCTCGATACTGAATTGCACATTTTCACTAAAAACACTCACATCGACTCAATTGTATGGCTGTCAAACAGCAACTACTGGTACAAAATAGCTGAAATGTTGGTGGGTAACTGCCACAAGAAGTACAATTACGTCCACAACACTTTTTTTGACTAGTGCTGCTTCCTTCAGGTTGAGATCGGAGACTTTTCAGACCACCCTAGTGTGTTTTAATGCAAAGGAAAGTTATTTTTGTTTTAGTTGATTTTAGAAGATTTGTAATAAGTAATTTATTTGATTTTAAGACATAATTGTAATACCTGGGCAGTCCCAGAAGTATCCGACCTGACACACTTAAAGAGGTTTTTATCTCAAATAAATACTCTTTTTAAAAATAATATACTTCATAAAGTTTAAATTTGAAATTGGAACACGTAGCGTCGTTTGTCTTTTGTTTAGTAGCCATCAATAGTTGACGCTGTGAACAAATTTTCAGACATGGAGAAAATTGGCCATCGTTATGTGATACAATACTTTCATTTGGAAGGTTTTAGTCCAACTGATATTAAAGCGGAGCTAGATTCTACTTTGGGGGAGTCTGCTCCATCGTTTACAACAGTAAAATATTGGGTGGCAGAGTTTAAACGAGGTCGCTTGAGCTGCGAAGATGAACATCGATGTGGTCGACCAAATGAAGTGACAATACCAGAAACCATAGAAAAAATCCACAAAATGGTATTAGATGACCGGCGATTGAAAGTACGCGAGTTAGCAGACATAGCAGGAATTTCAAAAAGTGCTGTACATCGCATATTAACCGAAAATTTGGATATGAAAAAGATGTGCGCAAGGTGGGTGCCGCGATTGCTCACAGAGGACCAAAAACGACGTCGCGAAGATATTTCGACCGAGTGTTTGGCAAAATTTCACAATAATAAAGCGGAGTTTTTGCGGCGTTTTATTACTATGGATGAAACGTGGGTGCATTATTTCACACCAGAGACTAAAGAACAGTCGAAGCAATGGACTCGTAGAGGAGAACCAGCCCCAAAGAAGGCGAAAACCGTTCCATCAGCGGGAAAGGTCATGGCCTCCGTTTTTTGGGATTGTCGTGGGATTATCTTTATAGATTATCTTCGGAAAGGACGGACTATCAATGGCGAGTATTATGCTAACCTGTTGCATCAATTAAGTGAACAAATCCATCAAAAACGACCGCACCTGGCGAAAAAAAAAATTTTGTTCACCAAGACAATGCACCAGTACACACGTGTGCCAAGGCCATGACCAAAATCCGCGAGTTAAAGTTCGAACTACTTCCTCATGCACCCTATTCGCCCGACTTGGCCCCTTCGGATTATTTTTTGTTTCCAAATTTAAAAAAATGGCTTGCTGGTAAAAGATTTGCCAGCAATGATGAAGTGGAGGCAGCGGTTGATGAGTATTTTCACGAGCTCGACAAATGTCATTACAAACAAGGTGTTGAAGCTATCGAACATCGCTGGCCCAAGTGCATATTTCTGGAGAGTTAGTAAAATGCGTTGGATGTAAAACGGAATTCCATTATATTTGTCAGAATATTACTTCGGCCCAGTTTTTGGATAAAAAGGTACAATTAAAAAGCAAATTCAATTGTGATGTGTGTTTAAACGTTACTAAACACGACCGAGTAATAGATATGACTCCGGCACGAGGTATGAGCACTAGGTCTAGTATGATGGATAAGGACAAAAAGGCAGAACACATACAATCAAATGAGACAAGTACTATGGAAGAAATAAGTCAATCCAACATAATGTGTCGGATATTTTAGAAAAAGTAAATGGGAGTATTACTACACAAATAAATGCTATGGAAACAAAACTTATGCAAGAAATAAAGAAAACATTATCAAACCTTATACTGGAAAATAGTCAGCTGAAAGTAGATTTAGATAATTGTAACAAAAAATGTATTAGTTTGGAAGAGGAAGTAAACATTTTGAAATTAGGCAGCCAACATAGCAGATTTATGAACCTCAATACTCGCACTGAAAGCATGTTACATCCACCGGCATTGAACCAGGTAAAGAATACGACTGAAATACCATCATGCACGAACGTAGCTAGGCGAAACAGCGCGAATAAATCGCTACAAGAGAAGTCGCCGCGCACGCCGCCGCCGCCGCCGCCGCCGTCGCCGCCACCGCCGCTGCCTTCACCCCCGCCGCTACTTGGCGTCGCGGGCGCCGAGGAACCACCGCCGGCCGCTACATCGGTGACGTACGCTAGTGTGGCCAGGAACGCAGCGGAAACACCCGACAGTAACGTTTGGACACAAGTGGGAAAGAAAACAAGATATAATCCTATCAAAAAGGGTAGAAATTGTATTACTGCATCGTTGAAAGCAGTCGAACGGAAGAAATACTTACATGTCTGGAGGTTGGATAAGACAACTACTGAGGCAGACTTAGCTCAGTACATAAAGAGCATACTGGGAGATGAATCTGAATTACAAATTATGAAACTTATTCCTAAGACTATGCCTCATTTAAGATTGGTGTTATTGAAAGTCAATTTGAAAAACTGTGTGATTCAGCTGTGTGGCCACTAAATGTGGAGTTCAGCGAGTGGATTTGGTTTCGTCGCTCAACCCCAACCTCAACAAACAGCAACTCCCAGTAAGATAATCAACATTTTTTATCAAAATGTACGTGGACTCAGGACTAAATTAACCAAATTCCTGTCACTGCAAGAGTCGTCATCGTCGGATATAATAGCGATTACTGAAACAGGATGTAACGAGTCAATTCATAATGTGGAGCTAGTATTACCCGGTTATTCTGTATTGCGGTGTGATCGAACTGATGGATGCAAACAAGGCGGAGTGCTTTTAGTGGCCACACCGAGATTTGAGTTGCGGCGGGTACCAACGCCCGGTAACATAATAGTAGATAACCATAAGTTTGAACATATTACTGCGACCGTCCATTTGCAAAATCGTTTTTTATTTACATGTTGTGTTGTCTATATACCACCACAAGTTGATGAGAGTGAGTACATGATAATGTTTCAAATATTAGAATCCATATGTATTAAATATAAAAATAATGTTATAATATTAGGAGACTTCAATTTGTTTTCGTGCAATAATAATATTAGTAATTATTTTGAGTAAGTCGTTCAGTATAATAGGGTACCTAATTGCAATGACAGACAACTAGACTTGGTTTTGAGTGGGCGTAAGGGCGTAACAGTTTGTGCAGACGAAGAGGGTTTGCAACCGGTAGACGCGTACCACCCGCCGCTCGCGGTCGCCGTCGACGTCGCAGCCGCGCCTGCCATACACACACCTACGAGCATTACAGAGGATTGCCAAGACTCACTGTTTAAACAGTGGAATTTTAACAAAGCCAATTTTGATCACATGTATAATTTAATTACATTGATAGATTGGAATGAAATTTATAGAATTGAAGAGCCTGATTTAGCATTAGATTTTTTTTAACAGAAAATGACCGAAATTTTTGATGTCTGTGTTCCTGTTAAGAAGACAAAAAATAAAAATATGTCACGTAATTACCCCGTATGGTATACACCAGATATTATTAAAAATATAAAACTAAAATACAATTTACATAAGCTGTATAAAAGAACAAAGTCACGTGCTGATTACGATACGTTTTCTCGATGCCGGGCGAGAGTTAAGGCGGAGACTAAGTTAGCACATGACCGCTATCGGGACCGCGTACAAAGTCATCTGGCGTCTGATCCAAAAGCTTTCTGGAACTATGTTAGGTCAAAGAGAGGTAACTCTAACCAGCAAATGTTGTTAAAAAATGGATGTGCACTGACAGATATAGAGTGTGCTGAGGAGTTCGCACGATATTTTCACTCAGTATATAGCTCAACGCCAGCGGCGCTCGATGTAGCGGCGGCGTGCGCTGCGGTGCCGCCGAGCGGTGCGTGGGCGCACCTCGGCCGCCTCGAGCTCTCAGATGTGTGGCGCGCGCTCGCTCGACTTCTAGACAAACGGTCAGTGGGGCCAGATGGCATTTCACCTTTTATAATGAGGGACTGTCGAGTAGTCTTAGTTGAACCATTGTTGCATTTATTTCATATTTTTATTACGTCCGCTAAATTTCCAGATCGTTGGAAAATAACGCGAGTAGTACCAGTTCCAAAAGGTAAGGGTGGTAAGAAAGCAAGGAGTTACAGACCAGTAGCGATTCTTTGCGCTCCTGCTAAAGTGTTTGAGACAACTATCCATCAATGTTTATATACACAAGTTAGCGCACATGTATCTGATGCACAACACGGCTTCCGGCCGGGAAGAGGAACAACGGGTAATCTGCTGCATCAAATGACAATGATGACACCAGCAGTTGATAGTGGACTACAGGTGGATGTTGCCTATCTGGACTTCAGAAAAGCATTCGATACAGTCAACAATGATGTTCTACTTCATAAACTAGCTTCCATAGGATTTACACCTCATACGTTATTTTTTTTCTCCAGCTATCTACGTAATCGGCGTCAGTTTGTCGACTGTAACGGATGTCACTCTAAACCCTACAACACATGGTCAGGAGTGAGTCAGGGGAGTAACTTAGGACCTTTCCTTTTCATTATAATGATCAACGACCTACCGAAAGTTATAGAACAGGCTACATGTCTTCTTTTTGCCGATGATATTAAGCTTAGTTTAATAGTAAAAGAAGCTGGTGATCATTGCGTGCTTCAACAAGACATCGACAATGTTAACAGGTGGAGTAAGGAAAATAAACTATATTTCAATATAGACAAGTGTTCACTACTGTCATACACAAGAGCGCGCAGCCCAAGTTACTATCCGTACCAGATGGAAGGGCAGTTGTTACAACGAGCCACGGAGATAAAGGATCTTGGTGTTCGCTTCAGCGCGAACCTAAATTTCCGTAATCATATAGTGCATATAGGACAAAGGGCTTATCGAAATCTTGGGTTCTTATTGCGACAGGCGAATGACTTCACTAATATTGGCGCCATAAGATCTTTGTATGAAGCATTAGTAAAAAGTCACCTAGAATGTAATGCATGTATTTGGAATCCGAATGAAGCCAAGTATAAAGCAATGTTGGAGCGAATTCAGAACAAATTTGTTAGATTTTTGTACCTCAAGTTATATGGAGTTTACCCAGCATATCCTATAATCTATCCAACATTGTTTTTACTTGGCATGGTAGGGTATTATAAGTTGGAGGTGAGACGGGATGTGGCTCTTGCTACGTATTTATTTAAAGTATTACGAGGGAAAATTCATAATCCTACAATACTTAGTGAGCTTAGGTTTAGCATTCCGGATGACTTTGCGGGACGACGGCGGCGACCGCGACTACTGGCAGTACCAATTGCGCGGACAAACTTGCTGCAACAAGCGCCGCTAACGAGAGCGTTGCGCACCCTTAACAACGTCGCTGAGCGCACCGACTTGTTTCTATGTTCGATGAACGATTTCACAAAGGCAACTTACTGGGTAGCTAGTAATGATATATTTATATAATTTTGTTGTTTTAGAATATTAAGTAAATTGTGTAACTTCTCTATCGTATTAGTATTTGTTATTGTAATGATGGATGTAAGTGTATGATGTAAATAAATAAATAAATAAAAAAATAAATAAATAAACTAAAAGGAGATTATGTAGAAAAATAATAAAAAAAAAATTTGATTTTCTTTTGTTTTCCTTGTCAGGTCGGGTACTTTTGGGACTACCCTCTATTTTGTTGCCATACCTAATTTTGTTAATTTTGATATTGTAATTTTACGTTTATTTTTTATATATACAATGTTACTAATTCCAATCCAGGTTTTTATTTCATGTGAGATCAATAATCAGTCATAAAATTTCACAAATAAACTTTCACTAAGAATGCCTAACTTTCGTGTTAAAATATTTCTTTCGGTTCAAAACTTAATAAGTGTACTTAGTTGACCCAAATTCATGTATTTAATGTGTGGGAAAACTTAATAACTAAAATATAGAATTAGCTAACTACGGTATGTTTGCAATATCTTGGTGTGGCAAAATTTTATAACTTGGATTTTTATTTTTATAATTTTTTTGGTTCATGATAAAACTAAGTTTTATCAAGCATAGAATCGACAGCAAACATGTTAAAAGCACATAAAATCGCTGACGGTAAAATTGTTTTCCATTTCTTAGTGATGTAAAAAAAAGTGTCAAAAAAACAGTAAATCGCGATTATCTCAAAACTTGAAATTTTGAGTTATTCAGTTCTTCCATTATACTCACATTATGTATATTTCTGTAAAAGAATCTATACAGCTTTTAGCAAGGATATTCAATGAAAAATAGTGATTCTAAACAATTTGACTAGTTACAAAGATAGAACCCGGGTCGCGTGATTCAGTGTAGACCTTTAGGTATGCATCTCCAGCGTTACTCAGGGAAGAAGAGAAGACTTAGCTTGGTCGCCGCACAGCCAGTGAAAGGGCCTGCTTCCGCGCGCGCGGCCCTATTTAAGGACCTCAGTCGAGGTGCGCGGGTGGCGAAAACGGCTGGCCAAGAGTAGTGGGAGGACGGCGTCCGCTAAGACGTCACAATATATAGATAACAATATAAGCTAATTATAAAACCATTGTTTCAGCCAACATGGGTATTCTTCACTCCAGCGTTTGCCAGCTCGTTAGTGCCGGCGATACGACCCGACCAGCTCAATTCTGTGAAGTCTGTCACCTTGTTAGGAGCACCAGTTTCTCCTGACCTTATCAAGCATTTTAAGGTACGTTGCTTTTAATATTAAAGGCTACAAACGAACAGACTTATCGACTGTTAGTTAGCGATTACCACCGAACATGGACAAGCAACACCAAAGGAGACAAGGGCGTTGCGCCCTTTAGGTTGTATTGTCCCTTTAGAAAGGAGATAGGAGGAGGGGGTTGGGAAAAGAGATAGGAGCATGAGGAAGATAAACATATCTGGTACGAAATTTAGTTCTAGTCTAATCTGTACTGAACTTGCTATACGTAGACTAAGCATTATTCCTACATTTTCGTATAAGTTGGTAACTTGGCACAAATCTCGAACTTAAATAAATAAAAACCTTCTCTAAAAGTATTTTTAAGGTTCTCAAGCAAGGGTTAAACCTTGTAGTATATTAATTTCTTGTATTGTATTGAGACCTCATAGATTTCAGTTAATAGAATACCTAATCACAACACTCATCGAAAGTTACTCATCAAAACTTACGATAATTTTGAAATTTAAACAAATTAGCAGTTTGGTGAATATTGCCAGAAAATATTTTCAAATTATCTCTTCAAAGAATTGTGTCTAACTACACACAATTCTGGATTCCGTATTTTGTCTCAGAGGGATTCGACCACAATGATAATTTTATCTTTTACTTATATACCTATGCTCAAATTAAATGCAAGTCAAATCACTAGATGTCTAACGAATTATGTATATACTCTGCTCACTTTCCTAAAATCTATTAACTCAGACCTATGTTACCTCGCACTATTTGATATGTAGATGAAAATACGACCAACACGTGCATGTCAATCCACACAAAATCTTGGGTGCCGTCCTACTGTAGCTACGGAACCATAATAAAAAAATCGTGTTCTTTAACGTGTTTAAGAGCTGTCTGTTACTACATTTTCTTGATTATTTTATGAATACCAGCACCTTGGTACGTTAAAACGACGATTTAAGCTGAACTATCAGACAGATGGACAAACATGACAAACCTATAAAGAGTTGATGTGTGTTATCTACGGCACCCTAAAACTGATAAGTGAGGCAATTAATGTTTATCAATAGTTATAGCTTATGATATTATTACGTTAGGTATAAGTTAGAAATTGGCAATATAATCTTGAGCAATGCTGTATCTATTATGATTTCCATGTAGATTGTTTGACACTATAACAATTTTAATATTATCTTCTGCATAAATACGTATTTCCTTAATTACTTTAGATTATTTGATATTTTTGGCGAGTTATTTATTTAGCCCTGAAATTCTAATGCTATTCGTAACGTGACTGGTCTCTTGGTTTGGTGCTTAATGGCTCTGACTGTTGTCTGAAGCTGGTAGTACGATTCTCACCTAGGATAATTTTTGTGTGTTTAGCACAATTATTTGTTAATTATTTGAGTATAACTTACGTATGATTTGGGTGCATATGGTTCCCACCAAGAAGTTAGGGTCCCAAGCCAACCTCACCTGCAAGTGGTGCACCTGCCGATCAACGGACGAGGCTCTGGCAATCAAAATATCCCGAAAAACGGCAATAGGCTCGCCACCTATTAGGTGGGATCAAAACACTGGCGAAAAGTGGGCTTTAAATATGCCTCTGCCTACCCCTTCTGGTTTCCTTCTGGGTTCCCAGGTGTGAGCCTATGTATGTATGTATGTAATTTACGTGAATGTCAGTATTAAAACATATATAAGTATGTTTCTCTGTTATCTGGTTCCAAAGTAGCTGGTTGCTCAGTTTAGTTTGTAATCAGATGACCGTGTATAAGTTATCCTAGAATATTACATTATTATTGTATTGTAGGAGAAACTACCAAAGACTGCTCGAGTGCTTGACGGCTACGGAACGACTGAGGCCCAAGGATTCATGGCGCTACCGGACAAAGACGCACCTTCCAATTCAAATGGACGAGTCATCAACTGCTTTTACTATAAGGTACCATTAGTCATAGCGCATCATCATCATATCTATTGGTCATGTGTCCATTGATGGACATAGGCCTCTGGGAGTGCAAGCGACTGCTACGTCGAAGGTCACGTGTTCGATTCCCGCTCAAGTCAAACATTTGTGTGCATGAACATGGATGTTTGTCTTGGTCTGGGTGTTTCTATGTATAATACTTATGTATTTACAAAAAAAATATACATGTATACTTATCCATTATCTAGTACCCATAGTACAAGCTCAGCTTAAATAACTACTTTTAAACTACCACGGTTTGTAAGGTCGAGGTCTAAAAATGTTGACTGCTTTTCAAATTACATTCTTTGTCACGCTGGGTTCAGCAAGGTCTAAAATGCTATATCTGAGTACTTATTACTTTTCAATCATTGGTAAGGCATCGATTCAAACAAAAAGAGTATGAATATTTTTAGGTTGATGAAATAATTTTACATAATGACAGAATTGCATTTATTTTGCTGTAAAAGTTCTGTATTTTAATATTATTATAAAAAACATTTACTTATTGTAATAAAATGGCAAGTTTAACTGTGCAACAAAGAGCTGAAATAATATTGCTTTATTAAGATGGCTTAAATATAAGTGCTTACACGGGAATTAAACATATATTATATCGATGGAATGTGAGGTTTTGGATTTGGCGTAACGAAGAAGAAGGGCAAATTACAGATCACAGGAGCCATTCAGGACGTCGGCCAATACTAACCGCCACGCAAATAAGGCAAATGGTCCAAAATTATGAAGAAAACGGCTTGGTTGTGGCTGCTGAGGGAGGCTATATTCGTTATTAAAACTTTTATTAACACAAAAATATAATATGTTGAATTTATTTTTGATTATTTCTGCCTTGCACGGGGGTGAAACACCGCCAACTTCGGGCTAATTATTAAGAATTTCTTGACAGAAATTCCTAATAATTTGTCACTAAGAAATTCTTAACAGATAACCTTAGCAACATTTTCGGAGCCCGACCCGCGAATCGTAGCCGAGACCTCATGATCAGTTGTCGTATGCACTAACGCTAGACCAACGAGGCAGTCTTACGCTAGACGATATAATTATTGTATTTTTTTCAAAAAGGTTTTATATTCAGGATGTCGTATTTTCGCCATCCCTTTCATTATAATCTGTCAATGTAAAAGTCATTTGATAAACTTATCAATTACAAATACCAAAATAGTAAATAGCAAGTTTAAAATTACATTATTTGAAGACTACAAATATTTTAGTTTTAGTGTAAATATCACGCTTGTAATTAAATGAACGTATATTATAAATGTGGATTAATAAATCGTTATTGACACCAGTTGCTACGCAACGCATGTTATCATAGATTGATTGGCTAGTACAATATCGTCGTCCTTGTGTCTTTGATGTGTTCATGCAATTATAAGCCTTAAGGTGGTAAACACTTTCAGACCGCGACTGTACACATACTAATGATTATGTAACGGGTCTGAATCGTGTTACTTAACGAAAAGAAAGATTAAATACCTTTCTATTTGCACCGACGTTTCGGCATGGGTTACACCAGCCGTGGTCACGGGATGAAGTCATCCCGTGACCACGGCTGGAAATCGTGTTACATAATCATTAGTTAGATCTGCTTAGTTTGGGACTACATGGTGATGTGTGAATGTGGTAGAATATTATAGGCCATTCTTGAGTCACTCGTATCTATTCGCTGCCGGCGATCCCAATAAGATCGGCGGTCCACTTTGCACTTTGCAGAGGCCACCTTTGCTGCGACGTCCAGTGCATGCCCACCATTCCAGAAACTTGCTGCCCTAACGACCTTTCATATCTTTGTTCATAGCATAATTTCAGATAATACATAATTATTGTTATCTCTTGAATTCTAGCAATTGGTGGTGATTAATTATGTACACAACGGGTAACTGAAAATGTAAGTAATGGGATGCTATACTGATACATATCAGATGATGTCAAGCAATACTGTATGGCAGAAGCCTATTCGCCAGTCACAGAAGTTAAAAATGCTAAGCTTTTGGCTCTTTAAATCCAGTAACTAATTTTATTAAAATTTAAAACTATTTCTTCTCTCAAATTTTTTATTTTTATTCAAACAGTAAATATGGCTAAAAAATCAAGGGTCAGATAAGCTTTATAAAACTTTTTCATTTGCTCCGGTACGATTATTACATTGTTCCTTAAAAAAGGCAGACTGAATTCTAAGATAAGTGGCAGCGCCGAACATTAATATAATCTGAGCTAAACACAAACTCAACCAATCTATTAAGTACCCATTTAGCCTTAATTACTTTTTTAATAAAAAGTACTCGAGAGATTTCGTAAGAATTTTTTGCACTAAAGTAAAATTAATGTTTTTCTAGATTGTTGATGACGATGGACAAGAGCTTGGTCTAAATCAAACAGGCGAACTGTGGGTGAAAGGCGACAGCATTATAAAGGTAAATTATACTACGCTCATTTTCATAAAAGTGATTTTTCATTTCAAAAGAGTAAATATATAATATTTGTACGTAATGTAAAAATGACCTACAAATTTCTTTTTGTTGTGACACTCGCATTCTCTGCAATAATATTCTATTTTAATATTCTACCACCTACACACAACACCATCTAGTCCCAAACTAACCAGAGCTTGTACTATGGGTACTAGACAATGGATAAACATACATACATATATACTTTTTTTTGTAAATACATATATTATACATAGAAACACCCAGACCAAGACAAACATCCATGTTCATGCACACAAATGTTTGTCTTGAGCGGGAATCGAACCCGCGACCTTCGACATAGCAGTCGCTCACACTCACGCTACGCTAACCGGTCGTCAAAATAAAAAATACATTTGTATAGTTATAGTATCTGTAGAAATCCACACTCCGTCCAGCCCATAGCTTGAAATAAACGGTTTTCTATCGGCTTTTAATGAAAGAAGCTATTTTGATAAATAGTATTGCAAGCCCACATAATTATATAGATATGCACCGAACCATACAATAGCAGACGAAAAAATTATGTGATAATAAACCGCTCCTAAATTATTGATTACTATTGTAAAAAACGATTGCAGTCAATCGTTTGTCCCGAAGCTGATTAAAATATTTTTGGTCAATGATATTACAATAAAAAGGTAGATACGTTACCTACGTAGTAATCAAACCGTAGAAACGCTACACTAACGCACACATCGATAACTCTATATTTTATTGACAGACGTGTCAGTTTCATTTTGACGCCGGCGCGCGACGTCTCACACACATACTCGTATGTTAGACTTGCCAACTGGCTTATGTTTAGCGTCCTGCTTTTGGTACACCTATAACATAATTATATCTCCTTCTTTTTACTTTTGTTACATCATTATTTTTGTTCATATATTATTTGTAGCTTGGTTATTTACATGAAAATGTGTTTAAGTTTTGGCTATTCTATTTCTTGTTCACTGTCTTATTGTTTATTAGGCAATTGCGGTGATATCATATGAGATGGTGACAAATGGCAAAGATTAAGCGCCCTTACCCAAGCACTGCAACCTGAACTAAGAAGGGCAAGGTTGGCGTAACAGTTTAAGAAGTCACTATTCGCTTAACACTGCGCCGAGTACGTTCCCATACGAAACAATACTGTGTGGTCAAAAAAAATTTTTTTTGGGGCCTGGGTGTTTATTGTGTCCGTTAGTTGCATGTTTCTAAATTACCCGCGACACAGGATTTATTCCTAGTACGGGCGTTGTCTTTTTAACGTAGGTAAATTAATATATTTATTGACAACTTGTCTTTCCTCTCAGAAATATCACAAGAACGACATCTCATACGACGAGACGTTCACGTCCGACGGCTGGTATCGCACCGGCGATGAGTTCCACCTGGACGAGAATGAACGACTCACGTTTGTCGTCAGGAAGAAGTTCTGCTTCAAGTTTAGAGGATGCCAGGTCAGTTCAAACTGCTACTGTTTCAACATCATCATCATAGACTCAAATCTGTATCCCCAGAGGTGTAGGCAGAGGTGTAATAGTGCACAAACATTTTGACATGTTATAAGTTACAATCATAGTAAAATTCCGCCTTACCCCCGTAAAGGGCTCTGCGGGGGTGGACAGTCTAGATCCCTACATCTCGTAGAAACGCTATGGGAACAAAATCTACTTCTTCTCCAAACGGCGGCGACGCAGTTCGCAACCCGTCACGTCTCGTTCCCCGCGAGGGCGAAAAGCGGCCTACGAAAAGCCGGTTTGCAACGTTGAACGTTGGAAGAGGGATGGACGGCAAAGTGGATGAAGTATGTCAGATGATGGATGATAGAAAGATTGATGTTCTTTGTGTGAATGAAACAAAAAAGAAAGGGTGTGACGCCACCCAGCATAGCGCATATACGGCGTATTGGTCTGGGATAGACGGTACCACCAGAGCCTGCAAGGGAGTTGGTGTAATACTATCTGCGCGAATGAATGAGTGTGTAAAAGAGTTTGAATGTGTAAATGCTAGGCTACTATGGATGAGAATGAAAGTAGGACTTACTCGTGTCTTTATTATTGGGGTGTACGCCCCGGTCAATATAGTTACGGGTATGTTACAGCAAGAGCAAGACGAAAGGCAGGAGTTTTGGGAGAATTCAAGAGATATTTTGAGGAAATGTAAGGATAACGAAAGATTGATCTTGTTAGGGGATTTCAATGGATGGGTGGGAGTAAAACGAGATGGATTTGAAAACTTGATACTTGATGGCACGGGCTGTTTCCGCAACTCCACGTCTTGGCGTGTATTTTGCGTGCGGGTGGGAATGGTGTCGTCATTCCAGCCACCCCAGCTCTTCGAGGAAAGCCAGCAGACTCTTGATGTGGCCCACTGCTTCCCTCAGGGTGCTGTGTCTTGTCAGGTACTGCTGCCTGTACTGTGCGACCTCAGGGCAGTCGAGGAGCATTTTCTTACCAGGTTGCGATAAAATCCAGAAGGGAGGGGAATAATGGGCTCGGGTCCCACCACCTCTAAAGTGGCCCCTCTTCTGGCAAGTACGTCGGCTGCGTCATTCCCTCTTGAGCCACTGTGGTCCTTGATCCATTGCAGTGTTAATTTGTTTTGTTTACCTACCTCTGTTAGTTTCTGGTGGCATTCAAGCGTGAGCGCCGAGGTGATAGTATGGCTTTTGAGGGCTGAGAGGACTGCCTTACTATTTGAGAGGATCCTAATGGATCGTTCCCTTACCTCACGGGCCATGATTGCTGTGGCAGCTAGGATTATGCCAAAACATTCGGCCTGGTTGACCGTGTTGTAGGCTCCCAGCAGTGCTGCGATGTTGATATTTAGGTCCTCGGAGAATACTCCTGAACCCGTACCTGTATCCGTCTTAGACCCATCTGTGAAGATCGTGAGCTCGTTGTGATTAACCGCTCCTTCGTGTAGATCCTCGTACAGTTGGATTTTGTATTTCTTGTCGAACACAAATTGTTTCGGTATTTGGTCGCCAATGGCTTGTGTGAGAGGAACTTCTTTAAAGAGTGTATTTAAGTTGGTAGTGTGCGGTGTGTTGGTGTCTTTCCAGAGCTTCAGAGCTCTTAGCCGGACCGCTGACATCGTTGCTTCTTGTTGTATAAACAGGTGCAATGGTGGCAGGTCCAGCAACACTTCGAGTGCCGCTGTAGGTGTAGTTTTCATGCAGCCCGTGGCCGGTAGGCATGCAAGTCTTTGTAGCTTTTGAAGCTTGTTGGCGGCCGTTGTTAGGTTGGTCCGAGGCCACCACACTACTGCGCCGTAGCTTATCATTGGACGTATTATTGTCTTATAGAGCCATAAGACAATTTTGGGGGATAGGCCCCAGCGTTTGCCTATCATCTTCTTACACTGCCAGAAGACAATGCTGGCTTTGTTGAGCTTATTTTCCATGTGGCTGTTCCATGTCAATTTGCTGTCGAGAATACACCCAGGTACTTGACCTTGGTAGACAGCTTAAGATCTGTGTTAAATAACCTGGGCAGCCGGTAAGTGCCCAGCGCGCGTTTGTGTGTGAACATAACTAGTTCGGTCTTGGTTGGGTTTACAGATAATTTGTACTCATTACACCACCACTCTACTATGCGTAGCGCTTGTTGGGTAAGGTCGTACACTGTACTGGTTACCTTACCTGAGGTGAGTATGGTTAGATCATCTGCATAACCTATTGTGTAGAAGTCTCTCGCATTGAGTTTGTCTATGAGTTCATTGATGACTAAGTTCCACAATAGCGGGGAGAGTACACCTCCCTGCGGGCACCCTTTAGTTATCAAGGCTGTCTGAGTGTCGCCGTCTTTTGCTGAGCATGTTTTGGATCCACTGTATGAGCATCCGATCCACACCATGTCTGGCTAGGGCGTTGCTTATGCTGGAGAAGTTTGTCTTGTCGAAGGCTCCTTCTATGTCGATGAAGGTGCCCAGGCAGATGCTTTTTTATTGTATAGCAGCTTCTATCTGGTTCACGACCTGATGTAAGGCCGATTCCGTCGATTTCCCTGAGCTGTATGCATGTTGGTTGGCATGTAGGGGTAAGTGCTTAAGAGCCCCACTTCTTAGTTCTCTCTCGCAAAGCCTTTCCAAGGCTTTAAGCATGAAGGAGGTCAGGCTTATTGGTCTGAAGGACTTTGCATTGGTATAGTCTGTTTTGCCTGGTTTTGGTATGAAGATTAGTTTGACTTCCCTCCATTTCTTCGGTACATATCTGAGGGCCATGGATTTGAAAAGGTGTTAGGTGCATTCGGTGATGAGATGGTGTGAATGAAAATGGAATAGCACTGCTTAAGGTTTATTTGGAGTGGAGGCCTTTGTGTGACAAACACCATGTTTGATCACAAAAGGATACATTTGTATACACGTGAGGCGAAAAATGTTAGAAGAAGTATGATTGATTTTGTAATAGTAGATGAACGATTGAGAAAGAGTGTGTTGGATACAAGGGTGTATCGAGGGATCGGCATCCACACAGATCACTTTTTGGAGTTGAGCCGGATAAGTGGGCTCTTAAAAGGATGGCGACACCGAGAGCATAATGAAAATAGAGTCCTGGAAAGAATAAAAGTAGAAAATCTACAAGAGAAATATGTGAAAGATGAGTATAAACGAAGATTGATAGCAAAATTTGAGAGGTTCGATGGCATAATTGATATGGATGAATTGTGGCAGTCCTTTAAAGAAAAGGTAGTATGGGTAGCGTCTGAAGTATGTGGTGTGATCAAGAGAAGGAAAATACGAAAGGTTAAGAATACATGTTACATACCGTGTGGTTGACGGCATAGAATACAAGTGTCACCACCCCCTATCTTCCCGTGGGTGTCGTAAGAGGCGACTAAGGGATAACACGATGCAAATACCATCTTTGCGTAGAGACGGAAAACTCGACATCAAACCCTATACGACTGCCTCGTTGGTCTCGCGGCATAAAAGTGCGCGTGGGATCGGGAGGTCCCGGGTTCGATTCCTGGGTCGGGCGGTGTTATTGGGTTTTTCTGTCACGAAATTCTCAGTAGCAGCACGGAGTCTGGAAATGTGCCCGGTACGGCAATAGGCTCGCCCCTTATTACGTGGGACTAAAGTATATCTGGCGAAAAGTGGGTGTAGAAATACACCTCTGCCTACCCCTTCGGGGATAAAAGGCGTGACGATATGTATGTATGTATGTAAGAATACATGGTGGAACAAGGATGTACAATCAGCAGTGTCAGAGAAGAAGAAAGCTTGGTTACATTGGTTGTCTGTCAGAGCAAATGAAAGAATGGGAAAAGCAACGAGCGAGAACATAGATGAAGCAAAAAAAGAGTTTGTTAGGTCAAAAAGAATACTGAAAGAAATGGTTAAAAGGAAAAAAAAGATGACTTTGATAGCAGATTATCTGACGATTTCCAGAGGAACATTAAGTTTTTCTGGAAATCCGTTCGTGCAGTTCGAGGAAGAACTCAATCCTCAGAATACATATCGATCAGAGACAAGAATGAAAGGATAGTGAATGGTGAATCATGCGTGCTGAAGAGATGGAAAGAGTTTTTTGAAGGTTTATTTGAAAGAACGGCGATGGAGACACCGACCGATGAAATGAATGGTAACGATAGCAATGATGAAAGCGTTATTAGCGTGGATGAGATCGTGAAGGCATTGGGAAGTATGAAAGTAGGTAAGACTGCAGGATATGATAGGATTACAGTCAAAATGCTGAAGGCTGGACAGGGCATCATAGTTGGTCAGTTGCAGCGGTTATATAACATGTGCTGGAGCACCGGCCGAGTTCCTAATGACTGGGCCACAGCTGTAGTTGTGCCTCTTTATAAAGGAAAAGGCTCGCAACAAGACTGCAAAAACAATAGAGGCATTATACTTCTCAGCATTGTTGGCAAATTGTATGCAAAGGTACTGATTGAAAGAGTTATGAAAGTAACCGACAAGAAAATATGGGATGTATAAGTGGGATTCCGAAAGGGTATGGGATGTACGGATCAGGTTTTTTCCTTGCGAAGCAAAGCCGAAAAGTTTTTGGCCAAAGGTCAAAAGGTCTATTGATTTGGAAAACGCTTACGATAAAGTGGTGAGGAATGAAATGTGGTCGGTGCTGTCAATGCATGGGGTGGACAGCAGCCTCATTCGAGCTCTGAAATCCCTTTATGAGGATTCTAGAGCTTGTGTTAGGATAAACGGGGCATACACTGCGTGACGTCGGTGTCGTCGCGCTGGCCCCTACCACTACTCCTGGCTGGCCGCCTCGCTCCCCAGCGGACATAAATACGGCGGCGCGACAGCGAACGGCCCCTCTTGGATCCTGGACGCCGCTGAGATAAGTGTCTAGTCTGCTGCAGCACCGAAGCCTAGACAGCCTGCCTGCATACCCTGCCCTGAGTCTGAGATCTTAGCTTCTGATCTGAACGTTACACTGGCGCCCAACGTTGGGCGCCAGTGTAACGTTTATTGGTGTGTTGGGAGACACCGACGTCACAACTGACTGGTTTACCATCAAGAAAGGTGTTGGACAAGGATGTGTAGCGTCGCCGTGGCTGTTTAACCTCTTCATGGACAGTTGTTTGCAAGATTTAAAACATAGTGACTGCGGATTAAGGATGAATGGTTTACTCGTCAAATGCCTCCTTTTTGCTGATGATCAGGTAATACTTGCATCTTTAGCGGAGGAGTTGCAGGAGATGGTAACAATCATGCGTGGTGCGTTAGAGAGGAAAGGAATGAAAGTGAATGTAAGTAAAACGAAAGTTATGGTTTTTGAAAAGGAGGAATGCGTTACGGCTTGTATGTTTTGATCGAGTGGAACAAGTGAATGAGTTTGTATAAGTATACAGTATACAGTAGGTACGTTCTTTACAAGAAATTGTAAGAATGAAGAAGATATTGAAAGAAGAGTTAATGCAGGTAATAGAGTGAATGGAGCTCTGAAGGCGTTTATGAACAGTCAAAACGTGTCCAAAAAGGCACGTTTGGCTGTGCATAGAGGGGTGTTAGTGCCTACCCTTATGTATGGCAGTGAAACTTGGGTATAGCAGAAGAGACTTGAAAGAAGAATAAATGCTGTAGAAATGAGAGCACGGAGAAGTATGTGTGGTGTGTCTTTGATCGACAGTGTAAAGAATTGTATGATAGTAGAGAGTAGTGTGGGGGTAAAAGAAGATGTAGTGACAAGCATCGAGAAAGGCATGTTAAGATGGTTTGGGCACATGGAGAGGATGGGTGACGAAAGACTGACAAAGAAGATATATAAGGCAAGTGTGAATGGGACAGGACGAAGGGGAAGACCTAGGCGGACGTTCTCTGACCAGATTGGAGACATCCTAAAAAAAGGACAGGTCAGAAGTACCCTAAACAGAAGAGCATGCATGAGAAACCTGATGGGAGTGAATGAAGCAAGAGAGGTATGTCAGGATCGTTGCAAATGACGTTCCGTAGTCTCTGCCTATCCCTCCGAGAAACAGGCGTGAGTCTATGTATGTATGTATGTAATATGTTCTTTATATTTAAATAAAAAAAAATTGCTTCTCTCACGAACGTTTTCTTTGTACAAAAGTGGGTATTGAATAATTGAGTTTTATTTTAGGCAGCGTTATTCTGAAAAAGGTAGATTTTTGTTCAAAAGTAAAAGAAAGGAAGATGGTACAGAGGTACCATCTTCCAAAAAATATGTATTTTTATTCAAACATAAATTTCTTGCTACTTCCCAGCGCAAGATATTTTCCAGTCTAGATTCAATTATTCTAAAGTAATAAAAAAAATCCAAAGTGTTTTCAAAATGGTTAACTTGTCACAACATTTTTCGTTCTCCATCCACTCCAATTCTAACTTTATTAGAGAAATTTCAGGTATAAAAATTAGGATAATCCAATTTCTAGACGTCGCCGTCGCGAAATATCTTAAAAATATGGGTAAAAAGGTAATTTTTCTTGAAAAGTTTTCGAGTTCTGGTAACTTTTTTATTATAACGTCTATGTCAATTTCAGTGGCTTTGTAGCCAGTGATATTAGATTTTGCTAGAATGCGGAGTCTGTTTACTATTGTAGAACGGCTGACGTTTATTCAGTGGGTGATATTCTACAATTTTCTAGTGCATTTCACGCCCCGTTTGCTTACTGAGTAAAGCACACACGGAGACGTGACAACACTAAACTAAATTCTTTCTATTTACTTTCTGAAGCTATTTAGTTGGATCTACAATAAGATAATATTACTTTTTATAAATAAATTTGTAGGAAAGGTATAACCTTGCTTATAAATATACTATATTTAAATATATAATACTCTTACCAAGGATACTATTTACTTCAAATGTTTTTCGAAGTCACCTCTTACAACACCCATGGAATAAAATTTGGTTGTGATATTTTGTGTTCTTAATGATGAATTGTGGTGCGATAAAAACACTTTTTTGTCCAGGTGGCTCCTGAGGAATTAGAACGAGTAATCGCCTCAGTGCCAGGAGTGGAGGAGAGCGTGGTGTGCGCGACTGACAACGGTCCCGCCGCCGCCGTCGTCAAGCTGCCCAACGCTCAACTCACCAAGGAACAGATACATCACGCTGTTAAAGGTTAGACATTCTGTGTCTCTTTACTATATTTTGTATAAGTATGTGTTGTATACTTCAGAAGGCCTTTACTCGTATTTATCCTATATCGACACTGTATTTTGAATCGAATACAATTAGATTTTGAAATGACTCATAACTGGTATTTTTAATACGAAAATGATATGGTCTAATTTGACACATATAGTTCGGTGTTGACACATAGGTTGACACTTTGTTCAACTTAAGGTCTAGTCACGATATCATTCATATATCAATTAATTTATGAGAATACCATTTATGATATAATTAAGACACTGACATAAGATTGAAACTGTAAGTTAAACAAATATACTAATGAGAAATTGGGCCTCAGTTGGTTATCGACTTCCCTGCGCAGACAACGCTCAACGTAGTTTTAAGCTACAACCTATTTTTTAGAGGTGAGGCAGAAGTGGAATATTACACCCACATTTCGCCTTATGAATTATGATATATCCCACTTAATAGGGGGCGAGCCTTTTGACGTTACCGGGTACATTGCCAAACTCCGTTCTGCTACTGAGAATTCGACTTATAATAGAGTTTCATCCTCATCATCAGCCCTGTATATAAACTGTCCCACTGCTGGGCACGGGCCTCTTCTCACTATTAGAAGGGTAAGGCCATAGTCCACCACGCTGGCCTAGTGCGGGTTGGCAGACTTCACATGTCTTTCGAGGGGTCGAGGGGATTTTGGGACCGGGACCGCGGTCCCGGATTCCCCTTTTCAATTAAATATTTTTTTTTAGTGGTATTTTGGGACCACGTAAAAAAAAGAAGTTAAAGTACAGTTCACAAAACAAATTCTTTAATAATAAACAAAATAAGTATGTAGTTTCATAATTATTTAATAGGACAGAAAAAGACAAGTGTGCATACCTAGTAATATTTGCAGGCAGCTTAGAGTATACATACAATAAATACTCTAAGGCAGGCAGGTAGTGCTATCTCTCTCCCACACATCTATACTATCTCGCTTCACAGTAGAGCGTCACGGGTTGCTATTTGACCAATCACACCCCTTTGTCAGGGTTAACTAACTCGAATGCTTATCTAAATGAGCAGTCTTCGCGATGCATCTTTAAGTGTGAAGTGTGAGGTGACAAACATTTGTTGTGTGTTTTCATAAAAAAGGTAAGTGTATGTCATTTCTTTTTAATTTAGAATTAAATTATTGTCTGTGGGTGTGCATTAAGTGACGTCTAAATATAAATACATAAATATATACTTATTTGTCAATTTGTAAAAGTCAGGTATATTTATTTATTACTAGAGCTCACTCAGTGCACAGTATCTGATGAAAATGTATTGAATTCGTAACGTAAACATATTGAGATATTACCACTGTAACAGTGTTTAATATATATATTAATTACCTTTTGAATTACTATAAATGCGAACCTTTAATACATCTTGTGATATTTAACTGTTATTTAAAGATAATAATAATATAATCTGTTTTGGTTCCTATAAAATAGTACCTAAAAAATAGCCAAAACTATTCATGGCCTTCGGCAACTATTTTGGCCAATCTGAGACATTATACGTCAAAAATAATGTATTTTAAGGTTGATTTTACTTTTACATGACGATACGTTTGCCATACGAAAGTAGGTACTCGCTCTACCAAAATTAGTTTCATTTTACGTTCGATAGAAGCGCCATCACGAATCTCATGCTAATTGTTATCGAATCGTCGATGACGATGTTTATTGCAAGCACAGAACAAAAAAAAGTGTAGTAGTGGTATATGACAAAATTTGTAAGGAAAAAGTGGTCGCCGAACTCCAAACTCACACAAATAAGTTAATAGTCTTACATTACACTACAAATAGACACTGCGCATTATTGGTCATTTTTATTTTATCAAAATTATTTAAGTCATTACACCTAAATCAGACAAATAAATACCTTAAGTCATTTACGCACGATTCAATTTACACTGCAGCAGAACGTACTTATGACGTTTAACAATAAGAAAAATACTAGCTAATTCAAGCTACTCGCCCATAAAGGCGCAGTGTACGCTCGCTACTCTTTTTATTAAATTACTTAATGTTAAATTGCTAATTAAAAAATATTTTATAAGAATATTATCAACTGTATACGATATATTTATTTATTGAGATAAAAAGCCAGACACTTTAGTAAAAAAGATTATTATACGGTAGGTTTTGAATAAACAGATTTAACAAATTACTTTTACTTGATTTATTTGACATAATTGAAACAACTTATTTCATTTAATTTGCAAGACAAAAAAAAACGTTAATAGAACGTTTTTGTTTAACACTTCTTCTGTTCTGTGATTGCAAGTTATGATACGTTTTCCCGAGCCAATAAAAAACGGGTCTTAATTTCATATATATTAAATAAGTAAATAAACAAAATAATTTAAAAACAAACAGTATATTATGATTAATATTTTGATTTTGGTTAATTGACATGTCAAAGTAATAACTATACTATATATATAATATATATAAATATATATTAATATAATTTATAATAATAAATTTTTGTTTATTTTAGTTATCCACTCATTCAATATGGATGAAAATCAGCCATCGACATCGAAAGATTATCACAGAAACATCTCATACGAAATCAAAGATCAAATTTTGCTTAGAAATGATTATGAATATTTACATAAGAGAACTAACAAAGATGGATCAGACTTATGGAGGTGTCGAAAAAAGAATATGTGCAACGCCACTGTAAAAATATTAAACCAATCAATTGTCCACGAAAGTAACAACCACACTCACCCTCCAAAAAATATATCAGAACTCACAATAGAATCTGAGATGAAACTATGTTTAAAAAATATACAGCAGAATGTTACAGCACCAGTGTCAACTATTTTTGAAGAAAGCATCGACAGAATAAAAGATAAAGGATTGGATCTCGTCACAACAATTCCATTATTTGAAAATCGCAAGAAAACATTATATAAGAAAAGAAACTTGGCATTGGGAGCCAAAAAGATAGAGTTTCAAAAGGCAGTGGATATCGATATTCCTAAAAAATATGAAAATTTATTATTCGCGGATTATAAACACAAAAATAAAAGAATTTTGATTTTATGCAATGAAGAAATGTTAAAGTACCTATCCGAATCTAGGCACTTTTTTATTGATGGCACTTTTAAGCTGTGTCAGAAAAAATGTTATCAGCTGTACACAATGCATGCAGATATAGGAAGTAACGATTCTTTTGTCAATGTAGTTCCAATACTATACATACTTTTACCGGACAAAACCCGTGCAACTTACGAGATTCTTTTTTCATTGATCAAGGCTCGTGTACCTCAGTGGAACCCATCGAAAATTAGTATGGATTTTGAAGTATCCGCTATATTAGCACTGCAAAGCATTATCCCAGGTGTGAAGATACTAGGTTGTTTTTTCCATTTCACACGATGTTTATGGCGAAAAGCGAAAGAGTTGGGTGTAACCAAATCTAAACTTGGAAAAGTACATGTAAAGCTGTGCTCAGCACTTTCACATCTCCCGCAACATTTAACCGCTGAAGGATGGCTTTACATCATGGAAGATTGTCCGAGAACGAAAGAACTAACAGCATTTAATGACTATTTCGTCAACACGTGGTTAGAAAATAATATTTTTTCAACATTATGGTGTAGTTATGGCGAAGAACACACAACTAATAATATTGTTGAAGCATGGAACAACCACGTAAAAAAATTTTTAAAACCAAAACCAAATATAGTGCAATTTTTGGAGGGTATTAGAAAATACAGTATATTTTACTGGAAAAAGCTTCAAACATCAACAAATATTTCCAAAAGATCTCCGGAAAGTAGAATGATTAAAGAAAAGATCACACTGACAGTACAGGAATTGTTAAATGACAAGATAAGTGTTGGTCATTGTCTTGAAAAATTAAGATTTTAGAGCTAATAAGTAACACAATTGTCAATACTTATGAGACTGATGCGAAATTATTTTATAAGAGGCTGTTGATTATATTTAAGTAATTATTAGCATGTATGCAAGACTGATTTTATATACATATTAATAGGTATAGCGGTTTTTGTTGTTTATTATGCTGTTGATTATTTTTAAGTTAAGACTATTGTCATTATTTTATTAGAGTAAAAATTTAAAACACTGCTTCCGAGTGCTAACCAAGGCTGTGAGTTGATTATTTTTGATATTTTATTTAGAGAGACTTTTCTAATAAGAAGGCTGTGATTTTAAAAATAGAAGACATATTTTATAATTTTATAAAAATTGTTGTGAGACTGATTTTACTTATTACTAGCTGTCGCCCGCGGCTCTGCTCGTGTGGAAATCATTTCACTTAGGAGTGTGAAAAATAGATAGTAGCCGATTCTCAGAATATGCATACAAAATTTCACAAGAATCGGTCTAGCCGTTTCGGAGGAGTATGGGAACGAATATTGTGATACGAGAATTTTATATATAAGATTAGGTGTATAAGAACTTTCATATTTTTGTCAGTCTTTTGGCTTTTAATAGTAGGTACTTAATTGTTTTTAATATGTAAGTGTAGAGATTTTTATTACTGCTGCCATGTGCTTACTAAGATACTGTTTATTTTGAACGTTAAATTTAGGTAAGAGGTTGTTACGTGCAATTGCGTAGATGTAACAATAAAAACATAAATGTTTTTAAATTAAACTGTTGTACTTATTTAATTTTAAAACATATTATATTTCTTAAGTTTTATAATTATATTTCTTTATGAGTACCTAACTACATATTTTTTTATTCGAATAGAAAGCTGTGATTTAGAAATAAACGACAATTTATCATTGAATAAAAATAGTTTTATTTATACTAATTCAAATTATTTGGTTGACCGTACTTTCGTCGTAAGACTTACTTAACTTTTTTATTTGTGGTCCCAAAATACCACTAAAAAAAAATATTTAATTGAAAAGGGGAATCCGGGACCGCGGTCCCGGTCCCAAAATCCCCTCGACCCCTTTCGAGATCATAATGGAGAACTCTCAGACATGCAGGTTTCCTCACGATGTTTTCCTTCACCGTTTAGCAAGCGATAATTAAGAATTTAATATGCACTTAACTTCGAAAAATCATTGGTTCGCGCCGTGGATTCGAACCCGGACCCCTGCGTAGCAGTCTGTCGGTCTCTTCACTCAGCTATCGCTGCCTTAGAGTTTCTACCTATCAGCTGATTAATCAATACAACGTTTTCCTTTGAAAAGAGAGGAAAACCCGAATGTCTATTTCACACAGCTTTGCTTATGCTTGTGTGGACAATATTGGTGTATTGTTTTTCATGTTAATTGTACACAAAAATATACTGAACAACTGGCTTTAAAGTGAAATATTTCAACAGAATTCGCAGAATTTCACCGAATAAGTCAAATATTGTGATATTTCTCAAGTGACTGTGAAAACGGTATGAATTTTGGAACGATTGTATTGAAATATATACTGATCCATTCTTTACAAATACATATGTGAATCACAAATGGTTTGTGCAATTATATTTGAGTTTCAGAATAAAAGCCATGTTGATTGTTGATATAAGTTGTGGTCTGTTAACTTGAAATTACTTTTATATTGTTATTTATACTGTTGAACATATTATGAACATGAAAATACATAAAACAAACACATGCAACATAAAATGAATGATAGTAGAATTCAAACTCTTATGACAAATTAGATCACTAGCTTTTATTTAATAAACATACATATGTTGCTTAAGTGAATCCTTATTGACTCACAGTGCTACTGTGAAGTAGATTAGAAGAGTCTAGCAGGGGACTGTAAACAGCTGCAAAAAGAAATAAAATTAAGCCTAATGAGCTACACAATTCACGCTTCATGTTGATTAGTGGTTTATACAAAACCAGAAGATGCCCGCAGCTACGTCCTCACAATTTATTTTAATATTTACCCTTTTTCCGATCCCGGAGAATTTTTGAGAAAGAACTCCTTCGTGCACCCCTGCGGTTCCCGACAAACATACAAACATATATGCCAAATTACAGCTTCATGACCTAATAGTTTTGGTTGTGCGTTGTCTGTTAGTCATTCAGTAACGCAAGCATTTTATCCATACAGATTCCATTGTTAAATAGACAGAATAGGTTGCGTGGTTACGTTGGTGGTTGGTTCGAAGCCCATACGATTGAGAATGCTTGCCTCTTAGAACTTTGGCTGTTAATAAAATTACTAGTAATTAATTACATATCCATCTAACTAGCGTGTTTCAAATATAATTTCTAGTGCCATCTAATAAAGTGTATTTTCTTTGCCAGCGGCCCTAAGCGAGCACAAACATCTTCACGGCGGCATCATATTCGTTCCCTCACTACCTCACACTCACTCAGGAAAACTCAATAGAAAAGAGTGCAGCAAAATTATCTTAGACGCTATCAGCAAAGGAGAGTGCTGCTAAAAGTGTTTGTACAAATGTTAATGTGATATACACATGTAAATATTGTTATCAATAAATGTTATTTTTGTTTTTAATGATTTTGATTTAACCATACAATATCGTTTCATTACTAGTATTTTTTTTCTAAACAGAGAAAATAAAGCTATTTTTTTGTACATTACGTAGTTTAAATACTTTATGTATATTCAATTGCTTCCTTAAAAAATTATGAACCGCTCTAAAATAACTCCTCGCCATTTTGAAAATCTTTAAATGCTAAAATGTCAGCTCCGATCATTCATTATACAAATATACTAGTAGCTCCGATATTACTTAGGACATTGCAGTAATGTATATATTTTATATAATAATAATAATAGTTTTTTTTTTACCTGGCAACACTGCAAAACGTCAACATGAAATTTTTTTTGGATATTTCTAATTTAATTTTAATATTACTCTTATAGCTCAGTATATTATATATTATAGAAAATAGCAACAACAAGGAGAATTTATTTTATGAAATATCATTTTTACGGAACGAAACCTTTACAAATCATATAAGAAATCAAAGATGACAACTGTCAAACGAAAATCATCAAAATATGAATTTAATATGAAAGAAAGGAAAATATCTAGACAATTATGTTGACTAGAGCCAGGGCAGCCGCAGCAGCACGCATTACACCCCCGGACTCGTCGCTCAGCTCCGCCTCGCAGCCACCGCCGGCACCTGCATCAGCGTTGACGGCAATTGCAGAGGCGTCGAGCTCGTCGAGCGACGAGTGCTTCTCGGATCAAGTGCGGGCCATCCAGCGGTGTCGTCTGTTGGATGATACCGTGCTTGAGAGACTTCGCTCTGACGTACGGAGAGGTCTCCCCATCACTTCTTCATCGCAAACTGGGACAGTGATTGCTGAACAGCAACATCTTAATGTCGTCCATGAAGAGGTAGATGACGAGACTTCTCATGTAAGTACCCAGTATAATGATCAATTAAGGAGCACTTTGGAATGTGCTATTGGGGAATACCGATCCATGAATCCAAGTATTCGGCCTCGTTTGCCTCGGTTACCCATGCATAAGAAAAACATAGCGCTAGTGAGTGCCTTGGATTCACTATTGTCAATCTATTTTGACAATAGTGAAAATCTCAGCGATACACAGTCAATCCTGTATTGTGCGGCTGTTACGGCATGTCGAGTAGCAGGAGTTAAATTTCCTGTAAATAATACCGCTACTCGACGGTCCGTTATGGTGCCAGCATGGCAATGCAGGATTGAAAGTCGTATCGCTGAGACCAGGGCACTCATTGGCAAGCTGTCCTCCTTTAGAGCCGGCAATACACGACCGAGAGTGATGCGCTTTGTGACTCGGGCCTTCGCGGGAACTGGTATCAGTTCCCAAGATTATTTGTCTCGAGTTACAGAGCGCATCGACTTCCTAAAACAAAAGCTTTATGCATGGGCAAACCGTATTCGGCGATATAAAAAAAGAGTGGATCGATATTGCCTGAATCGCACATTCCAGAGAGACGAAAAGTGTGTGTACCGGGGATGGGAGCACCCTGATTCTTCGGCCAGTAATGGTGATGGGTGTCGACCAAATGATGATGCCACTGTTACTTTTTGGCGCAGTATCTGGTCGATGCCCGTCAACCACGAAGAGGGTGATTGGATTGGGGATGTTGAGCAAGCATGTGAACGAATTCCATCTATGGAGCCAATATATATAACAATTGACGACATAGTCAGTGCAGTCCGTCCGTTACAAAATTGGAAGTCAGCGGGACCGGACGGACTGCACAATTTTTGGCTTAAATGGCTCCGAAGTTCGCATGCTCGCTTAGCATCTCAATTTCAATCATCATTGGAATCAGGGTCGCTGCCTGATTTTTTAACATCCGGCGTTTCACACCTACTTTATAAGTCTGGTAGTACCAGGGACTCCAGGAATTATAGGCCAATAACGTGCTTACCAACTTTATATAAACTTCTTACATCCATTTTGAGAACGAAATTATCTAAACATATATTTGATAATTCAATTTTATCTGTTTCTCAAAATGGATGTAAGAGTGGGGCTCGTGGTACTAAGAGCTCCTTCTGATAGACATGGCCATTAGCCAACAGGTGCGTCGTAACCACAAGAATCTATCGACATGCTGGATAGATTACAAAAAGGCATACGACTCCGTGCCTCATGCGTGGCTTTTGAGGGTGCTAGAGTTGTACAAAGTAGATACAACTCTATGCACCTTCTTAAGGGCGTGTATGAGGCAATGGAGGACCGTATTGCGCTATCCAGGGTGTCGATCGACCTTGGGTTGCGACGCTCCCATAATGATCGAGCGAGGTATATTCCAGGGCGACAGCCTGAGTCCTCTGTGGTTTTGCCTGGCCCTGAACCCCTAAGTACCTTATTAGAGGCTTCAGGGCTAGGCTATCAGTTGAGGAGAGGAGGTCATGTTACATCTCACCTCCTTTTCATGGATGACCTTAAATTATTTGCCCCCAACAAATTCCAACTGACTGCATTACTTAAGGTAACTGAAACCTTTAGTAATTCAATCAGGATGGAATTTGGTGTGGATAAATGTGCGGTCATGCATGTGAAGAGAGGCAGGATTATGGAATCTGCAGGGATACAACTCTCAGATTCCATACAACTTAGATCCCTTTCCCCAACTGAGACTTACAAATACCTGGGTATGTCGCAGTCATTGAATATTAATGAATGAATAAGTTATCTATGTGGATCTGTGATAGATCTGTGAGGTAGCCATAGAAAATAAAATGAAGAAAAATAATAAATGTAGGTAGTTATTTTTTAATTTTGTTAATTCTACCCTCTCCTTCATACTTCATTCGGGCTTAGGACCGGTAAAATTTATCGTTTAACAAGTAATTAAATACGGAGGTATGTAATTAGAAAGCAAACAAATATCAAAATAAAAGAAGGTGTTCTGGACTAAAAGAAAAGAGTAATTTTGGCGTATTTATGAAGTTAGAATCATCTGCTATTTACAAATATTATTTTATCATTATCATGTCAGCCTAGAGATGTCCACTGCTGGACATAGGCCTTCCTCAAGGTGTGTGGAGAACACAGACCGATTTTGAGCCACCCGCATCAAATTATTATTTACTTAAGTACGTATTATTTACTAAACTTACAAGTATTTCCATTGTCCTTCAAAATGTCCACCACCGTTGTCAAAAGCATCCAGTATGCACTGTTTTAATTGTTTGACACTGACCGGATCACTTTTGTACACTCACAATAAGAAATCGCGATTTTTCCACTCAAAAAGTACGCACGAAGCATAGCTACATACTCCCGTGATATGAACTGATATGATAGGCCATCGCGTCGGGCAAACGTAGACAAACAATTAACTTTTGCAACGAAATTAGATATGCTCACTTTTGCTAGCAATTTAGTACTGTTTGTCGCATCGTCGGGGCGTGGCGCAGGCGCAGAGGGGCAGGGGGGGTTATTTATCAATGGTTCATTTTACTATGATACTCGTAGTATTAGTATTGCATCACGTATTTTTGTGGACAGTTTTGGGACTTAGTGTTTTTATTTTTTAACTACATAAATATGATCTGTTAAAGATACTTAGTGCTGTGTTAAATTTTTTGTACTAATTAAAAAATAGCGGTATATAAACATGGAAGGGGTAATATTTTAAGTTTGTAGAATAGTGGTTTACAGCTGTCAAGGCAATCAGCTCCACACATTGCACGAACACATTTCTTTTGGACTCTGAATAACCTATTCATTTCGACTGAGTTTCCCCAAATGATAAGTCCATATTTCAGTACAGAACATACATAGGCATGGTACGCAATCATTGCAGTGTCCAAGTTAATAGTTCGTCTGATATTTCTTAAAACGTAAACAAATCGGTCTATTTTAGCTAGAGTTTTTTCGATGTGCGGCTTCCAGCTGCAATATTTATCAATTGTTATACCCAAAAATACACACTCATTATTACTGTTTATATAATTATCTTTATAATGGATGTCTAGTTTATCTGTGGTTGCATTGAATGTCTGAAATAGAATTATATTTGTTTTAGTCACGTTAATTTTAAGGTTATTTTGTTGTAACCAATGTGACGTCGCTGTGACGTCGAGAGGACACCACCTCTCGGCCGATTGCACCTCCGCCCCCACCGCACTGCCAGCCTCTATAAAAGCGGACGCGTTGGCTTCGCGCTTTCCTTTTGCGGCGGCTACAGCTCCGAGATAAGTTGACCACCTCTCCTGGACCATCGGCAGCAGGAATCTCAACAAAAACCCCACCCCTCGCCGAACCACGCGACCCTGTGTAAATTTTTTTTAATATCATATAAATAGTATTTTTTTTCATTAAGGTAACGCTTGCTATATGATGTCTAAAATTAATTGGCAATTAAATCAATTTTTATTGTAACATTTAACCACGTTTCTCATTTAAACACACCTTAGTAGGGATAACGTAACAGTAGACACCAGAAAGGTCATTTTTACGTTACACCAAGTAATGGTACAGTCAAGGGTTTTATTAATTTCCATTTCTAAGTCATGTTTGTTATTACTTTTTGTTATTAATGTCGTGTCGTCAGCGAATTGTATACAGTCTTTATTTACAGCGTCAGGGAGGTCGTTTATGCATGTATAGTACTACGAAGTGATATTAAAATTATTCATGGCCACTGATAGAAGAAAAAATGACGCCACTGGTCCCTACAGTGTTACCCAAACTCCTTTCAACCAACGAATATAAAAATCACCTATACTAGAAACAACAGTATGAGGATCACACAAAACGCTGTCCTGTTTGAATTGGTAGACGTGGATAGAAATTTACAATACGCATTTTTCACCCGTCTAATCCTGTCTACGCCACACCAATTTAATGATTCCAGTTATAGGCTACTATAATTATCAGGCAACACGCTAATTTGCCATCCTTGTACATTGAATTTCTGACAAATAAAATAGAAAAATATTGTACTATCACTACCCAAATCTCCCAACAATTCAGCTCCTCCACGCTAACTTTCGCCATGTCACGCTCTGTCCAAGTCCTCGATTAAATAGTCGACACAATGTAAACAGGGCCGCACTCGAAGGCTATTTACAATTCAAACATGGCGCCCGGACACGACTATTCGACAGCTAGCAACAACCTTCATAAACACTATTATGCCGGTCTATACATATATTTTTCACAGAATTAGTTAGGTTGATTATTATGTATGAGCGGCCTAAATTGAAGATAGTACGTATACATCGCTTGTGAAGGTAAGCAGGTTCGTCACCGCTTGATTTTTGGATGGGTGTACCACAAGAAGGTCCACTTCACCCTTCCTCACTCCAAGGAAGGTCCACTTCATCAAATAAATTCAAGTATGTAAAGTCTTCAGCACTCGTTATTACATTACGAAGCTCTGTGACAATTGTTACAAAGAATCAGTTTTATTATAGTCTTCTCACGACTTCCAAAGAGGCGATGTTCTGAAATAATAAAATTTCTTCTTTCAGTTGTAGAGGTCTGACAGCCAAGGCTCTGCGAAAAGGCTGCATTCTGGCAAATGTGGTTAGTTTAGAAAGCGGACCCACGGCACTTAAACGAAATACTTGCAGGCAATTATTCGATATATTTTAATCTTCATCTGTTTTTGCTACCGGCCAACGTGCTTCTACTATGTGTTTCTACCAGAAAATAAACCGGCAAATAAATTCATCATCATCACATCAGCCTTAATAGTCCACTGCTGGACTAGGCCTCTCCTTTGAAAGGAGGAATTGGCCTACTATAACACGCTGGCCAAACGGGTTGGTATAGGGTTTGTATCAAGTTTTCCCTCTCTTACAGTGCTGTTCTCAGTGTTCTCTGCATAATATGCTCCCTCTGTCGGCTCTTACGACACCCATGGGATGATATGGGGTGGTGACATTTCGTATTCTTAATCCCTTACCACACGGACAAATTGGTTTATAGAAAACTGGTGGTAAAAATTGGTGGTAGAAAATTGGTTTATAGAAAATCTAAGGTTTAAAAGAACTCTCGCTTCACTCTACGCGTGAGCGGTATGTTTGCCGCTGAAATCGATAATAATAATTAATGGCTAAAATTTGCTTACGGCATAAAAGAAAACCTTGATAACAAGGCTGATCGAGCGTCAGGTCAATGGATGATTAATTATGCGATATATAAAAAATCGGGCGAAACTTTGACTCCCTCCGTGGTCAAGTGGATTGTGTATGCGACTGCTGATCGGAAGTCCCGTGTTCGATTTCCGGGTCGGGCAAAAGTGTTACTGGGTTCTTCTGAATTCTGAGCATCACGGAGTCTGGTGATGTGCCCAGTAAGGGCAATAGGCTCGCTCTTATTACGTGGGACCTAAGAATTCATATAACCCTTTAGGGATTACAGGCATGAGTCTATAAAAAAAGGGCGAAACTAAAAGCAAACAATTTCACTAAAATATTATAATGAGTAAGTACTTACCTATGTTTTCTCCGGCAACATAAAACCATAGACCAATTATAGCTGTGTTTTAAAGTCCTTATTAATTGCCTGGCTGAAAATCTGCGCGTGCTAGTACTCAAATTCTAAACAAAAGTAAATACTCATAAATTGTCTAAGACCATCTCTAAAGTACTATTCATCTCAATCCTCAACTCAATAGATTAGGCGTTCTGATTGAACTACAATGAAAATTACTTGCATATGGAACAATCACATACGGTTATAAATTTATACGTCTTTTGAAATGGCTCAGGCATTTTACGATCACTTTCACCCTGTCTTGCCTGTACTCCGAAACTTAATCGAAACCCGATAGACGATTTTATCGATATAAGTTTTAACCATTGCAGTTTTAATTTTGGCTTCAAAGCATCGCTTTAAATAACCTGGCAATGAATTCGTAATGAAGGGTCCCGGTCAGTGTGTATGTTGGTTGTAAAATAAGTTAGAATAAGTGCTTGTGCGGGTGAGTAGTGTGCTATAATCATGGTCTGTATGCTTAGCGCTTTAATAAAGGGAGCGCTAGCGGTTGGCTCTACCTAATTCGTACTCGGTACAAAGGTGATACTCCGACGAAAAGTTATCGGTCGGTATAAATTTGGTCAAAACTCTGTGTTCAAGGTAGACGTTCACATGTGTGTACTTTCATGACGTTACATAATGTTTATTCAATTTTGGTAAAAAGAGACAAATGCTTCTAACATTTGGTTTTCTTTGCATAGTGCGATCATTTTAATTGATCTTAGTACGTATGGCGTAGTGGTTTAAAGGATCGTCTCGTCTTTTAACACTGCAATGAGTCGGTTTAAAAGTAAATAGTTTTATCCTGTGTGCTGCCAGCCTCGGGGCTGAAGCATCGCACATCAAGCAGACGGCAGTCGCTCTAAGCGAAAGCTGATTTTCTATCAAATGATGGACTAGTAATCAGGATTACGCTAGTACGATGATAATGATTTGGTTTTGTAATAATATATACTTTTTACCGCAATTGCGACTTTATGCATGGTTTAAAAATATTGTATTCCTTATATTAATTATTTGAACTAATCTCTCTCATAGGCTTTAAAATAGCTCAGGTTAATCTATTCTTGAGTACATTTTTGTTTCGTTAAATTACAGTTATAAAAACAACAAAATGTTTGAAAAGGAAAAGTAATTACAAAGAGTTAATAGCTGTGCTTCGTTGTAATTTGTACTTAATCACTTAAAGGACCCTTGAGGATTTGAGCGAGCCACACAATCATCTTTATTTTCAGAGAAGGCATTATATAATTAAATTTGTAGTTTTACAACATTATAGGCTGTTGTGGTTGCATAATTAATATTAATCCTTGTGTTGACGGATAAAGAATACTAAATCTCACTACCCCATTTCAGTGAAATATGAGGCGACTAAGGAATATACACGAAGCACATGATATCTTTGCAAAAAGAAAGAAACCTCGACAGCAAACCCTGTAGGTACCAACACGACTGTGCAGCGTGCCTTCGTAGACCAAACCCTCCTATAGGCTCACAGTGCCACTGTGAAGTAAATTACGAGTCACTTAAATCCGGCACTGGACTGCAAAAAACCGTAAACACTACCGCTTCATAGTTGGCTAAAATCACTTGTCCAGCGAAATCTGAGTATTCTAACCCTACACCTTAGCTTTTAAGCTACACAAGCGCAATGTACATACGTAAATTCACTCACATATCCATTACAAAGCGGGTGTTGTTACAAACTTGTCAGGTAGGGTAACGCCCCAGTTGCCGGCCGAGTAATGCATCACTAATTAGGGTAAATTGACCAACTTGCTAGTCGCTAGTTGTTTATGCCGCAAGCTTAGTTGGAAGGTGTTTGATCCATGAAATTGATATTGTCTTTAAGTTTGATATACGTGATAGATTAACTCTCACGGGTGGACTTGTACGGTTTTATTGGACGGGTTATGATCATGTTATAGCTTGGGTCATAAGTAGAAGTGGTTATAAAATAATGGGTTTTGGTTATCTTGCTATTATTATAAACGTGACAGTTTGTCAAGTTGGGTGTTTGGTACACTACGTTATACTTAATTACTCAAAGGATTTTTGATGAAATTTTGCAGTATCATATCATATCATACATCGGAATAGCAAATAATATTTAAGAGCTTATCAAAGTTCACTACTATATGTTCTCTGAATAACTAAAAAACCGATCTTGGCCAATCCGTATTCAACAGCAACCCACGACCTTTTTCAGGTTCATTTGTTTTGAACAAACGAGTATCTATATAAAAAATCGTTCAGTGAAGTGAATTATTCCCAGCGCTGAAGATAAAAAGAAAATCTGTATATATACAATTCCTGCGTCACTGACTGACTGACAGGTAACCTACAACTAAATGATTTGGCACATCAAGCTGAAATTTGACATGCGTGTTCCTTGGGGATCATAGGGGTGCACTAAGAAGGGATTTCCCGAAATTCCCACAGGATCGAGAACAACAGAAGCAAAGGCGCTCTGTTTGTCTGTTTGACAAAGCCTTGAAAGTCCGCTGATATCGAAGCTGACACTATTAAAATAAGCTCAACAGCTAGTAAATTATATACCAATAAAATGTCATGATTAAAACCCTTATAAAAAGTGCACTTTATCAAACTGCATTTCATATAATAACTGCTGTTTTTTCGCAAATGCATTCAATGCTTTCAAATTTATGCTTTTTAGAGCACTTAGTTTAACCGACGTATTGCGGTCACCAAACAGAATTTTATATGCAAATATTAATTTGACGGCCATATTGAATATGTAACCATATAAAAGTATATACAGGTATTCAAATAATTCGTGATTGGAATTCAAATTTCGTATGCGTGTTCTACCGTTGTGATTCGACGTTGGTTCTGTACAATCTATGGGCAGATGATTGGTTTATATATTATTCAAGGGTTGTTATTTAGTTACGGTTGAAATCATATAAATCATAATCATATAGATCGGCGAGTTATATATTTCTGCGCAAGAATGATAAATTAACTTTTGATATCAATAAAGTGTAATTTATATTATGAGTTTGAATTTAACCTCATTATCTTTAGCTATTTGATTTTAAATAATGCCATATCATCAATGTATTACTAAAATCCAATAAATAAGACATTGACGAATCAAATCACAATCTTTAACTTGTTAAAACTCTTAAAAAAGCTAGACACAATACTAGCATCTTATCCAACAACACGGCCATTGTTAAGAAAAATCAAATTGTTCTCACAAAACACAAAGATTTTGAAAATATGAGAACAATATTTTTAAAACGCTTTTAATTCGCGAATTCTTTCAACATTTGACTTTGAAAGAAACTTTTTATTTGAACACATTGTCACAATGTCATGGCGATGACTTTTAAACCATTCTCGTCTGAATTGAATTACTGTGGGGTCTTCAAACTTGGGCCTCTTGATGAATACTAAAATGTCATTGTTGTGGAGTAGGCATGTCTGTGTGTAACAAAGCCATTTAAAAAGTTTCTTCACTTGAAGTTTGATGTTTGTATTAAGTTCAGTTTTCGTGTTTTAAGTACTCAATCCTATGTACGTAGGTAGCTAATAATCATTATCTGAACTGGGCTGCAGGTCAACTCAAATTGCTTTATACAATCTTAAGCAGACAAATCTGATCTGAAGACGGAGATACATACCATACCATCTCAGCTGAAAGACGTCCACTGCTACACACCGACATATATCTCTCCTAAGATTCATAACATATATACATCTCGAGCTGTACAAATCCAACTACTACACGTGATCCTAAAAATAATCATCGGTCCACCTTGCCAAGGGCCTACTCCTGCTGCGTCATTTCTAATTCTAAGAGCATAGCTCTCTCCATCGCCCTCAGAGTGACTTTGAGCCTTAAATTAGGCCTATAGTGAGTGGCCACGTCTCAAATATGTAGACATCACTGGCATCGCCCACTAGTCAAAGACTTTCGTCTTGAGACATTGCGGGCAAACTGAAAAGTACTGTGGCTGCCATATGAAAGGCAAAAAAAAAATGTATAACATCAGGTTTAAAAAATAATCATTTAATTTATAAACCCTGATATCAATAACACTCTTTTAAAATCAAAACAATTTGCAGCTCGACTAGCTTTACTTATTCAAACCAATTATGAACATTTACACTCACAAAACCCCTTCAAATGACCCATTAATTAATAGTCCAAACGAACTCAAAACTATAACACCAAATATTTCATCCCTTAAGTCCCTAGGGTTACAAAACTGAGCAACCTTTTTTAATACAAGCATACATAAAACGATATTTACATCTCAACTTGACTAGCTCTCTCTGAGGTGAGTGAAGGCAAAATTATAAAATATTTGTACCTTCAGAATTCTCAGAAGCAGCATGGAGTCTGGCAACGTTCCCAGTAATGGCCATAGGTTCGCCACCTATAATGTGTGATCTAAACATTCATAGCTCGGAGAAATGTGGTGTAAGATAGCACTTCTGTCTACCCCTTCGGGGCTACAGGCGTGAGACTATAGTAGGTACCTTCAGATCGCAAGGTTACACCAAGATCCCTCACGTAAATTTGTGAAATTATATATTTTATTTGTCTTTACAAAAGGGTTCCCCTTTGTGCTCTTAGTGAAAGAGTAAACACTACATAGTAAGTTTATTATTTAAATATGTTCTGGGGCCAATGGACTTGAATATTCGAGGTCGACTTGTAACTTACTTTCGTATGAGCTTGGCATATTGATGTGGCCAGTGAAGTGATTCGACAAAACGTGACATAGCTTTTTTATTCTTTACTGATTAAGCTATGTCAGCTTTGAGAATGAGCTCTTAATTATGTTAGCAAATAAGTATTGAATATGATCACTTATGATTATTTAAATAAGGTCTATATTAACGTATAAGAAAATATTTATTAATTCTTAATATAATTTAAAAATTAATCTACTGATTAACATTTATAAATATACCATAACCGGTGAACGATGATCGGCCAATATTGGACATGCTAAAATACTATAACATACTTTCTGGAACATTCTCAATCAATGCCAGCAGCGCTATAGGCTCCATTTCAGACCACTCTATGAGTAGATGGAATGTGTCCTCTACAACCTTGTAAACTGAACCTAGTTACCCATATTGTTACGAATGGTGGTAGATTGAGAATAACGCCATCTATCGGCAACAGAGAGAATTAGAAGAGAAAGGATAGATCGATAGTATGAAATTGCGCCATCTATTCTCTACTAGATGGCGTTGCTGTTGAATACTACAACAATCAATGCCGTGTCTGGATCGTACAAGAATATTCTAGGGAAGACATAAGTGAAGTATGCACGAGTTATGTTATCCGGTCGGTATAAAAAGCGCCCGGATTCGCGGATTGTACAGTCAGTTCAAGTAACAGAGCGGTTAACAATAGCGAAGGATTTGAGAGTAAGTGAGTCGGAAGTGTGTTTCCTAATGTGGCAATAAATTTTATTAAGTGTATAAAATTGAGCGTGTTTGTAAAATAACTAGCTGACCCGGCGAACTTCGTACCGCCATCTATGTATTATATAAATAAACCTTCTTCTTGAATCATTCTACTTATCTATTAAAAAAACGTATTCAAATCCGTTTCGCAGTTTTAGAGATTTAAGCATACATAGGGATAGACAGGCAGAAGACAGACTTTGTTTTATACTATGTAGTGAGGGTGACAATGATAGCGAAGTGCAGTTTTAGTGACATAGTGTATTTAGTTTGTCGCCGAACCCCAGTTTGTAACAATAACATTAACTTACTTTCCGACTACAACTATTTTAAACTTACTTTTACGCACAATTGTATCTTCCAGTTTTTGCCTTACGAGCTAGATTTTTAATACATAAGTGGTAACCTTTCATAAACTAAGCGGTGTCAAGTGCCTTCACAACCAAGCCACGCTTGCGGTTATTTAAATAATTTCAGTTAAAGAAAGGCTCAGTTCTTGTTACAAGGTATAATTTCCTGCGTAAAGAACAGCAACACTGAAGTAAGCCTTTTTGAGAGCACATAAAACAAGTTTGTATTCTTAGGTCATGCAACTGTTCTCTTATTACATTGAAAATATTTTAGGACCCTCCGCTCGTCCCTCGTGAAGACTTATACAAATCGATTTAAGGTCAACTACCCCAAAAGTCTGGGGTACTAGTTTAATTTGCGCCTAAAGTTTATATTTAATGGATCTCATGGCAATGTAGCTTTTGTTCTGACGATACTTATCGTAATTTAACTAAATACAAATTATTTAGTAAAGTGACTTTTACAATGATGCTATGGTCTCGCTAGCTTGACTAAAGAAGAGGAAGACCGCTAAACCGCAATTGATGAGATCCAAACATAAAACGATTGAGCGCTGTGCGCTGGCTAGACTATCGAGAAACTGACTCGGACAGTGAATTGCGGCCGCCACTATAAGTACCAGTGCACACTATGTATGCAACATTACTAGAGGATGCAGTTACGTCTCCTCCCAATCCCGTCGGACCGTGGGGGTGCACTAAGAAGGGTCTTAGTGCACCCCAACGGTCCCCAAGGAACTCACATGCCAAATTTCAGCTTCTTGCACCTAATAGTTTTGGCTGTAGCTTGTCTGTCAGTCAATCAGTAACGCATGAATTTTATATATACAGATACTACATTTTACCCGCGGCTTCGATTCGCTACTGCAGATGTAATGAAGTAGAGGCTAATTGATTTTTATAGGTCTGAAAACGGGTGTTTTATAATTATTAATAACTAAAGCATAATATAATATGGAACGATGAAAATATTCAGGAAAGGAGTTTGGACCTTCATTACTCACACTCACTAAAGAAAATGCAATCTTTTGAATCCTAATATATCATTAAACGGTAAATATGACATCGTTCACCAAAACGGTCTAATTCTCATAATTGCTAAGTTAATAATAAGTTACGAAATAGTGTCTTATCAATAAAGACTTTACCTAGCTAGTAAAGGTTTAAAATCCTAATTAATGACTTAATGACTTTTCTTTTGAAATATTGTAGACCTTCATTGAATCATCATCATCATCAGTAGCCTGCTATATAAGGTCCACTGCTGGATATTGGTCTCTGCAATGATGCGCTACTGAGCCCGATTTTCGGCTTTTCGTGTCCAGCTGCTGCCAGCCACTTTGCGTATATAGTCACATTTATAGTCGCTCCATCTGCCCAGAGTACACAGCCAAAAGACTAAAAAGTCGGAACAGTTTTCTCCACACCATATCCACAAGAGCTAGCAACGCTTCTAAGGATACAATCAATTTGTGTTCTAAGGATACAACAAATTTTCCATCCCCACCTTCATTCCACCGGCGGAAAAGTTACCTCCTAGCCTCCTATCCTACCTAGTTAGGATATAATTTTCCTTGGCCAACTTGGAAGGCACTCAACAGGCTGCGCACCCAGGTCGGCAGATCTAAAGATAATCTGTCAAGGTGGGGTTATATCCACCCAAACGAAAATAAGTGCGACTGCGGCGTATCACCACAGACAATGAGCCATATGCTGACGTGCACCACAAGCCCAGACTCTTGCACACTTGACGACATGTATCAAGCAAGGCCAAATGCAATACGCGTTGCCGAGTACTGGGCTAAAACCGTATGAAATGTGTTGCCATCGACACGAAAAGAAAGACTACGTTTTTCAAGGCGCAGTCTCCTGTCCCGTCCGCTTTCTAGTGTAACCGGATTTGACTGAATATTAGTTTTGCCACAGAGCGACCACCTGTCTGCCCTCCGCAACCCAAAGGGACTAGCTATATTCTATGGTTTCTGTCTCCACTCTTTAACACGACTTAAATATATTTTGTAAATCTATGAAATTGTAAAGTGTGCGCTGTCCTATAAGCTAGCCACGACGGAATTGAATTGTCCAGCAGCGTATAGGGCGCACAAACGAACGACGTTTGACTTCAGATAATTTGATATCTCCACAGAGAATATTTAATAACGTTATGACTAGGTCACAGTAACATAAGACAGTATTTACATTACGTTTATAGAGCACCGGCAAGCTCTGGAGTTGATTTTAAACTTCTATCTTTATTGGACAAGACCGTGTGAACTAATTGAAGGTTTGATGCACAAAGACAATTCAATTTGCTTCTTTTGTATTTTATAGCGACAAAGTAGTTCTAGTGCTAGGAATAATTGCTGTCTTGAGTTGTTTGCCAACAGTAACCAACGAGTACATTTTTTTTATTGCATTAATCTATGTTTGGTGTCGAAGACTCATGTAGCGTTTTTATGAGTTATTAACTAATAGATAACGCCACTTGCTTCAATCCTTCTTCACGCGCTGCCTCAAAATATGGTGCAAGCTTTTTGCCATTAAAATATTCTCTCAAAATAGTGTACTCAAAATCTAAACATAAATGCAACAAAATAACCAATGGAAACATTCCGATGAGATCAATCAACGAGTTAAACACTAAAAAGTGGCGAAAATCCCAACAAACCCTTTATTTCCGTGTATCCACTTCAATCCTGTGCGACATTTTATTTACATTAAAACTTAATTAACGCCCAATGTCATTTCTAAGTTTTAATCGTATTATTTGAATCGTTAAATTTCCTTCGATCCGTTTTTGGGACCCATCTGCCAACCCTTTTATCCACCCCATACGTCCTCGCGAGCAGGTAAAACCATTGTCATGAAATATGGGTATAAAAGCTGTTACCATTAAATGAAAGATGTATTACGTGTTAGCAATTTATAAAATGTCGTTCTTCGTTGACGTTCTTTTCAACGGTTGTAGCCTTTTATCAGCATTTTTGCGTTTGGTAAAAATGAACTTTTACAAAGCCAATATGCGGAATGTGAAATCAACAATAATTGTGCTACTACAGCTTTACAAGTACACGTATAATAAACTTGATATTTGCCAAAAACGAATTAATAGGATAATAACGATGATAATTCCATCTCATACAATATTACAGCCCTAGTACATATTATTAGGACATGCAACTAGTTAATGATTCCCACCTTTTACCGTCCACCGCTGCACATACAGGTATTTTCACGATCTACGCGGCCAAAATTATTTTAATGCTTAATTGGTATCTTAACACTGTAAATAAACAAACAAACAATTTTTTTTTACTTTTTACTATTATTTTCAAAAAACTAAAAAAAATATAAACATAAAAAACATAATAATTCTAAGTTTTTTGGCTTTCTTCGTCATTATCGTTCGTCGTCATTCGTAAGTGGGTAACATTTCTTCTTGGCTTTCTGTAAGGCACTATAGCACGGAAAAAACTTCTTATTACTCTTTCTTATAATTTCGTACTGTCCTTGTGTCAAATCGGCATCTACAAACATTTCCAAAGCTTGCATTGGTGTCAAGGAGGGCTGCCCTTTTTCTGATTTCAAATGATAAAATGCCTTTTTTATATTTAGTTGCTCGTGTTGGAGAGCTAGTAATATCTTTTAGGACATTTGATGCATCCTTTTTACCAGATTCAAAATTAGAACGAAGTTCTTCAGTCTTTCGCCTCTTGCTCCTTTCACTTGCGTCTTCGAACAACTTGGATGGTCGCCCTGGCCGTTTTTGTGTATCAACAAGTATTTCAAAAGTACCATCCAGCCAACACTGCTTTTTTTATAATTTTTTCTTTTTTATAATGAGCTTTCGTCCACCTTTGTACAACTTGTAACAATTTAGTCTTCATTGTAATCTTCACATGACAAAAGATGATCTTTTATATATTTTAATTTGGCATCTAAATTAGGCAAATTTTCGTTCGTCATGAGGTCAAATAAGTATTGTTGTGTCACAATCCTTACTCCTGATGCTTCCTGTGAACCTTAATCAAACATAAACTGTGTTAAAAGTCGCTAAAAACATTTTAAATTTTAGACGAAATTTCGCTAAATATCTTTGATCCCTCAAAAATGTATCAAACCGGACATATGCGGACACGATTTTGATAGTACCTATAAGAAAAAGGATCAAATAATAACCTATATTAAAAAGAATAGCCCGATCTACCCCGATATATAAACAAAAACACAAGCAAATAAAAAATATTGCAGAAAATCACAGTATTAAAATGGGTTTTATATTTATAAAAAAAAAAATGTAGTTTGATAGTTGATCATGACTTTATTTATGTAATATGTAAGTCTCTTACCTTGTCCATCAGAATCCATTACCTTCAGTTCGTAAAAAGAACTTGATAACATAAAAAATCTCTGTGTAACTTTAATGTTTAGAAAAGCGCCGAGAATAGATACGTACACTAGGTAACACGGTCAACTTCCGACTGACCCCACGGGTGCGGGGTGTGGGCTATCAGGTAGATAAACCTTGGATATTGTTCCCAGGTTCGTAATCTATTCCTGGAACTCGGTTTAAGAATGATATTGTTATTTTGACATTTTGGACTTTTGGCCGCGTAGATCGTGCAAATACCTGTATGTGCGCTGGACGTAGGCCTAATTGGCGCTACAATAGTTTGTGATCCAATAGGACGATTTGATCAGCAGGGATAGGCCGCCCGCTAAGTGGACCGACGATCTAGTTAAGATCGTCGGAAATGGTAGGATGGCTCTAAGGGGAGCAGTTGGCGTGAAAACATAAGACCGATCTGACCTACGTTACCACGCTGGCCAGATGGGTTGGTACTTGATGTCGCGTTTTGCGTCCCTACGCAAGGATAATATTGACATCCATCTTCCTAACTTGCCACTTACAAGCCCATTGAATGAAATGGGGTAGTGAATTATTGTATTTTAATCCTTTGCACGGAAAACTATTATGCGTTCACATAATACAGCTAGTATAAGTGTAGATAATTTATCCTAACTAGCTCTTGCTCTATTACGGTGATTGTCTTCACCCTTGTCATTACAAGCACTAATGCTCTCACGACACATGTGATTAATGCCCATACGAGAGCAAGAAAGTTGAGCAAACATATTCATATGTGAGAACAAGCAGTAATGAAACTTGAGTGTGACGTTGAACTAGGGATTAGGAATTAAACCAATTAAGTATTGCCTCGAATATTTCCAGCAATATTTTGCTGGAAATATTTGAGAAAATACGGATAATAGTCTGTCAAATCTGGCAAGGCCAGTGCGTGGAACTGGGGCTCTAAGGTGGAAATTCTTTGATGCAATTGGGATAGTCATCATCATCAGCCTTTAACAGTCCACTGCTGGACTAGGCCTCTCCTTTGAAAGGAGGAATTGGCCTACTATACCACGCTGGCCAAACGGGTTGGTATAGGGTTTGTATCAAGTTTTCTTCTCTTACAGTGCTGTTCTCTGCATAATATGCTCCCTCTGTCGGCTCTTACGACACCCATGGGATGATATGGGGTGGTGACAATCCGTATTCTTAATCCGTCACCACAACGGATAATGAATGGTATAGTACCAGGACGATATTTGACAAAATATAGAGCCCCTATGAAGAAATTGATCTCGCTATCAATTCAATCTAGGTCTAGGTGTATTTTTCTTTTGATGACAGCGCTGCATTAGGAATAGATCCTGTATTCTAGGAGATTTTACAAAAGTTAAGCTATCTGGTGGTAAGCCGCTTATTGCTGAGACCATTTAGTTAGGTACAGTGTCAGTGTCAGTTATTCTGCCGCCAAGTAGTGAATACAAATGTGAAGTAAACATACAAATGTGCAGTACTATGTTTGGGTTTAACTGATACTGTAGCTAGTTAAAATACTGAGCATTAGAAACCCAGACTCAAAAATAAATTGTGAATTCCTTACGATACTTTCTTCACCGCTTAGCAAATAATAATCAAATGTAATACATACAATGATAAAACTTCGGAGAGTCACCGACGTGATGTTTTGAAGTCAAGACCTTTTACAGAGCACTCTTTTTGTCTCTCCACAATGCTATCTTAAGCTAATTTAAAGAGTACCGAAAATACAATCTAGCCATCAAAATAATTAAATGATCTTGGTAATTTTAAGATCATATTTTATTCAGACGTTTCATCCTAATAGATTTTGTCAGATATTTTCGTTTGTATCATTAATATTTCATCTCTCTTACAACTGATAATAACTTGGTTTATGTCGTTAAGCCCCTGAGGTATCTGTTATTTGGAGATCAAACGGATATTTCAATTGAACTCAAAGGTCAAATAATATTATGGGGTTATAATATTATCGCAGTAATAATTTGGTTCGGTTTAAGGAATAATTTGCGAATGTGGCACTAAATGTTCAATTGGAATTTTAGTATTGTGCAGCTGAATTCGCACTGGATCCAATTGTAATTTCATCCTGGAACTATACACACAAGATTTTATCTAAATCTGTCCAACCATTTAGAGAAGTTAGAATTTTTTTATTTGATTTTCATAAGCATCTCCTTGTAAGCTAAGTAAATAAAATAAATAATATCTGTTGTTTGTTTATGAGACTTCAAGCGCACTTACTTTCGCTGTTCAAAAATATATTTCTCAATAAATTTCTTGAAGAAATAATATTTTGTAATAAATAACAAACTTTTCAGACTTATTGACAATCTCATAATGTATTTTGTTGTTTGTACAGCCACTCTTATTGCTAAACTAACTAGAACGCAAATTAGTGGCGCACCATTGGATATGGCTCTTTTCTCTATTTTGGAAGTTTTATTTTCTTGCGATATACGCAGACAAATTAATAAAATCTTTATCAACTGGAAATCCAATTAAAGAAGAGCATAAAGCTTAGATAAAATATTAGCTCTCTTAGGTAACTCAATTTAAAATTAGTTTAACCGTTTAGAAGTTGCTTGGTCATGGTCAATGGAACTGACAAATTACATTTATTTAAACCAGTATGTATCATGTATCTTTTCGCTTGCCCCGTGCCTGGGACAGCATGTTAAGACGTCGGTTCTAGCCATCATGAAGATCTTTGACAGTCGTTATAGTCAGTCAGTCCCTCTGAATAAACTGACACTAGTATAAACCATGGAATATCGCCATCCCTTTGGGTTGCGAAGGTCAGACAGGCAGTCGCTCTGTGGAAAAGCTAATATTCAGCCAAATCCGGTTAGACTAGTAAACGCATACCTGGTTGAAACTAAGATAATGCTAGGAGGATGATGATAGTGTACATATTTTTATAAGTGCGTACCTGGCCCACAGGCATTTTAGATGAAAACCAGCCATATCAGTATTACATATTTGTATTCAAAACTTATTGAATATATTTAAACGTTCACACACATAAATACACAATGATTTAAGTCTAACAAGTTAACCTAACTAGTAGTAAATGTAGCCAATTTCTATTATTAGTTTGTTGGAAGTTGCCACTGTGATATAATGAATTTGATATTCTCACGAAGTTATTGAAGTACGTTCTATTGTATACAGACTAACAATCACATCTCACCAGTTTAGCAGTACTATTTGGATGCTATTGCATAGTATTTGTACTCATGTTTACTTGTAAGATCAACTTTTGCCCCTGATTTGTCCGCGTATGTCGTGTCTTGTTTGTGTTTGTGGCTTGGTGTCGAGACAAAATACAGGCCATGGGTTATTCTGATGTGTAAGCTATATTACTTCAAATCTTCATAATAATATGTTTAGTAGTTATTGCATGAAATCAACAAACATCCATATTCTCATCCCATCTATCCATCTTCAATAACCGCATAGTAGGAATTTAAGAACTTACTACTACAATTCTTTACCCTTTTACGTGAATACTATTGAACAGATTTTGATGAAACTTTGCAGTAATATAGGTCAGTAAAATCCAATTTAAACTCATTCACATAGGTTACAAAAGTAACGCTTATGAGCGTCAATTCCTTTTTTTCACAACCAGGTTCGGGATGGTAGGGCTATGAGATGAAGAGCCTGAAAGAAACTCATGCCACTCTTTTGAAAAGAGAATCTTAATTTTACAATTTGTGTTACCATGATTGCTAACACATCCAAAACACTTTGCGTCACTGATTGGAAATAAATGAAAGAAAAAACAAAAAAACAAAATATGCGAATACTACAATAATAAAACACTATAGCTCAGTAGTATAGATGTATCAGCTACCAATAGGTTAAAGAATAGTCGCTACGCTCATGTACTGTACTGCTGGAGACTTATAATAAAATAAAATTATACATTATTACTTATAACATCAAAACACCTTTTACCAATATAATATAAAGTAATGTTCGTATTATTTATATCCGAATATATTCGGCATAAGATCGTTTTCTCAGGATTTCTTTTCAATCATTGTTATTGCGGTACTTTCACCTGTTTTCCGGTTCTGAACATTATATGGGACGGAGTTGCCAAGGGCATGAATTTATGGATCAGTTACGTGTAAGGAACTCGGTATTTTATTTCAGTGAAATGAAGGTTGAAATTTTAGAAGAAATCCTATAGAAATGATTTGTTTTGCACAAGAATTGTGTGTGAAATGAGTTCAATAAATGATTGCCAAAGTATAGCCCATATAATATTCTACAGGTTCTTTTAGATCATTTTTCATCTCATTGACTGTGTTCATCTACCTGCTAGAAATAGCCCGTAACATATAATATTTCCACGTGATTTATAAAGAGATACAATTTGATACGAAACAATGTAAGCAGCAGCGGTTTCCTATTGTAAAAACTAGCTAAGTGGTAGCACTTCGCAGATTCCAAATTCAAAAGACTTTTCAAAGTTATGTGTGTATTAATTGCTAATTATTGTTTGCTAAACGGCGAAGGTATCATCGCGAGGAAACCTGCATTTCAGAGACTTTTCCATGTTAGTCTCGAAAGATATCTGCAGCTTGCCAATCGGCACTTGGCCAGCGTTTTAGACTGTGGACTAACCCTTGCCATATTGAGAAGAGTCCTGTGGCAGGTAAAGAGACAGATTATAAAACAAGATTGATGATGATACTGATGTTTTCGTAGTGTATCAAATATGTCTAAATATTATACCTACCTGTTGTAGCCAAGATTAGTCTCTGAAGGTCTCTTTCAAATTTAGTATCAGATCACCAGGTATTCTAATATAAACGTTCTAATTTCGACCACTAGTTGAACACTAGTCTACATGAAATATCAACTACCTAAATTACAACACCAACAAAACCAAAATCTAGACAGAAACACAAAACAAAAATTCTTATACAACTCTAAACTAATTCCAGGTAATTCCTAGAAGATCTAGTAAACCCTAATAGTGTCTGGAAGTAATTAGCGGCGGAGTCAAATTAGCGTCACCTGAGCGATTGTAGTAATTAGTTCTGATTCAGTAACGTACGGGGGCTAGTTGGGAGCGGGAGCGTTGCTATTAGTTTTGAGATAAACGTTCCTGTTTGACTTTCAGTTTCATTCAATGAAAAATTGAAATAATAGAAAATAATGTAGGTAGAAAGGTTAAATCAAAGTGAGACGCTAAGAGAAATCAAAGAAATAGCAGTGTTTGTATTGAGTAGAACAATTCCAAACGCCTTTCTACTAAAGGTGTTGGTGACTGTTCTACTAGTCTTACCGCACGCACACACAAACATAAACACACTATCTAGTCTTAAACTCAAATATCGAGTGGTGAAAGCCAAAATCTTCCACAAAACAATAATGATACTGGACGTAAGTACTCATATCCGTCTGTTTCGGTTTTATAAGTTAACCATTAAACAGTTCTTATTAAATTCAGTAAGCTTTAAAATTCAGCTTAAGATATTTTATTTATCCCAGATTCAAACTAAATCGCACGTAGATAAAGTGATATATTCAGGTAGCTAAGTTATATACTTTAGAATGTAACACATAAAGTAAAATAACTTAATTTATAAGCTTTCAAGATATTGGATTTTTGACGTGGAGCGGAAATTATATCGGGATCTATTAAGTACTTGAGAGTATAAATTAACACGCTACTCTATACGAGAGTAAATTCACTGAATATAGGAATTTAAACTTTCGTGGTCATTTAAACATTTGAACATGGTGCTTGCAACAGTGCCGAGATATCGGTTACTCCAAACAAAGGTACGTGGTATATATCCCGAAAGACAATTTGAAAATTCACCGAATTTCAATTTATTACAGGTATTGAACCCCGAGATGTATATATTTTAGGCCTTATAATTTGCTGGATATGTATATTTTAAGGGGAATATTTTACTGTAGCTTTCGATTATGGAATCTTAACATTTAATATTTATAACCTTTTTACTTAAAGCGGGTGTTGTGTATTAAACACAACACCCGCTTTAAGTAAAAAGGTTATTTTTTCTAATGGTCGAGTAATGCGCTAGCCATAATGTTTGTTACAAATGTCTTGGTTCAAACCAAATGGATGCAGGTAGAGATAAATCGTTCGATGCTTAGAGATAGATTAAGGAGATATAGATAAATTGTTCGGTGATTTTTAAATATTATATCTCATCATCGCCGTAGCGTATCCCGGTTGTGGTCAAGATTTTCACGTCGGCACCCTGGGTCAGCTTTCTAGTTTAACCCGACTTGACAAGGCACATTAGCTTTCCCACAGAGCCAACTTCTAGTCAATTCTACCAATGTCACAGACGTCGCAGACGCAGTGCACTTGAATACACTATTCACTACCAATGTCAGTGAATAGTGTATTCAAGTGCACTGCGTCTGCGACGTCAAAAATCTTCATGACAATCAAAACTAAAACTGCACGTAATTTATATACCTACACACCTTTTATGTAATCCATATGCATTTTCAAATATAAACCAATAACCTACACTAAAACACTTCGCCTTTAAATAACTTTACTAGAACAAACATTAAAGTAACAGGAACAATAACATCTGATACACTCGCAACTCTAGATAATGAAAACTCGTATCATCTTGAAGTTTTCTCGTAACAAAATACAACAATCGAGTTATGAGTTAAGTTATTAAAAGTGCTGTTCTGTATCTCCAAAGATAATGTTGTTAAACTTACCTTAAGTTACTTTAAATATCACCTGTGTATACCAATAATACAATAAATATTATTGTAAAACAAGGACTTAACTTAGTTCGAAGTTTAGTTCTAGTTTTATCTGTGTAAACGTTATTATATTATGGGTATACTTCGCCATTACAAACCATTCCAACGAATTCATGGAAATTGCAGATACACATTATATGCGATTTTCATTAATTCGTTGGAAAGAATGCTAAAAAAAAGTAAATTATGGCAGCCTTTGATAGATGGTCTGTAATAGTGTAGCCATGATTTTACTCAGCATGTGTCACAATTGGAGAAGGATAGGATATACACCATGGTCCATGCCATATTTAGAGTGAATATACTAACCCCATTCAACACATATATTCCATCATAGCATAAAAATACGTAATATATTGCGTTAAAAAGGTATTATACTTGTTCAACTCTTAATTTTGATTAAAAAAGTATCAAGAAACTGACCAAAACATTCGTAAATACCCACAAGTACACACAGCATTCTCTCCAGAAATACACCGCCGTAAATTTTCGCCTAATGCAAAATTGAAGGCTTGGCGAAGTGGATCGGTTCTCGAGCGAAGTCGAACCGTCGCGTCGCTATCTGGGCTCCTTGCTATTATATAACTGTTTAAAGCCCGTCGCAAACAGAACTATAATATAAATATCTAGTTGTGTAACAATGTAGAAAATTAACACACACGAGGCTCCACAACCTTCAACCTCGGAGTATAGAGTCCGATCAGGAGTCGAAATATTAGCTTTTCCATATAACTGGGATGTATAAGTTATTTGATTGTACCGTCTTATAAAACTCTGTCTATTGCTTTTTGCGTGTAATTGTAATAAAAATCCATGCATAATCACAAAATTTCCACGTTTATAACAGAGAATACCTCAGGATTTCGCCCGCAGCTCGGTGTGCGTATATTATATACCTAAACCTTCCTCGGTAATCTCACTATCTCTCGTAAATCCGTCCGGTGCACTATGGTTCGTCTAGAACAAGCTAGCTAGACAAAAACAACTCTTAAATTCCTGGAAGTTAATTACTATTACGAACTCATTATCCCTATACATTGAGGATTACACCTATTAATTATCAATACTACCCTCATTAAGAGCGTCATTAAGGTATGTTTATAAGATGTTGACTATTTAAAGGGCATTCATTTGCATTTTTACATCATATTTGATAGCATTGTTTATGTCACTAAAAGAAATTTGTGAAAGTGTTTTTGTGATGGATTGTATACGTAAGGGTAAGTAGTTATATTTTATTTCATTTTCAACATGGGAACTTCATTCTTTAGTCTTATAAAATGAAATGTTTGAATTTTCACCCACTTTTTTACTCATTTTTTCAAATTCATCGGTCAAATAATAACATGTCCCCACTTGTCCCCACCGTAGAACCTATCATATACGATTCTCATAAGTGTCTAGTAGTTATACGTAAAAAAATTCATTGCGATATATTTGCACAACTAATTTTTATTTATTTTTTTCTTTCAACAGTTTTTACCGTCTCAAGAATGGATTTTTTCGAAGAATGGCTGAAACACCCGAAGGAAACGCGGAATGAGGAGCTCTTTCGGTTTATATCTTTGAGATATAATTTTGATGGTGTTACGGAGCAGTCTCTGCGAGATATTAAAGTACTAATCTCAAGATATTCAACGAAATTTGCTGAAAAGTGGAGCAGCTGTGGAAGAAATCGAGAGCGATTCCTACAAAAGTATTCGACGTGGCTGGAGGGTCTTGACATATCTTTCGATGTGTCCGTTTATTTATCTCTGCCAACTACATCTGGAGAACCGGGACCCGGAAGACCTACTAAAGATTTTGAACATTCTAGTCTCAAAACGAAGAGACGACGTGTAGACGATCTATTACAGTCCAGAAGTGCTAGTGAATTAATTTACGCCGCTGAAGTGTCAGCTCGAATCTCGGGTCAGAGAAGTGTAGCACGTCAAATTAAAGATGTGACTAGTGATCCTTCAATAACCAAGACCACGAGTGAAGAAAGTGCCCCCAGGAGTTTAACAAGTGAGGAAGCTTTAGCGTACTACGTTGATAGTAAATCAAGTAGCCATAGCTATAAGCAGACTTGGAAGTGGAGTATTAAAGCTGGACATAAGGTGTTTCCGTCAATGTACAGTGTTAGAAAGGCTAAAATAGCCTGCTACCCGTCAGGTGAACAAATTACAGTCAATGAAACGCATGCTGAAATCAAAGTTCAGGCAATTCTTGATAAGACTGCCGAACGTTTAGTTTCAGCAGAACAAGAAGTTGTTCATAGTCTGTTACCTTGCACGTCATTCACATTAATCAGTAAATGGGGTTGTGATGGAAGTTCCGGTCATAGTATGTACAAACAAAAATTCACTAATTGTGACGATAGTGACGAGTTTTTATTTGTATTTTCTTTCGTTCCTCTTCAATTGAAAGATGAAAGTGGTAATATTGTGTGGCAGAATCCTCGGCCCTGTTCTACAATGTATTGTCGGCCAATAAAGTTTATCTTTTCTAAGGAAACGAAAGATTTTACGATTTCGGAAACCAATAAGGTTTTAGAAGAGATAAACGCTTTATTGCCGTCAACCTGCAAGGTGATGGAGACCGAAGTATCTGTCACACATGTTATGCTTTTAACAATGATTGACGGAAAAGTTTGCAATGCTCTGACCGAAACTTCTTCCTCACAAAAATGTTTTATTTGTGGGGCAACTCCAACAATGATGAATGATCTGTCAAAAGAGTTTGCTGCGGACAAAGATAATCTTGGTTTTGGTTTGTCTACGTTGCACGCTTGGATAAGGTGCTTTGAATGCTTGCTTCACATTAGCTATCGACTAAATATAAAAAAATGGCAGTTAAGAACAGCCGAAGACAAAGCTAGTGTGAAACAACGTTCAGATGACATTAAAAAACGATTTAAAAGCGAAATGGGCTTGATTGTAGACAAACCAAAACCAGGGTTCGGTAACACTAATGACGGGAACACCGCGCGAAGATTTTTTGGAAATCCCGAGGCTAGTGCCGATATTACAGGGTTAGATGTTTCACTAATACAAAAATTTGGCATACTACTTCGCACTTTATCATCGGGATATGATATAAATATTGAAAAATTCGTTAACTTAGCTCAAGAAACTAGACAACTTTATGTAAATCTCTATTCATGGTATTACATGCCCGCTACTGTCCACAAAATACTTTTGCACAGTGGCGAAGTAATTAGATCGTCCCTTCTACCTATAGGCCAGCTTTCCGAGGAAGCACAGGAAGCTCGGAATAAGGACTGCAGAAGATTTCGTGAGCACAACACACGAAAGCGATCACGGGAGGCTACGAATAGAGATTTACTTAATATGTTATTGATAACATCTGACCCTGTAATAAACGGTTTACGAGAAGTTCCTCGGAAGAAAATAGGTACGCTTCCAACTGAAGTATTAGATTTAATTGTCCCACCTAGCTGTAAGGAACAAAATGTTAATATGATTTCTACTTTTCATAGTTCTGCCCCTCACGATCATGACTATTCAATGGATGATTCATCTGATGATAGTGATGATAATGAGTAATAGATTTAGTTCTTAGATATTTTATGCATCTGTTATTAGATTTTATAGCGACGTCGAGGGATAAATCACTTTATAAAATGTTCAAAAAATATATTATACACATATGCCCGATAAATGTTTTTTTTTTTCATGATACCAGCTCAAATGACAAACTGCCTTGAAAAAAGTACCAAAAACCTTATATCTTTGCTTATTAACCGCATCTAGACATAAAAATCAAATAAAATAATTTTGTCTAGCTAGCTTGTTCTAGACGAACCATAGTGCGGTGGTTTTTGAGTTTATCGTGTTCATACAGACACACAAGACGAAAAAGAGACCTTATTTTATAATAATTATGGATATAGATATTATAGCTTTGTCAGTGACAAGCTTTAGAGTACCATATCTTGTGTAGAGTATTACTGTAGGAAGCGTGCTGTCTTATACGAGATTAAGTATTAAATTGAGGCGTTCAAATGGATCGGTGGAGCCGGACTATAACAGATAGGATGCGAGAATGTTGTGTGGTGGATCTTGTAAGATGTGGAATTTATTTGGGATATATTTTGACGATGGATTTTGTATTTTTGTGTACTAATGTTTTGGGTATGTGATGAGAATCTATTGTAGATTATTTGCTGATAAGGTTAAACAACACGACTGTATACATATTAGTCAGACTACTACAGCCTGCTTTGTTTGAAATAAATAAAACTCATCTTCAAGGGATGCAACGGACACCAAAATATTTGTAACTACCTGAATATCCCTGAAATATGCATCAGTTACTTGATTAACAAAATTTCTCATTTTATCTTGACGATAACTTTTTATTACTTTAATATATTTATGAAATGAGTATGACTTTTGAGATTTTTTGTTAGGCTGCGCTCACTTTGTACGTTTTCGTATTAAATTCAGTCGTCCGAATACCAATATATGAATTGGTATTGGTTCACGTTATTTCGAATGAAAGAAAGAAAAATGCGAATAGTACAACAGCTATAGCGGCAGTATAATCGATGTATCAGCAACCAGTAGGTTAAAGAATTTTGTAAATTATTGAAATAAACTGTTTCATAAATTATTCTTATCACATTATATAATTTGTAACAAGCGTATTTAATATAAAACTAGCATCAATACGCAACGCTTATTAGCCAACAACACGAATCGATCGTTCCGTTGATAGGCCGGTCTTCCATTCAGAGGAGCGCACAATGAAGTGCTGAAAGTTTGTCACGCATAGACCGATGGCGTCGGTATTGGTAGCTGTAGCTATCTATAGCTAGCGGTACCTATAGGCATGTGCCATGTTGATGAAGATGGGACGGAATTGATTGATAAGGGATTTTCGGAAGACAGAGGAATTAGATTAAGTGCATGAGTTTGAGGGAGTCATTGAGGGGGAGATTTTATTAATTAATGTTTAGGTAATAAGGCCTTTTACATTTATTTTAACTAGATTTTGCTGGCGGCTTTGCCCTTGTCCTAATTTTGGTTACCGCGCCAAAACTGTCAAGTTATCCTACACGCAATAACTATACTAAAACATCGTTCAAATAAGTTTGTGAAAGATTTACAGACAAACAGGCTTTCGCATTCATAATGTGGACAAAAAGGAAGTACGAAATTAGTTATAACTATCGTTATCGGAAACTTTGATATTATCATCCTTACATTATCAGCCCACTATCCCTGCATCAAACAAAATAAAATAGTATTCTTCAACAACCCATAATCTTCATACAATATACTCATCCTCCTAGCGTTATTCTAGTTAGAAACGAGTTTTTGCTTTCTAGTCTAACCAGCTTTGACTGAATATTAGCTTTTCCACAGAGTGACTGCCTGTCTGACCTACGCAACCCAAAGGGATAGCTAAATTCCATGGTTAAGATTAGTGTCAGTTTATTTACAGGTACCTACTGACCCCCTATAACGACTGACAAAGATCTTCATGACAGCTTTGACGGATGGCTAATTGTGTTCTACGAGGTACAGGGTAAGTGATAATATACAGTTCAATGCGCAGAAGTTATGTACTTCAATAAGTCAGTGGTGTGCGCTGTGGATACGAACCCGATATCCTCTGCATGGCAGTCTGTTGGTATCTCCACTAAGCTATCGTTCATATAATATACACTGCATAAAATATTTATTAAATAATATTTTTATATTTTTAGTAGTTCCTATCATTCTAGCCAAAACTGATAACTCAAAATAAAATAATTCACGCATAATTATAACGACAAAACATAAACAATAATCCTTCACCATTTATCTGCCAGATGTTCCAATTAAATTTCAAATCAAAGTCGCGATCATTAGAGCTGTCTAACTAAACATCTAAACATTGGACTTAGAGTTATTGTTATTGGCGGAAATGATTTGTTATTCAAAACGGCATTAGTATAATTAGTATAATCCGGTGGTCATCAAAAACGGAGCAGGCTATGCTAAAGATGAAGGCATTTAATACTCACGATTTAGTAATACAAATTGGAGGAAGGTTTATACATATGTATAATTGATGCGGGTGAAGCCGCTGGCGACGTCTAGTTTAGAATATTGCGCTATTCAAAATAAAAGTATTTTCCGATGTAATGGCTCAATCTTAAAATACCATGGGATAAAAGTATTTATGACAGCTTTTGTTGCTACCACAGGATTTTCAAAGTCTTTATATCATTGAAAATGATCACGACTTTTTCATTTATATATTTACAATACGATACAAATAGCTTTTGTCAATATATTCGAGATTCTTCTTCAGATTATAAGTGTTTTCTATTATTTATTAGCCACTGTTCTCTTGATATTATAAATAAATTAATATCAAACAGATTTCATGGAAGACAAAATGGCCTATTACTATCGTGCCATGCTTGTCAGGATATTGCATTCAATTGATCATTTAGTAAGCCCATAGTTCACCCTTTGAAGGATTGAAGGCAACATTTATGTAGTGAAAAAGATCTTCTTACATTATTATTATGATACATTGAATATGTTATAGATACAGTGTGCATGAACATGGATGTTTGTCTTGGTCTGGGTGTTTCTATGAATAATAATAATTGCCATTGTCCAGAACCTAGAGATCGTCGTAAAGCAGATTAGAGTGTTGGTGTTCTCTCGTTCGACTGCCAGAATATAAAGGATAAAGGTAGCGTTTTATATGTTATTTTAATGTTTTTTGTCGGAATTATCTTTATCGAAAGTATACATTTATTTTTTATTTGCATACTTTAAAATATGTACATCTTAAATATGTTTTTAAATTTTAGTATCACTTAAATCCAAAATTTTTTTAGATAATTTGAAGTATCTATTAAAGAACTAACATGAACAAGTGTTTATGAACAGTGCCCAATAAGTGTCTGTTACTCCACCATAAATAAATATAAAAGGAAACATTAAGTAAAAGTAGAATGTTTACTTCGCAATAAGTCCCTCCTTATATTTAAGAATAAACGTATACAAAGGAACAATTTTTTTTTCTTTATTGTTTTGTGGGACTAAGTGCGCTACGCGACTATGTCAGTCCCATCGTGCCCACCTAAAAACTCACACCAACTTAACAAGATTATCTTTCTAAAACAAAAGCATACAACATCTTTGCTGGATCTGACAGAGGACTCGCCAAAACACCATGGAAAGATCCTACATCCAATCGCGACACATTCAATGTTTGCATAAGTATATGCCTCTTATCACGGTACCGAACACATTCCTCCAAAATATGTAGAACATCCTCTACTGTGCCACAGACCTCACAATTAGGTGTATCTGATTTACGCATTAAGTACGCAAACTTGTTTAGAGGAATATGTCCCGACCACAACCGATGTGCTACAACAATTTGACGTCGACTCAGTCCAGCATTAGCAAACCAGGGACAAAAAGTTCTTATAGCTTATTACTTTATTGATATTCGGTAAGTTGCTAACAATGTAGCTATATGAGTACACAAGTATAAAGCTAGATTTCCACCGCGAAAAAGTTGTGAGCCGAAAATTGTTTAGCGGAGTGGACATCGTTTTCATGAACTGTGTAGGTAAAAACAATCTAATCCCAAGCATGTTTGTTGCTACAAAATATATTCAGCTTCAATTAGTAACCTTTTTACAGACTGCCGAAAAGGGATAAGTTTATTAACTAGTTTATTGTTTTAGTGGTATTTGACTTTAATTTACACCTTTTATTGTAGAATCGATCGCCACCCAGAATAAACCTTCACGTGATAATCACCAGTAAAGTTCTGTATCTAAGTGAACTATTTATATTGACTGCAAACTTGATTATCATAGGCTTTGCCTAGTTAAGAATTAGATCACCGAGTGTGAGTTATCGCTGGTACCACAATCACTGCACCCTCCGAAAAGTCAACTAGTTGATAATAATTAATCCCTCAGTTCCGCATGCCTCTTATGGACCCACAGCCTAAGATGAGTTGTTGTTTCAGAGGCTGCCCCTAATACCTAAGCCAAACTCGAAAAAATGTACGTCCCAAAGTACACACATAGTTTGGCTTGTTTTTATTTATTTGGTGTCGCTTTATTGACTCTTACTTGTAATGTTTTACTAACTTGTAATGGCGTAGTATATCAAAAGTTTTGTCCTGTGATAGAACGTACTAGATTGGACTAGACTTTTGTTTTAGTTATTAGTAATCGTGCAAATCTTTGTATATATTAATTATAAATATGTAAGTATGACATAATTATATGTTGTGTATGACATACTTACGCACCACTGACTTTTAAATTTAGGGATGTTATCCTTTGCTAAACAGTGAAGCAAAATCTCGTAAAGAAACCCGCGTGTTCGAGAATTCACTACTATGTCCTCGGAAAACAAATAATGTCTTTCAATCCATACTTAGCCAGCGTTGTGGAGCATGCTTCACCCTTCTCATAACATTCACACACACTTCTCATAACATAATGAGAAGAGACCTGTGCCCAGCATTGGCACTTTTATAAACAATCAGATTATGATAATTAAGACTTACAACTTTAACGATATGTTCATTTTAATATTCACTACGAGAAATAAAATGCACTAGGTTTCATCACAGCGGCACATCGGCAGACCCAATCCAATTTATCATAGAGAACATGACTATTATCAGGCTACGATCTTGGACAAAAAATATTTTATTCACACTTTATTCTATCTTTACCACTTTTTTAATAAAAGCTTTCTTAGATTTCGACTCTAAAACATATTCACAGTAGGATTTTAATGACAAGCTTTACAGTTTTAATCGTTATCGTAACTCAGTCCCTTGCAGTACGCTGCTGGGTAAAGGCTTCTACTTATTTGCGTCACAATAGCATTATGAGTCAATAGAACGCTGCCCTAGTATTCACTCCTCAAGCTTCCCAATAAATTATTCCCCACCAAAGAAGACATCATATGGAATTCTCCTCCTTAAATAGACAAAGCCTGGTGCAACAGATAAATAAAAATGAATGTTCCATTCTGATTCCAACCAAAGAGCAAGTAAAAGACGTTTAACGGAGGGATTTACCGAGCGTGCGATGTGTTATACACTTGACGGAGGGCGAAGCGCCTCCAAAGACACTTACACAGTAAACTAATTTTTGCTGCCCTTCGAAAGGTCAGGTAGATCAAAGGGCAATATTCATACATATGAAAGAAGTAAAAATGTGTCCGTGAACAGACTGGGGAGTTATTTGAGTTGCTTATTGATCTATTATAAAAGTACGTATATTACTGCTATTCGTATATTTAACCATTTACCCACAGAAATCAAGGAATTAATTGGTAACATCTTCAAAACAACACTAAAGAAATGGCTACTTACTCATGTATTTTATAACTTAAATGAGTTCTTTTGTAACAAATATGCTTAATGTTAAGAAATTAATTTTGTGTTTCTCTCTTGTTGCATATCCGATATGGATAAACTGTTGGACTAATAACTGTATTGTAATCCAGTTATTGTAAGACCTTTTTTGTACACAGTTACGCAATAAAAATATCTTTATTGCGTTTTTCGCTAGCTGAGGTTTTAATTGAGTATCTTTATCCTTGTTGCTTTAATGACAGGTAATAGTGTTCCAGCTTCTTTTATAGTTGTTATTTCTCTGAAATAGGTATCATGTTGAGGTTCAGACGGCGTATTCGCAAAATATATTTTCGAAAAATGTCAACTGTCGTAAAGTTTTTATTTCATAATATCGCTTTCGTTGAATGTTTCTTTCACATAAAGTCGTGATACAACTTACTTTATCATTATTTTAGTTAAGAGATTAGCCACACAAGAATTGCCTCATACAAAAACTAAAACAAAGAATACTTAATGTAAATACTGCAAAAATTATTAAAGACACCAGACTCGAAATAAAAAAATATGGAACACACCAAGTATCGAACCCGCAGTACCAGACGGCGATATGGCCGCATAAACCACTACTTCATAAGTGTAGTCATAAGTTCAAAAACATGGGGTCCGGGCCTAACATTTGTCACATGATTGTACTATTTAATGCCACTGAAAGTTCGCTGCTATAAGCTCTGTAATTTGATGCTTGTGCCCTCTTGGCATAAGTCCAGAGAAGACATGAGGTTCAAGCAACAATGTAACTGTGTCTGGCGGTGACAAATGTTCGGTGTAATGAGCGGCTTGCCTACGGTATTACTTGTGCGTCGCGTTCACGGTTGACGGCAAATTGACTCGGATGCTGTCACACCGTTGTATATCGGTTATATTCGTGGATGCACATATAAAATCAGTAAGCTCAACTTACTGATTTTATAGTTGCGCCCAATTCCCTGTGACGTGTCGTCTTGTTTGATAATTGTTTAGTTCTTAAAATTATATAATTTGGAATTAAGGGTAGGTATTTTTTGCCAAATAAAATCAGCTCACGATATTACCTCAAATTGGTTTTATTTTAATCGCAATAGGAAGAATAAAAGCTACTTAAGCAAACATTGTGAAATAAATATCCGGAGAGAACGACGTTTACATAGGTCATTACTTGGATGAGTGACCGCTCGCGTGGCATTAATATCAGAACGCTACCGTGTGTCAAAGACCCCTTAAAGCGGTCCCGGTGCTTGTCTCCGGGCATGAATCGTTAGGCCATGTCTGAGGCCTTCAGGCAGCCTGAAAACTCCGACACCAAACGACACACACTAAAATAAATAATTTCGAGTAAAGGTAATATTGTTACTATTTTTTTCCAAGTATTGTTAAGTATTCATAATTTATTATCACTGTAATAATCTAAGTTAGAATTTAAAATTCGCCCTCGTTTTTACATTTTTGTGGCAAACACAGAAGCATCAAAGAAGAAATATAACCAGTGTGATACGATAAGGTACAGTTTTGTAGTAGTAATGAATGACCTCTTTTTATGACTCGTTCGTTGTGTTCACCGAACTTAGAGAGAATTGGGTCGGCGGCGGGTACCTTACAGTATCGGGTGCGAAAATGTCATTGTATAAATTAAATAATAAATTAAAATATTAAATACCTTGGGTGCACTGTTACTGATACCAACCAACGGGAAGATGAGATTGACATCCGAATCCAAAATGCCCTCAGATGCTCAGCAGCTCTACATAAGGTGTTAGTGTCCAAACTCATAAGCAGGAAAACGAAGGTCAGAATATACAAAACAGTCATTAGACCCATTCTGATGTACGGCTGTGAGGCGTGGACACTGACACTTAAAGAAGAGAACAAGCTGTTAGTGGCGGAAAGGAAGATCTTGCGGCGGATTCTGGGGCCAACTAGAAAAGAGGATGGGAGCTGGAGGATCCGAAAGAACCAGGAGATAGAAGACCTTGTGGCCGAACCAAATATTATCGGCGAGATTAAGGCGTCACGACTTCGCTGGTTTGGTCACGTTATGAGGATGGAAGAGGATCGTGCTGCAAAAAGGGCGTATCTGGGACGACCTAGCGGTCGACGCCCGGTGGGTCGTCCTAGATATCGCTGGAATGACGAAGTCCTAAAAGATCTAGCAGGACTTCGTAGACTGGACTGGAAGGAGTGCATCCACGACAGGAAAAGGTGGAAAGATCTCGTGTCGGAGGCCAAGACTCACTTTGGGTCGCTGCGCCACCACGAATGAATGAATGAATAAAAATACCCTAATATTTTCTTTGTAGTTTTCAGAAAATTATGGTAGTTTTTTTTCGGGAAGAGGATAAGAGATTTCCAATTTGCGTTTGAGGTCAACCACTATTGGTCCATTTGATTGTTGTTCGGTAAGCAGTTCCAAAGTAGTTTTATAAAAATACTAGAGGATACCCGTAACTACGCCGGCACATTATATATTACATTTTACCGTTTCTTTCCTCTCCCATGAGATTTACTTAAAGAATATCCCTTCTTCATAGACTAAGGATTGGCCTCGCTCTGAAGCGATACCAATCATTTGTCTAGGCCCTTCTTAGTGCTCCTACAGTTGCCAAGGGACATACAAGCCCGATTTCACTTCTTACGCCAAATAGTTTTGGCTGCGCATTGCATGAAGGTCAGTTACTGAAGGAAGAATTTTATACATATTGATAAATTGTAAAATAAGAGTTACAATGTTTCAGTTGAGAAGAAAGCAATTAAAGTTTCAACATTTCCCAGAACTAGTTGAAAACTGTTTCTGTTCGGTGTAATTGAGGAAAATTCATGTTAACCGTTTTAATTGGACTTATTAATATCCATTTTTGCGCACGGTGTTCTACAAAGCAACAATATGCAACGAACATTTTCTTGCTGAAGCTTCCGTGAAAATGAGGCACTTAATTATTGCATAATTTACAAACACTCCACAATTAGTTACTTAGTTGCATAAGCTCTTTTGAAATGAGTTGACTGGCGCCGTGAAAGCTTTGTAGTACAGGTTTTCCCATGAATAACGCTGTGATTTAAACTGTTGAAATATTTGACTGGGCTAATGGACTCAAGAGCAGTTGGCATGATAGGTAAACCTGGTTTGGGATAAAACTGATTTTAAACTATAAGGGTGAGCGTGGATAGAAGTCTCTTTAATTCCGAATAGCTTGCTGTCTATTTTACTAGGCGTAGCGGCGGTTTCTTATAATATTTACTTCTAACTGAAAATAGCGTTAGTCATCGCTAAATTTGATTCAGTTAACAAAAACGCCATTTACATACCATTTTTACAAATTTCCACAATCCCCAGCTATTCCAAGCTACACTACTGCAGTGGTTTTTAATAATCTTTACCTCTTACAGATAATAGTTTAAATAGCTTATCACTACCTAACTTAAGGTCAGATACAACAGAAGGACATCAAATAAAATCCTTTTGAGTAAGAAATAAAGTAAGTATTGTAAAACAATATCGTCCAGGCAACCTCCAGAAAGGCTCATCACATGCCATTTTCGATTCAATACCAATTGGGACTGTTTCCTCAAATTGCTTCCATGTTGCTAAAAAACGCAACCATGTATAAGATACATATACGATATATAAAGACCCTTAATGAAAATTAAAATCTCATATGTGCCAATAATTACGAACAATTTTGCCCTCAGCGCCATTCCTGGGAAATTATATAGGCAGGAGAATTGCAGGCATCGACGAATATCTATATAGCAGAACCCCATGCTACCCACGTAATATATAGGGTATATATTACGTGGGTAGCATGGGGTTCTGCTGCTAAAGTAGATTAAGTTTAATTATATTTGTTTATACATTTATTATTTTTATTCATTTTGTTTTACTAACACGAATTTACTATATGGATTATTTGTGATGTGAAATAAATCTTATTGAATTGATATTCTGGCTCAAAGTCGCCATATTTTTTTTCTAGTCATTAGAAAATCGATGCATTTCTCGCGCCAATTTTTCTATACATGTCCTATGTATCCATGGATAGGTAGGTATCTCGAATAGACTTCGGCTTGGTAATGGGTGTTTTGACACCGAGTATACTGCTGACTGATGTTCATGTACTAAAAAATAAATAAAAAATATATTTAGCAGGTAGCCATTTGCTATTGAAAACAATAAAAACCTATTTCAATGTTTATTTAGGTTTCGTAAAGCAATGTTAAATAACCCACCTAGGCAAGAGTTATGTTTGGATTTGAAATTCAGGTACCTGTCTTTTAATTAGGTCATGTACATATTTTAGTGACGAAGGTACATCTTATAATTAAATCTTGCATATATAGTAAGTATTTTATGTCAGAGACACATTCTGGTGTTATAAATAAAAAATGTGTTTAACCAACATAATTATTCTCTTACCATATCAAAACGAGATTTTGAATGGTCTATTTTTAGACTAAAGTTGCTTTGCTTCCGTTTTAAGGCTGAGACATGTACAGTAATGTAACACTCGCTCGAGACTAATTTCGGTCACGGCGACTACTTCAACTCCGGGTAGATAGTTATCGCTAATGTGCTCTCATATGACTGCAATAGCCACACTTATTTGCGAAGGTCCGCGAACATTGCGGGGATGTGAGCACACCGTTATAGTAATTATAACCGATCACCACAGGAGATCGAGCTTTCAATTCGTCGAGCCTAGAGTTAAGCTCCGAACGACGATGTTTCTGAAAATCAGAAACTTTGGTTTGGGCCAGAGCTTGCAATGGAAACGTGAACCCGCTAGCCCTATTGCGAGGGCTCAATGTTAAAGTTTTATGTGACGTTTAAGCACATCTTTGTCTCGGAAGAACTGACCGCCTCGTTTCCATTTGCCCTCCTTCAGTTCGGAATAAAAGATGTGCTTAGCCACTCGGTCCTCCGCCATATGGTGACACATGACCACACCATCGAAGCTGCCTTCGGATAACATAACATTGGCTCGTTGCAGCGCTTCGGTGTTCCGCACACGGTCATACCGGATGTTAAGTATTTTGCGTAAGCATTTGAGGTGGAACTTGTCTTGTGCGCGGATATGCTGGCGATACATATTAATAAGATATTAGGCAGCACTATTGGCATTGTACCTATTGGTATTGTTCCTACCTAAATCGTAATTTTTGTACCTGTAATGTATAGAACTGTGTGAGACAAGGAATCTCTGGTGTGATCCATATGTTTAAAGTTATCAATGAGTCTACTGATTTTGGCTGACCTGCGGTAAATTTTCTAAATTGCGCAGGTACTGTATAAAATATCTCTCAAAATATGTTATCGCTTTCTATATCGCCACATCGTGTTGTTGCCTATAGCGTGGTTGACCAGAGAACCCAGCGATATTAGTGTCGTAGCTGCCACACGAATATCAATGTTTGTTCTTGTGATTGCATCAACGCCTCGTGAGTATTTTCTTAAGGGCTAGTACGTACGTTTAGCTATATGGATCGTTTACATTAACCACAACTTGTTGAGTTGAGTTTTTCGCTTAGTGAGCATTATCTCTTTTAATAACTGAACATGTACTTGATAGAACTGAAGACTATTATATATAACTAATGAAGATATTAACACTAAGTTTAACAATATTAATTCTTAATAAGATCCTTGCCCGCACTCGTAAGTACTATTACCAACAATAAAGCCCATCCGTGTGTTATTACACAAACTGGCACATAATGTGGGACCACTTGACGGAGCACAGATAGCACAAATGGACTCGCATCACTTTTGTGTACTAACACGACTGTTACTCGCACAGATAATTCTCTACTAGGGCGTGCGTACTCACAGTATTTGCTATTCGACTATACGTTTTCTGGAGTATTTCTCGAATAGTTTGATAATATTAGATTTCTTTATAAAAGGTATACAAATAATCATTTTATTTTAATTTTATTTTTCGAATAATCATTTCATTTTTGTACCAACATTTTTATTACATGTCTAATTTGTGTCCCACTGCTAGGCAAAGACCTCCCCTTCCAGCTTCCACCTGTTGCGATCACATGCGAGTTTCCGACAATCCCCACGATATGCGTCCACTTCATCCTGCCATCTCCTTCTGGGCCTTCCCCGTTGCCGTTTATTGCTACTAGGCATCCACCTTGTGGTTGTTCCTGCCCATTATGGTTCTGGCATACGGCAAACGTGGCCCACCCAGTTTCATTTTAATTAGGCAGCTGAATGGCCTACATACACAATTTTTGATTTGGAACGTAGCATTGGGGTCACCAAATTTTAGGGTTGATTTGAGGTGTAGCCTCAAATTGATAAAGTGAGTGATAAAGATTGAGAAAGGAATGTTGCGATGGTTTGGACATTTGGAACGGATGGATGAAAGAAGAAATACGAAAGAAGTGTATCGTGTAAGAATGAATGGAGATGTCGGTAGGGGACGCCCAAGACGGACGTACGCCGACCAAATAGGTGACATACTAAAAAAGGGCCAAACTAAAAGTACCCATAACCGGCGAGCATGGGTGATGAATGTCGAAGAAGCGAAAGAGGTGTGTTTGAACCGAAGCATTTGGCATTCCATAGTCTCTGCCTACCCCAATGGGAGACAGGCGTGACGATAGATAGATAGATAGTTTCTACTTATAACCTTATATCTACGAGTATGTCTGTTACAAGATACTGTAAGTCGGATCATCTATACAAATAATTTGTGACTCTACAGCGCTTCCGCATTTTGATAGGTTTCCAACTATTAGTTATGACTAATAGTTGAAAGAGCCAGAGTTGACAAAGACAAGTATTATAAGTTTCTTAGATAAATCTTCTTAACTTCTACTTCTCCATAAAAGCAAAAGAGACTCACCTTATACTATTTGAACAAAACTAAGTATGTATGTATTTTGCAGATAAATTAACAATGCAGTAGCTATCAAAATAGTCATTTGCATTAGACCATAGAAAACTGACTCGGAAAATGGAAAACAATAACATTTATCATTAAATAATGTCGAATATGCTTATAACAATGAATGGCTGACTACGGTTTTCATTCATAGAATTCGGTCAAATATTCGAATATTGACAATCTTTTATTCAGATTTTACTGCAGGGAAATATTTTTGTGATAAGTACGATGATTATTACTGTGTTTGTCTGCCAAAACCTTCCATATTCTTAGACCAAAACATGGCATTATTATTATTTTTAAAAGACAACACTCGCACAGAATGAATCATGTCTCGTCTCCATAATCACGGGGGACTTAAGGCGACTACAAGAGCTAATCGCGAGTTTTATAATGCTTTAAAGTATATGATTCAAAGTAGTTAACACAATCAGAAAAATATATGATATTCTTCAGGATATAATCTAGTTAAGTACTGTGTTGAAAACATAATACAACTAACTTTGTTCGATAGAAAAAAATCACAAAGATACCTCTAAAAAAATATTTGAACGAATAAAAACCATATTAAAATACATACAATCATTCTGATTTTTTGACAAATTATTCAAAAAGCAACATACTAGCGAAATACTGTTTTATTTTTTTAATCCAATCAATACATTTTCTGTAATTAATTTATTTCATATTTTTTTAAAGTTCTGAACGTCCCGTCGTCATCGCGCTTCTCTTTCTTATATATACAATCCGACAGTGACAGCAACAGTTCAACTCAATAGGTGTACTCGCCGCCTTAACACACATACAGCTGATACAGCTAACGGACCCAAAACACACCCTGATTGAATCAACAATTTGTGGACACTAAGTGTTGTCTCGTTTATGAATCGAACGTGACCCTCAGTGCACTAACAACACGGAGGCTACCGCTTAAAGCCTTTAAGGCCTTTCGCGAACTCATAATTACATTCGCCATAAATACCATACATAATCAATGAATCATGAAATTAAGAAAATAGCAACAAAAAATCAATCAAGACAGCCAATACCCATCGTAATTGCCTTTCAGCCACGAGAACCAATGCAGAATCTGCCATTCAAAACAGAAATCCAAACAGCTATATCTACCTACCTACCCAGCTGTAAGTACCTACCCACTACCCGTCGGATTAACTAGCTGTCACCCCCAGTGCGCCGTTTCCCGCTATTTACTTTTAATTTTTTATGTGTTCAACGTGCTGCCGCGTGTTTTTTGGCATTACACGTATAGTTTTGCAGAAAATTTAAGAAATTGGCATTTTTATGAGGGTTTAGAATTTGATTTTTATATTGTGAATTAGTGTCTCAATTTATGTTTGCTTATATAATGGGTTGGCGATAGTCTACTGGATACTCTGACAAATTGCTACGTAGAGGGTTTCGGAATTAAACAACGCACGGCGCGGTGCGGACCACTGTCTTTTCGCATTTAAGTCGTTTCGACCAACAGACTCAGCTAAGGCCACGGCGAGACAAACTGCGTACTCATTATGTACGTTTCATAAGCTTTAAACGTTGCGAACTGCAGTCTTTCCGCGGACTGCAAGGCAAAGATACATCTGGAAAAGCTTTCTGATGATACTGATTCACATTACCCCAACCAACCTTGATAAAATTAGAGCAATCTAATTTACTAAAAGCAAACCGCAATAACAATCGTACTTACCCTTACACCTGTATCCCAGTAACAGAATTTACCTTCATACATTTAAAACAATTGTTTAAACCTTCACATTACTTACAAAATCAACGACCTAACCCTTTAACCCACAAAACCTGAGTCCATTTCGAAAACTCTCAATCACCACAAAATGTCGATAATCTAAATACATATTGTCCTCTACTGGCAACACTTGATCCACTAAGAGTTAACAGCGTTAGTTAACCAAAGGGTTGCCATTACCCTATAACGGTTTACCCTATAACGGTTTACCCTATAACAAGTTTTCCCTATTACCCGGTGTCCGGTGGTCTCAGTCCGGACGTCCGGCCCGGATGAAAATTCATTTATTTATAAATACATTTATGATGCGGGTGGTTTGCTATTTTGATAGTAAAGTGTTTTAACATTTTTGTTGGAACAAAGTTTGTTTATTAGTTTTGTAAATGGCTGTTATAACAATAAATTGTTAGAGTATGTGGCCGTGTCTGGGGGTTATTATATGTCATTATTTACCTGATGCATAGTTCAAAAAGTATTGAAGTATGTACATGTGAAATGGAATATTGAATCACACGATATTATACTAAAATTTTCTAACAGTCTACTTTAATGAGTTAAAATTATTTAGTTTTTATAACAGAAAAGTACTGTAACAAGGTATTCGATAGTCAAATTCACGCTTAGATAGTTAAAAATTAACTAACCAAGCGTGGTTCACTAATTAATCAGAATGCACAGGTATGTCATTTTCAACAGCCATCTAATTTATACTATCTCACAGCTGGGCACGGGCCACTTCCGCTATGAGACCTAAGGCTTGGACGCGGGTCAAGTGCAGGTTGGCAGACTTCACTTAACTTTCGAGAACGTTATGGAGAACTCTGTTACATGCAGGTTCCCTTCCAAGATCAGTGATGCGCGCCGAAGGTTGAACCCTAGACTCTCTGTTGCAGTCTGGGAGAATATCCCAATGAGGTTATTGCTGCCGAAATGCCTACAAGCACGTAGCTACATTATTATCGTATTGACATTTTGAGTATGCTTCTATTTCTTTACAGTCTTTAAACAAGCCACAATATATCCATGTACTTTATTATCTTCATAAAATAGTGCAATATAATGTTTTACTGAATACGGCTGGATACAGCTGGCGAGCTGCAACTATGTTTCAAAGAATCATATCGCCATACGATACATAATACGAAACGAAGATACGACTGCACTTCCTACAAACAAATATAAAATGTAATATTTTATGTATGTTTTCAACCTCTGTGGTATCATGTGTATAAGATTTTAGGTAAATGACATGTTGTTTCTTAAATGCATCTTAACTTAATCCCGTGAGGACATGTTTTTTGACATTTGACTGTGACGTCGCACCGTCCCTCACCTCAGGCACTCCACTTTGGGCCTTTAAATACGGCCGTGCGGCGATGACCGGCTTCTGCGCTCACCCATAGTCCGCGTAAAGTTGTCAAGGCCATCAGCGGCCAACAACTAGTCCACACACACAAAAAAATGACCGGTCCTCTTTCTTCGGCTGCGTGGCATCAAGCTAAGTACTCCAGCTGCTTTCCTGAGCGACACCGAAAACGTATTCCCAGGCTTCCCGAAGATTACGCCGAATCACACGACTCTGGTTCTATTTTTGTAACTAGTACTATAATTTGGTTAATAATTTTCCATTAAATACGTTGCTAAAAGATGTTTAGATTTTATACCGAATTAAACAGACTTTTGTTTGTAACCAAAATTACGATTTTCCTTTAACCACGTCACATGACATACAAACAAACAGACAACTAGCGACGGAACTGATTGACGGCAAAGCAACTAGCTGACGAAAATATCAAACAGATTTTTACGCTTGCTGTACGTCGTCGTGTTTAATAGTACTGTCAGTTTCATATTTTCAGGCTGGCTGTTGCAGCGGAGAAGAGTTGATCTGGGCTTAAAACAGCAGCAAAAACGTAGCTCCAATGGAAAACATTTTATTACCATTCTATTACTGGATTTCGTTGGTACTTATTTGAAAGGTAGAAATATCAATGGCCTTTTTCTTGCAGTTTTCATTAGTCATGTTCACGGGACTGTCGAATCTGATTGTGACTGATGAGTCACATTATTTGTCGGTTTGTTAGTTATCGTGCTAGTCTAGTGCCCTTTCACCGTTTTCGTAACGTCTTATGAGATCAACCTGGATACTAACCACTGAGTTCTATATCTCATCATGGATTTGGAGATTACAGACGTATTTTTTTTTTCAAAATATGTCTTAAATGTATCTCTAATATCCATGAATAAATCGTATATTGAGACCGGCGGTAAGTTGCATATGGGGCAAAAAGAAATATCACACAATCGGCAGCCTCAGTTATTTATTTATTTATTTCGTACATGGAAAACTTACCTACATCTAAAGATATTGTGTTTGATAATTTGTCACTTAATGTTAACTTTTTTCTTGTGCGTTAGTAAAATGGCCATTCATAATAATTGATCCTTAAATCATAGCCTTAACTTATAATTCTAATAATTTACTAAAGCATCAAAATGGTCATCAAAATAGCTATTTTATAGTCCTTCGACATGTCCCGATAATATAAGCCATGGTTTATGCAAAAACACATCCACATTGATATCAAATAAACTCCGTCAAACTATGTAGTGCACAATAGACGGAGATCCGATAAGAATAGCAATAAATTAAGCCAGTTGGCAGAGCAATTACGTACGAGGCAGAGTGCCAAGGCCTTTGTTTGTTTCGTTACACCTTTCAGAGTCAAGTAATTGATCACTATATCAGTTACGGAGTGAGGAAATTATTGGCTTAATAATAGTAATTGTAAAGGTGAAATACTTCCTATTTGCCCCAAGAGTTCCGAGACGTCTTGGTTGACACCAGTCGTAATTTTGGCTACAATAATATTAATATGATTACGTTATAAATCACAATTTTTTTTATTGGGGTTAGACCTCTCCTAAGTTGAGTCACATAAAAATTGTGAATTATTCTATCATATCTAATTAGACTAGTAAGCGGACCCTGGGCTTCAAGGCGTGTAACTCTTAGATGCAACCGGGATAACGCTAGGAAGACTATGATTAAATTGTGAATCAATAGGAGAATTTGGTTTACTATTCCTTGGTGGCCAGGTAGGAACGTTCAGGGTCTGATGTAGATGTTCCTATCTCTTCGTGATGATACTATTTGTTTCGTGTATTATCCTTATTTGCCTCTTACGACATCCAAGAATAAGTGACACTTCATGTTCCTACACCCAATTTCACAAAGATATCAAATTGTTTGAAAGTATTTAATAATATAGCATAATATCGATTTAATACGTATTTTTAACTATGTTTTCTGATTTTAGTGCGCAGCATTGAATAAGTGTGTTATTTTATTATGATAGCTGACAAAATAATTAGTTATACTGAAAGCCGTAACAAATATTCGCGCCTCACATAATTGAACTATTTGTGGCAATTTCCCAAATCTATTTTATGCATATGCTGACCATTCAAATGCCTCACTATTCGTGAAACCAAATTAATTTATCACAACAAAAACTAACATGCGGCGATAGCCCAGTGGTGTACGTAACGGACTGCCGAGACGATGGTCTTGGGTTCGATCCCCAGGTACCGCGGGCACATACCTCTGACTTTTCGAAGTTATGTGTGTATTAATAAATGTTAACTATCGCTCGTTTAATAATGTGGCCGGTAGATGGCAATAGGCCTCCCTATTACATTGGGACCGAAACATAACTGGCGAAGTGTGGGTGTGTAATGCACCTCTGCCAACCCTTCAGGGATAAAGGTGTGAAGTTATTTTATTATGTTTTCTTAACAAAAACTAATAAAGGACACTAAAATAAATAAATAAATAAAGGTCAAAACCTACGAAAATACTTCTTTATCCATTCCTAAAATCATATCGCCGGCACAATCGGGCAAACTGCCACAGCGATGGAAGTTGCAACATTTCTCTAGCGCCAGTCAGAAACAAAAATCTAAATTGTGATTGTCTACAGTTCTACAGAATTTTACCGTCTGTTTAGCTTTTCGTCACAGCTGCAATTTTATTTATAACTAGCTGACCCAGCGAACTCCGTATCGCCTTTTTAAGAGTGTTTATTTAATTCCCTTTTTTCCAAGCCCCTTTTCCAAAGTTACCATTGACTTAGCGCTTAATCTCTTATCATTTCAGAGTCTATAAATGATGAACAAACATAGATTTTTAAATAATATTGAATTCCCCATTCCTTAAAATATTGGCAACGATACCCATATCAACTTTAAAAAAAATCCCGTCCGCCATCTTTGATTTCCTATCCGCCATCTTTGATCATGAAATAGATGTTGTATTTGGATTCACCATCCCTTAAATCATCAGAGACGACACCCATATTGATTTTTTAAATTTTGCCTATCCACCATCTTTGATTTCCCATCCGCCATCTTGAATCACGAAATCGATGTTGTATTTGGATTCCACATCCCTTTAAACATCGAAGACGATACCCATATTGCTTTTAAAAAAAATCCCATCCGCCATCTCTGATCATGAAATAGATGGTGTTTTTGAATTCCCCATTCCTTAAAATATCGGAGACGATACCCATATCGACTTTAAAATAAATCCCGTCCGCCATCTTTGATCACGAAATAGATGTTGTATTTGGATTCTCCATCCCTTAAATCATCAGAGACGATACCCATATTGATTTTGAATTTTTTTCCCATCCGCCATCTTAGATTTCCCATCCACCATCTTGAATCACAAAACAGATGTTGTATTTGGATTCCTCATCCCTTAAAATATCGAAGGCGATACCCATATTAATTTTTTTTAAAATTCTCATCCGCCATCTTTGGTTTCCCGTCCGCCATATTGGATCAATAAATAAATTTCATATTATTAATCAGCGTCCCGAAAATCTTGAAAACGATACCCATATAGATTGTATCCTATTCGTTTAGCCTTTTTCTGCCTTTGACCCAACCCTCCCCCTTCTCGTTTGACCATTTTATTATTTTTGTCTTGCCCCTAAAAGTTGTGGCGTAATTTTATATAGCCTATAGCCTTCCGGAATAACTGGGATATCGTATAAAATAATATTTTTTCAGATCCGACCGGTAGTTCCTGAGATTAGCGCGTTCAAACAAACAAACAAACTCTTCCGCTTTATTATATTAGTATAGATAAGCCTTTATTGCTGCAACTAAACAATAAAAATTATAATTAGACTAACTTATAAACTAACACGTCTGTTTCCCGGTTTAGTGATCAGCGTGTCTTGTGACACATAGGCCTCTTCCAGCTGCATCCACTTTTTTCTGACTCTAGCTTTTCTTGACCAGGTAGCGTCTCCGACTTTCTTTATGTCATCCATCCATCTCTTTACCTGCCTGCCTCTTTTTCTTTTACCATCGCGAGGTTGCCACTGCATTATGATCTTAGTCCATTTTGTTCTGCTGTCTCTTGTCATATGTCCTGTCCATTTCCATTTCAGCTGTTTTAATTTCTTTATAATATCTTCCAAAAATAAGATCCACAATCTTATTTTTTCTTATCTTATGCGGTCTTTTTTCGTAACGCCTATCATGCTCCTTTCCATACCTCTCTGGCACGTTCTCAGTTTTTGGAGATGTATTTGGTTTAGTGCCCAAGTTTGGCATCCATATGTCAGGCATGGCAAGACACACGAATACTTTTTCTTCGCTACCATGGAAAACTGTTCGCTTTTGAAAATCTCTTTAAGTGACTATATATTCTATATATTCCATGCATTAAGCTCTTCTTTCGATTTCTATTTTCGTTTGATCTCTGAATGCAATCAGTAGACCTAGGCATGTATAGGTGCTCACGTATTCAATATTTGCATCATCTAGTGTTATAGCTATTTCTTCCTTGTTCGTCATTACCTTTGTTTTAGATTTATTCATGGTCAGACCCATTATTCTGCTTGCCTCTGCCAACTGATTCAGCATATGTTGGAGCGTAGTTGCGTTGTCCGCGAATAAGACTAGGTCGTCCGCGAATCTCAAGTGGTTGAGTTTTTTGCCGTCTATATTTATGCCAATTTTTTTACACTCTAGATCCCTGAATATACTTTCCAAGATTGCAGAGAAAAGTTTTGGGGATAGTGGGTCTCCTTGTCTTTCACCTTTAGCTATCGGGAATTGTTCACCCGTTGTTTCTAATTTTATTTGAGCAGTGCTTTTCTCATATATATTTTTTTATGAAACGTATGTAATTTTTAGGGGCACCTTGTTCGACTAAAGCCTTCCAAAGCGAGTCGTGATATATTGAGTCGAATGCTTTGCTGTTATCCACAAATGCTATATATAACGCCTTACTGTACTCTGAACATTTTTCTATTAACTGTTTTAGGACATGCATATGATCGATAGTAGAAAATTCTGCTCTAAATCCTGCTTGCTCCATTGGTTGCTGCTGATCTAATAATCCTGTCAGTCTGTTTAAAATTATTAAAAAAAAATGGGTTACCTCTTGTTCCGATAAAGTGAAAACTGTGGAAAAGTTGATATTCTGCCATATCTGGTTAGACAAGTTAGCGGGCTCCATCGCGTGGAAGTCTTGGATGCAATCGGGATAACGCTAGGACAATAATGATGACCTCTTGTTCCGATACGCGGCCCCCACGCCAGCGAAGCCGTGCACAAAAGCTAGTTGTTTTATAAACATTTGAGAAAATGTTCAGTGCAAGTCATTCATAGGACTTCATAAGTCAGGTTAAATATTGGTTACAAAAAAGGCATTTTACACACGGTCACCACGTTAAACTAGACATAATGGCCTCTGTACTGTTCTTATGACGTAGGAAATAAGCAATATACCTAATCGTATAGGAACTGGATAGCTTGAATTACGAGGTTCAAATCGAATGAAGACCTGTGCGCATATAAATCAAACATCGATGACAGCGATTCTAAGGCCATCTATGACAACATTATGTAAATAATATATTATACCAAGCAGTAAAGAAATTTGCTACACATTGTAACTGTCACTGTGGCGCATCTTGTACAGTCAGTGTCTGCGATCTACAGAGCTCGGGATCGATTCTGAACTATGAGTACACTTTTTGGAAATATTCTGTGGTGTGTTAAATAATGGTAAACTACAGAAACAAAAGGAAGACGAAAATAACATAAACATGACACAAAGAAAACATTGATTACCTTAGAGATTAAATCCGAGTGACAGGCAATTTTTTGAAATTTTTTGCTAAAGATTTTTTTTTTTGACATTTTTCTACAGAATTTTTTGACATATTTCTATTATATTTTATTGCAATTACATTTTTTTTTTTCTAATTTATTGAATGAAATGGATCTAGACCAGAATATCACACAGAGGAGACGTAAGGCGCGTCGAAGTTCTGTGGGTGACATCTCGAACATGGAAAGTTCTCTCTTCGATGTGTCTATGACAAGTCTGCCGCATACATCATTAAACGACAGTCAGTCAATAGTTGACCTTCATGAAAAAATCAATAGCCTATCACAACAACTAGCAAGCGCTCACCAGGAAATTGAGAATCTCAACAGTGAAAACTTTCGTTTGAAGAGTGATTTGCAGAAAAGCCAATTGGTTATAGACAATTATAAAAAGGTAACTTTATCTGAAACCATGTGCGCGACCCCTTCATCAGCACGCAAAAGGCGTAATAAGAAGGCTTGTTTATATAAACCTACATCGTTCAAGTCACCAAATAATATTACAATACCTGATAAAGAATTATCTAGCCGTGATGCGCAAACCGTGAGTATCCAGGATACAGAGTCTTCACTTTTGAACCCTGAGCATATAAGTGCTGTCACTTCCGACCAAGATAAGTTTACCGAGGCAAGTCCATGTGTATCTTCTAATGGCACCAGCGTTCAAATTACGGCTTGTCGACCTTCTATGTCATTATGTAACTTCAAAAAATCACCTTCAGATGATTCAAAGTCCAAGTTCGATAAAGTCATTATTATTGCTGACGATCAGGGGAGACACTTGCGGCATACTCTTCAACGTTTAATTGGAGAGCGATTCCAGATAACCTGCTTCTGGAAACCGGGTGCAACCTTTCAGGATGTACTCATGTCAGAAAGCTTAGAAATAAATAGTCTCACCAAGAATGACTATCTCATTGTACTGGGAGGTATGAATGACAGGTCTCCAAGTATTTTTAATATTTGTGTTAGCAATTTTTTATGTCGTACAAGAAACACAAATGTACTTTTTTGCGAAATTCCATTTAATAAATATTTAAGAGAATCAAAAATAAATTATGAATTAAGATTTATATGTTCGAAATTTGTTAATGTGCAGTACATCGACATGGGTTTCTCTGTTTTTATGCCCAGACTGAGCTTATTTGCTTTTCATGTATCTCAGATATTGCATAGAGAAATTTTACGTCAATACAATAAAATTAAAATGGATCATTATCAAAATCACTTAAAACAAGGTATCAATAAAGCTACTCAGACACACAGTGTTACAGAACCATACAATTTAGATGACAACGTTTGTAACATTTCTAGCCCTATCACAACAGATCCATTTTTTCGTGTATAACAAAATCAATGTACTGCATCAAAATATTAATGGCGTTTTAAGCAAATCTGATCTTTTAACTTTGAATTTAGAAGGGCTTTTACAGCATGGTAGATCTATTGATGTAGTATGCCTTACTGAACATAACATGTTGAAAAATGACACCAAATTACTATATCTTCCAAACTACTCTATGGCAGCTTCTTTTAATAGAAATAATAGGCGGGGTGGTTCTTGTATATTGGTCAACAACAGACACGACTATAAAAATATCCCGACCGTAGAAAAATTAAGTACTATCGGCGTTATGGAGTGCTGTGGTGTTGAGCTGTCTGAACATAAACTTATAATAATTTGTATGTATAGACCGCCACGGAATAATAAACAACAGTTAGATAATTTTTTTAGCGCATTGACCTCTTTACTTCATGAATTTTGCTACTCAAAAAATAGGGTTATTGTATGTGGTGATTTTAATATAAATACACTGACATCTAACAATCAACGTGACATTTTGCTTCAAATATTGAATAATTACAACCTTAAACTAGCCATTAATGAACCGACTCGCTTAGAAAGCGGAACATGTATTGACAACTTTTTTCATAATTTGAGAGGATGTAACTATACAATTTATGACTTTGCTCTTTCAGACCACACAGCACAGATTTTAACTTGTCCAGTAAAGAAATGTTTTACTCTCACTCATTGGTACATTGAGAAGAGAAATTTGAGTAAAGAAAACATAGAAACATTTAAAAAATGCCTTCGGTCATTAAGTTTTAACGATGTTTACAAAACTGATAATCCAAATACTGCCTTTGACATATTTTATGACATTTTTTTTACTTTTTTATGATTTGTGTTTCCCTTCAATATTAATTAAAAAGTCTTTACGTAACAACCCGAAATGGTTATCTAATGGTATTCGTAAATGTTCGAAACGTAAACGGGATTTGCTTTGGCTTTATAGGAAAAATCGCACTAAAGACAATCGACAAACATTTAAAAGCTACTCTAAGCGGCTTAATAAGATAATAAGGCTAACAAAAAAGTCACAGAATGATTATTTAATCAAAACGGCTGCGAACAAGAGTAAAGCTACGTGGTCGATTATAAACCAGTGTAAAAATAACATACCTAAGGAGACTATTTCTCATTTAAATGTCAATGGTAATATTATCAATGACCCTACTAGCATCGCAGAAGCATTCAATACATATTTTACTATTCAAAATCATTTAAATAATGGGCAAAACATTTGCAATATTCAATTTACAAGTGCATCTAGTAAACTTAACAAACAATATAAATCTATTTTTATGTCACCTACAACCCCTACAGATATTTGTAAATTAATTCAATCATTGAAAAACACAAGCAGTACTGGCTATGACAAGGTTAATAGCAAAATTTTGAAAGAAGTTAAAGAAGTGATTGCGCCTGTACTAAGCCATATCATTAATAAATGTATAGGTACAGGTATATTTCCTGACAAACTAAAAATAACGATAATAAACCATTGTTTAAGAAGGATGATAGGCACAGTATAAAATGTTACAGACCAATAGCACTTATACCAGTTTTCTCTAAGGTGTTTGAGAAAGTCATCTATACAAGTCTGTACCAATATTTTGAAAGAAATAATTTATTTGTAGAAGAACAGATAGGTTTTAGAAAAAACAAATCAATTGATTTAGCAGTGTATAAATTAATTGAGAATGCAATGACTAGTTTAAATAATAAAGCTCTCATATCAGCGTTGTATATGGACCTTACAAAAGCTTTCGACTATGTTAATCACAAAATCTTATTACTAAAATTAGAATCATATGGGGTCAGAGGTAATGTTTTAAAACTCGTAGAGTCCTACCTCACAAATCGTAGACAATGCACACAAGTTACTCGGATATGCCCAAAAACAAAGAATGAAACTGTCTATTCATCGCAATATCGTGTAGTCACTCAGGGCGTCCCTCAAGGGAGCGTACTAGGTCCCTTATTATTCATTATCTACATAAATGATTTGCCCAAGGCTATTAATAATAATATGGTGTTATTTGCCGATGATAGTACGGTTTTGTTCACCAGCAAAGAAAAAACAAGTTTAGAGATTGACATGACTGAGACCCTAAAAAAGGTTGTAGAATGGTTGAGGTGTAACAATCTAATTATAAATTTTGAAAAAACGAGTTTAATGACATTTAGAAATAGGAAAAATTATTTAAATAATCTGAATGTGCAATTTAATGGACAAAAAATTCATGAGGTGGAGAGCGCAAAATTTTTAGGTATTTATCTTGACTCTAATTTTAACTGGAAAATTCACGTCGAAAGTGTTTGTACTAAACTTAACAAATTCGCCTATGCACTTTATATGCTGAGAAAAGTTGTAAATCAGTCTGCTGTAATCACTGCTTATTATGGGTATGTAGCGTCGATTTTGAGATTTGGTGTCATATTTTGGGGTAACTCAGTAAACAAAGAAACTGTATTTAAGGCCCAAAAAAAATGTTTACGATCTATATGTAACATTAAGACGACTGATTCTTGTAAACCCTATTTTGTAAATCTCAAAATTTTGACATTGGCGTGTATTTATATTTATGAGGTATCTGTGTTTGTACACACTCATATGGCCTTGTTTGAAAGATTAAAGAGTAAGCGACTAAATAATAAAATTTCCTATCCACAGAACAATACATCACAAATAAATAAGAGTATACTTTGCATGGCACCTCGAGTTTACAATCATTTGCCAAAATATATAATGGACAGTGCTAGCACAGATATCTTTAAGTATAAATTAAAACAATTATTGACTAATAAGGCTTATTATACTATTCAAGAATATCTAAATGACAAATTTAATTGATTTGATGACTTATATAATAATTATTAACGCTAATGAATTTAAATTAAATTTACGTAATTAACAAAATATTGACATTGTATAAATTCTAATTTCACTGACTTGTTTTAATCACATAATTGCAAAAACTAAGCCTAATAAGCATACAAATATAATTGCACGCTTGACAAGCTGAATATAGCCGAACCATTGTATTTTTTCCATCCATGTACTACCTATATTCGCAAATAAACGATTTGAATTTGAATTTGAATTTGAATTTGACTTGTCGCTCTGTGTACCTGTAGCGTTCTTAAGCTATGATGCTGCGAGTAAAATGATAGCACATCGTGTATGCGAAATCTGTTTGGTAGATCTTGTATGAAAGATCAAGAAATATTATCAAGCCCATAGCCACAGAATAAACAGTACTTACGTACAGAAGCACCACTTGTCAAACCAATTCATTGAAATTGCGACTCTTGCTACTAAGCAACAAAGTGCAATTCAGCTCGCATAAGCACTCAGTGCCTACTGCGATATTCACCGAACCGTTCCCGCTCTTTTCAAACATATAACGCTCTCGCTGTCTGGCGCGGAGTGACGCGCTAGCTGTCGCGCTAGGGTTGTCGACTTGCCGCTGCTACTATAATATTTATTCATCGTCTATCTACCTACTTGACCACGTACCTAATAATAAATAATCATCCTATAAGTATCCTATCCCACTATTCGAGTTTGTAGAACAAAAACCACAAAAAATCTGGTCGTTTACATTTTCACTATACTAATTCTTAGTTATTTCCTAAACGCGTGGACCGATTTACATGATTCAAACAGATAAAATAGTTTCTGAACTAGATCTTTAATTTGACACCATAATCGTTGGGATATCTCAACAAACAAAAATAATAATTTTCAAGTTGCTCTCGTAAAATAAATAAAATCAAATTTTCAAGTCGACAACCCTTGCGCGATGCGTCGGACGCGGGCTTGGAAGCCGCGCGAAAGTGTAGGCACTTATTGCTGTAGGTACGGCCGAGTGAAGGAGGCCTGCCATAACATTTCACCTTTGTTTAAATCCATTAAGATTATATTTTTAACGTAAGGTTATTTGCTTGACTTTTTGTTGGCAGGGAGTGCAGGTTTAGTGTATCGAGGTATTAACACTAGCGTTTCACTGTGTGGCCTATATATTAATAAAATAAACAATAAGTGTGCGACACATGTAAACAAAATCAATTTAAAAATTGATATTTGGTCAACGCTTCAGTTGGTGCCGGCCAATATTCGAATCAAATGAAATGTTTTGTTATATTACAAAAATATTGAATTTATGCACAATTTTTAGTAAGTGCAAGTGCTGTCAATTCAATATTCATGTTTGCTCGTTTGCCACCTATTATATGAAAAGGACAAGTTATTTTATCTATATATAATAATAATAATATGTATAAAAGTTTTGCGTTACTGACTGAATGACAGACAACGCACAAAACCATGAGGTTTACGGCACGGAATTTCTCAAAATTGTGACAGAATTGGCAAGATACGGTTAAATTAAAATAAATGTCCGAGCGTTGCTACGGACATCCCTTAATATATCATATTTTGATTATGATTATGGGAAAAACATTGTTGTTGAAAAGCAACTATCTCATTGTTAGCCTAATACATTTCGACGGAGAATACAACTTTCATTTTATACATTGGAATTAAATGTAATTAGTCAGTGAAACCAATTTAACGCGATAAAATCCGTAAACTGTAGTTTAATTTCAATGTGTATCATTCGCGTAAACCCAAGAAGATATTATTAATTTTGTAGTTAAAAATATATCGTACCTGTTAATCCAGTAACAATTCCATTGATATATCCGTCACATTGACCTTGGGCATATGATATTCACACAATACCGGAGCACATTAAACCCCAACGTGCTTTTACCCCAGCCTTCAGAATCCACATCAGTCTACCTGTCGTCATCATAATACTATTTACATACAGCTAACGCACAAAGAAATTGACGATGATTTATTCGTGTTCAACGGAAAGTAACTTAATATTATTATGTTAGAGTAAAGGGTATGAAAGATATGGCTTAATTTAAACGTTGGATGAGAAAATACTTTTTATTTGTATTTATAGAGCTAGGCAACTATAGCCTTACGCTGAGGTTCTCGGATCCAAACATAATTATATTTTGTAAATGTTTATTTCCAACATACACAATCATAACATACATACATACATATCGTCACGCCTTTTATCCTCGAAGGGGTAGGCAGAGGTGTATTCCTACACCCACTTTTCGCCAGATATACTTTAGTCCCACGTAATAAGGGGCGAGCCTATTGCCGTACCGGGCACATTTCCAGACTCCGTGCTGCTACTGAGAATTTCGTGACAGAAAAACCCAATAACACTGCCCGACCCAGGAATCGAACCCGGGACCTCCCGATTCCACGCGCACATTTAGCCGCGAGACCAACGAGGCAGTCGTGTAGGGTTTGATGTCGAGTTTTCCGTCTCTACGCAAAGATGGTATTTGCATCGTGTTATCCCTTAGTCGCCTCTTACGACACCCACGGGAAGATAGGGGGTGGTGACACTTGTATTCTATGCCGTCAACCACACGATCATAAGTTTGAAAAATAACCAGGAAGGATGTCATAACTTTGTCTTAAATTAACATAATACTGAAATTTCACACAACAATATCTCAATTTCAAAATACAATAACTATTATAATAATAAACAAAAAAAAACACATAATATGGAAATGGAACATTTAAGTTATGGTTAAAGAGATTGAGGTGCTCCACAAATAATGTTATTCACAAAAACTGTAGCTAATAAAGGTCAACCCTAATCAAGCGGTCATCTTACAAAATCGTTCAATATTTTTGTTATAACCCAACTTGTGAAAATAAACACATTCACATTAAATCTCGTACTCCAGTAACGGTCAGGTAAACAAATTCTAGAATGGCTCACACGTAAAACTATCTTTAACTTACCTGAACAAAAGCTACACTTTATAATTGCTGGGCACATTCATGTATAATCAAACCTTAAGCTCTAGATTATACAATTCGAAATAAGTTAGAAGTCTCACTATAATATGTGTGTCTTGTGTGTATACATTCATGCAAAATTCAACCTTAATATCGAAGTTATAGAATTCAAAATAAGTTGAAGTCTCGCTATAGGTGTGTACATATTATGAAAACAATAGAAGATCGTTAGCGGCGTGACGAAAAGGTCCTTATTGCGAGAGAAGTGGACCGTGTCCTCAAATGGTAATGAAATAGGTACACTAGTAGCTTCAGTCACGAATTGATCGAAAATTTATTGACATACAATATTTGCCTTTACAATATTTGACTTTGGAAAAGATGATGCTAGATGACTATTGAATGTGAACTGAATTAAACAATAACTATTCAAATGATGTAATAGTTATTCTTAAATTAGATAATGCATTAATTAAATCACTTTTTTCATTTGCTCGTTTTTATCCATATTTAGTAAAATTATAAAAATAAGAGACTTGTGTTACCCTTTACAATCCAAAACTGATGAATATATATTTTTTTTACTATTAGAAAATTTCTAACAAGCTTTCTATTGTGCCATTACTCATTAGTCTCAGGGGAAAACTTAATTGTAAATTCCAGTGAATATACACTTGTGGCAGGTAATTGGTAAAATAAATGCACTTTAAAATTTTCCTAACCTTCACTAATCACGATGAGAAAGGTTACATAGCAAAAGCAGAAACATTTCACGAAACACCGAAGGATCATAACCAACCATCCCTCATATAAAATCACTCCAACGATTGCACAGCGGCCGCGGCCCCTGTCACTCAATACCTCGTCATAGTGAACTACAAGTGATGTCTCCACAATGGCACAAAAGCTCCATATGCGGTGCTCCAGTGCGATGTCTCTTTCAACTTAATCTGGCATGAAAGAGAGGGATTAACTTCAATCTGAAAAATGCCACGCAAAGAGAAAATGGCTGCAATGCTGTAAATGATTGATTACGGACTTCAGAGAGGCAGCATTTTTAGACTGGCCGGAATTCTATTTTATGGGACGATGAAATCTAACTGCAGGTAGATTTGAATTGTGAAATGTTTTAAAATATACCTGTTATTTAAGTGTTAAAAGTATCGTAGTGGGCAAAATAAGGTCAACTTGGTTTTGGATAATTTAATACGAACATACCCTCGAAAAGACAGTGTTATGCGCCATGATTCTGAAATCTCCACTAGACTATAGCTGTTCTCATATTTCTGAGTTTATCTAACTATATTTATCAGTTATCTGAATGCCTTAGTACAAGCTCTGCTTAGCTTGTGATCAGATGACCGTGCGTAAATTTCGCCTGATATGATATAAAAAATTGGGCAAGTGCGAGTCAGACTCGCGCACGAAGGGTCCCGTACCATCCATATGTCTTGGTTTGGGTGTTTCTATGTATAATATGTATGTATTTACAAAAAAAAAAGTATATAAGTATGTTTATCCATTATCTAGTACCCATAGTACAAGCTCTGCTTAGTTTGGGACTAGATGGTGTTGTGTGAATGTGGTAGAATATTATTATTATTTTCTTTATTTCACATTTCTCTCATAAAATATTAACATATTTTTAAATATATGATATATAAAAAAAATACATTTAAAAATATAACAATATCCTATTTGCTGTGTGGTTGACGGCATAGAATACAAGTGTCACCACCCCCTATCTTCCCGTGGGTGTCGTAAGAGGCGACTAAGGGATAACACGATGCAAATACCATCTTTGCGTAGAGACGGAAAACTCGACATCAAACCCTATACGACTGCCTCGTTGGTCTCGCGGCGTAGGTGTGCGCGTGGGATCGGGAGGTCCCGGGTTCGATTCCTGGGTCGGGCAGTGTTATTGGGTTTTTCTGTCACGAAATTCTCAGTAGCAGCACGGAGTCTGGAAATGTGCCCGGTACGGCAATAGGCTCGCCCCTTATTACGTGGGACTTAAGTATATCTGGCGAAAAGTGGGTGTAGAAATACACCTCTGCCTACCCCTTCGGGGATAAAAGGCGTGACGATATGTATGTATGTATGTAACAATATCCTATGGAAACCCACCAGTATCGGGAACAGGCTCCAAGCTACTGGTGGTTAGGGCTCGAGAGAAAGAAACCTCCTCACTATGCGTGCCGTGTTCAGCAGTACTGCCTTCTGTATCAGGCCCCTGACCCAAGGTTCCAACGCGAGCCTCCTAAGATGTTGGGCGAGGCTCTTGGGTATTAAACCGTTCACTGTAACGATTATCGGCACAATAATTGCTGAATCAACATCCCACATGTCAACAATCTCGTGAGCCAAGTCCAGATATTTTATCTGCTTGTCCTTCTCAGCCTTCACGAGATTGCCATCATGAGGGATGGCAACATCAACAATTATTGCCCGGCGCTCTGATCGATCTATCAACACAATATCAGGTTTGTTGGCAACAACAGTCCTGTCTGTGATGATAGATCGATCCCAGTACAACGTGATATGACCATTATCCAGGACAGGCTCTGCCACATACCTGTAGTACGGCACCTCACGGTCGACAAGCCTGTATTTCAGAGCAAGTTGCTGGTGAATGACCCTGGCTACTTGGTTATGCCTGTGCAAGTACTCACTGTTAGCAAGACAAAATTCCATTTTGATAGAATTACTAAAACTTTCAGTAATTTTTAGTAAATCTATCAACTGTGAATTGGTGTGAGCAAACAACTTTAAGTCATCCATGAACAACAAGTGGGATATGACCTGACCGCCCCTGCGTAGCCTATAACCTAACCCTGAACCCTCTAGTAATGTACTAAGAGGATTCAGCGCTAAGCAAAACCACAACGGACTCAGACCGTCCCCCTGGAAGATACCCCGCTCAATTTTAACAAGATTGCCATTACCCTGGATCCGTCGGCATCCTGGATAGCCAAGAACCGTTTTCCATTGCCCCATACATGACCTTAAGAAGGTGCGTAGAGTTGTATTTATTTTATACAACTCCAACACCCTCAAAAGCCATGTATGTGGCACAGAATCATACGTTTTCTTGTAGTCTAACCAACATGCCGCCAGATCCTTTCGGTTACGACGAACTTGTTGGCTAATGGTCATATCAATAAGGAGGAGCTCCTTAGTACCACGAGCCCCCTTCTTACATCCATTCTGGGTGTGTGACATAATTGAATTGAAGTCTATGTGTTTTAATATTTTAGCCCTCAGAATAGACGTAAGAAGTTTATAGACCGATGGCAAACATGTAATCGGCCTATAATTACCGGGATCTGTGGTACTGGTCTTATAGAGCAAGTGGGTTACTCCAGTTGTCATGAAATCTGGGATCGATCCAGATTCTATGGCTGATTGAAATTGGGTTGCTAAACGGTCATGTAAACTACGTAGCCATTTCAGCCAGTAATTGTGCAGTCCATCCGGTCCTGGAGATTTCCAATTGGATAACGACCGGACTGCACTAGTGACATCTTCGCCTGAAATGACTACGTTATCCATCTCTGGAATATGTTCACATGCCCGTTCAACATCCCGAAACCAACCACCCTCAGTGTGGCCAATAGGCGCCGACCATATGCTACGCCAAAATCTGTATGTGGCATCTGTATCCGGCAACTGCCCATTAGCCACATCTTGGTCTGGTCGGTCCCAGTTTCTATAAACCCACTTTTGGTCCCTTTAAAATGTACGATTCAACATATACCGGTCCACGCGTTTTTTATATCTGCGTATCCGATTTGCCCATGCATAGACTTTCTGCTTTAGGAAGTCAATGCGCTCTGTGATTCGAGATGTATATTCATGAGGACTGATGCCAGTCCCCAAGAAGGCTCGGCGCACAAAGCGCATGACCCTGGGACGTGTATTCCCAGACCTAAAGCAGAATAGCTTACCGATAAGTGCCCTTGTCTCAGCAATACGCCGTTCAATTCTGCACTGCCACGCCGGGACAGCAGATCTTTGTCGCATGACAGTGTCATGTTCTTGGAACTTGACACCTGCCATACGACATGCCGCCACGGCGGCGCAGTACAGAATTGAGTGCGTATCACCAAGCTTTTCACTATTTTCTAGAAAACTACTTAATAGCGAATCAAGGACACCTACCAGCGCCATATTTCGTCTATGCATAGGCAACCGGGGCAGGCGGGGCCTAATTGTTGGTGACATGTACCGATATTGCTCAATCGCACATTTCAAAGCATCCATAACCTTCTCATTGTACTGAATACTTACGTTACAAACCATATCATCCACCTCCACAACGGCATCATTATTACCTGTCCGCGGTGTATCTGTGTTTACGGGAGCACTAGCGGGTTGGACGTGAACGGCCTGGCTCGTAGGTAAGTATTCTGAGCGTAGCCTATCAAGTACGACGTTATCCAGCCTGTTACTACGCTGGATAACTCGCACCTGATCCGATAATCGTTGAGCCGTAACGTTGATACCTGGTTCCAAGGCCTGAAACAGAAGGAGCATGCGACTGCGATACGCAGTGAGTTTAGTCCCCCCCTCTGTAGCCCCAAAATATGCGCGCATGACGTTTTCGTTGATGGATTCCGTCCATCGCATGCGCTGCACATTACCACCAGCAGCGAGGACCCTGTTTGAGACCGGTGGGTCTCGTGGTCCCAGGCAGGCTGGCGGCCGGCCTCTGCCTCTCCGACGCACAGGTGACGGCGACGACGGCGGCGAGAAGTACTCGTCGCTTGAGCTCGACGCAACTGCAGCCGCTGGCGATGTTGGCGGAGGCCTCGCCGGCTGCGAGGCGGAGCTCAGCGACGAGCCCGGGGTTGTTATTTGTGCTCGAAGTCGTATCGTGGCATTTCTGGTCAACATTTTTCGTTATTTATTTGTATATCTTGGTATTTCTTTTGACAGTTTTAACGTCATCGTATTTATTTTTCTAGTTGTTTTGCTTGTGATATATATAGACATATTTTATTTAGATACGTATTTCTTTGATCTTCTTGTAATTCAGATTGATTTATAATATATGTATTAACTTTGATAAATTATGTAAATTCAAAAATATAAACAACAAAATTTTAGACCCGATGTTGACAGCTGTGGTTGCCACAGATTATCATATATAATATTTTATTATTATTATTATTATGGTTCAATGTTATTTCGATCTCAGCTTACGCTGGTTTATGAAAACCTAACACGGGCTTACGCCAAGTGGTTTGGTTCATCGTGTAATGATGTGGGTGTTTGTGTGGTGGATGTGAGGAACCGCCGAACTATGGAGCAGGTATCTATTATAACTGATTTCTGCATTGCGATGTATGTAAGCTTATGTAAATCCAGTTCTCGTAATGATGTGTGAAGTGATTTGGGAATAAGTTCTGTGGATGAGATGATAATAGGTATAATTTTGACTGTGTGTTGATGCCACATCTGTCTTATTTCATCTGCAAGGGGTATATACTTTTGTATCTTTTCTGTGTACTTCTTTCTGATATTTTCCGAATTAGGAATCGCAATATCTATTAAATATGTGACATTTTTATCTTTTAACGTTAATATTATATCAGGTCTATTGTTTGTTGTGGTTTTGTCTGTAATCACGTCTCGGTCCCAGAAGAGTTTAACTTTTTCATTATTTAGTACGTTTTTTGGGTTGTATTTAAAGTATGGATCTATTTTATTAATTAATTTATATTTAATGGCTAGTTGTGAGTGTATTTGCTTTGCAACATTATTGTGTCTCTCTGTATACTGGTTATTGGCTAGAAAAGGGAACCCTCCTGTAATATGATCTATGGTTTCCTGGTTATTGTTGCATAATCTGCATCTGTCTGATGTTACTAATGGATCTTTTATTATATATTTCTGATAGTTTTATTATTATTATTTGTTTCTCTTTCTCGGGTATTGTTCTAATTTGTTAGAACAATACCCGGCCCTTTGGCAGGCGTACACGGAGACATAGGTCCAACGCGCAGAGGCCCTTTGAGAGTTTTAATCTAGAATGATATGGAACACCTACTGAGGCGCCTCCATCACCGCACTATTAAGTACAGTCACGGGTTAGCCGCAGCAGGTGAGTGTTTGAATTACAGATTGTTATATATTAGATAAAAAGGAGCCTGCGTCTGCCAACAAACAGTTCTACAGTTTGGCAGAAGTTTGTAATTTATGTAATTTGTGAGTTACATTATTGAAAATAAACATTAATTCATTCATTCGCTTTAACACAATGGATATTTTTATGTGAAATAGCTGACACAGCAAATCTTAATATAAGAAGCGAATATAGCAACTATATGATTCGTTTACATTTTATTTAATTTGTTATATAATCAGAAACAATCAATTCAGTAAACGTTAAAGAATCAAAAAAATTGTGTAATTTTTTTCACGATGACAACTACGAAAAAATTATCATCATTCAAAAATGGGATTCTTGTATTATATTCCTACCAAATAATTCTATAAAAGAAAGCTAATGCTAAGGGCGGTTTCAGATTAGCGTATTTTTCTGCGCGTATACGGTCGATTCAGCATACGCGCTTACACGCGCGCTACATTACGCGCTTCAAAAAACCAGACTCACGTAAACGGGCGTGTTCGCTCGAAATGGTAGTGACGTCTTGTCAGTGTCAACATGGATTCTGACGGCTCGTGGTTATACGAGCTTAGAAGCGCGTCAACGCTCGTACGAGTTGCGCGTGTGCCAAAAGGCGCGCCTATACGCGCCTATATGCACTTCCAAAAACGAGCTTATACGCGCGTATAAAACGCTAATCTGAAACCGCTCTAAGCGTTCGAAGTATAAGAAAACGTCATAATTATTTTCTTAAATACTTACTAAACAAACTAACTATGTTAGCAAAATTTTTCTACAAATAAATAAAACTTGGTACAAAACCGCTTGACTCATCTCCACTACATTGAAACCTACCTATCAAGTCGGGATTGTATTGCAAGCCCGATAAAAACGTGTCACTTTTGGCCTGCTTACGGCTCACCGCTGTAAGCTTATAAGTTTGTAAGCAGTTTCATGTAATTCCAGTTAAATGTTCAAGCCTTTCTTGTTGAACTGGTTTGGAGTGACCGCTAGGATCGTGAATCAAAAAAGTTTAACGTTCCGAGAAGAAAATTAAGTAAATAGAAACCTCGATATGGGGGGTTTTGTTGAAACTGTTTCTTTTTTATTTTCATTGAGACTATGTTTGACTATTTACTGAAAACACACAACCCAGTGTCTGCGTATAGTTTCTAGTGCAGATTTTATTGGAAAAAAATATATTTTTTATATTCTTCGTAAATTCTGTACTAATCGATTCTGAACTTTCGCGATTTGTATACATCATACAATTTTAAAGAAAGGAGTTTTATTTGCGATATTTAATTAATGTAAGGTATAAATATGAATAAACCCCGCCGCAGTAACACGGCTCACCAGTGTGTAAATATCATAAGTGTTGTGTGTCGACGTACCTACTGGCAGTTCGGATAAAAATAAAAACAAAAATCAAGTGAGGGTAGCTGGAGAAACCCGCGCTTCACAAGGACGGCGTTGAGATGACATCAGTCCTGCCGCGACCATGACTGTTGTTAGACTGCAGAAACGTCGGTAAACAGAGATATTTAGTAACACACAGACAGTTCGGATAAAAATAAAGATAAAAAACAAGTGACCCTCATTCTCTGTTTCTATAAAATTCTGTACTTTTATTAGTTTGTCTTATTATAACATTGTCTAAAACTGTAACTCAGATTGTAAGAGTACCAGAGCTTTTGATGCCGACATGATGTTTAGAAAATGTATTGTTAATTAAAGGTCGTGCGCGTACAAATAGTATAATTAAAGACTTACATGCCTCGGAGCCCGGGGTGCGCTAACTGGTCTTACCAGATTTGACAGAATATCAGCTTGTCTTCAATAGATAACTGAGTTTATATTTATAAGTCATCTATCTTATTTTCATGTACCCAATTACTAACGTACATATATCCAATTACTTTCGAAAGACATAATATCTTACACTTCTCCAACAACTACAAAATCACAAAAATGTATTTGTTTTTAAATTGTTGCCAACTTTCTTATAAACTGAATGTCTGAAATGTTTCCCCAGGCACAAGTTTTAAATCTACTCTGTAAGGCTGGCAATTGTAATTTAGATGTAACTGGATTATACAAAACTTGAAAGGTTTCGATTTAATTAAATTTCCTGAAGTTTAATTCTGCACGGTTATAAAATTTTAAAGCAAATCTATGTTAATATTGTCTCAGTGTTTGAATGGTGATGGTTTTATATATTTTTGTATAGACATCTCCCGCACTCACAATTTCCTATGACACTTGAGACTTTACAAACATCCGAACAGACAATATACGGGTATAAAATGGTACATATAATTGTGTATCATCTAACACAAACTACATACTTCAAAGTAAGTAATACCCCTCTTATTCACATTAAGAGTGCCACAATCAATTATCATTAATCCTCGAATGAAATGACGTTACCGTGACGTGTATCCGCCGGATGTGACGTCGAACAATAAAGATGATATAAGATAACACGCGGAACTAAAACTCACCATCATTTACATATTCAGTTTAAGCGAGCCATCGTAAATCTTTTGAGGGCGGGCTGTTCATTGTTAGATTTTGCGATTGACGCTTTGTTTTTGTATTATTATTACTTGTCGCGAAACGTGATATATTTTTATAGGTGGAAAAAGGCTATTCATGAAACTGAAATGAGAAACTAAAAGAAGGTTTCGACTTAATAAGTATTTGATAAGGAGGTGGTTACACTGATGTTTTCCTACAATGACGAGCTGACTTGATCTCTTGATACAAGCTATACACTTGCACATAAGAGGGCATAAAATATTTCGTTTATGTGGACATATACCACAAACTGCGGCAACTAGAAGCGCCTAAATTATTGTATACACGTGACGTTTTAAGCTTTACAATTTTTTTCTTAAGGGAAGTACAAGTATTGAATGAAGGAAATACAGTATGCCTGCTGTTGTCGGCTGGGATAAGGTCAATAATAGAAATTAGTATTAATTTTGCAAAAGTCGCAATACTGTAGGCAATACTTTTAATTTTCACGTCACCATACATTGGTCGATAAGCCATTATTGTAACAACAATGCGTTTAAGTGACCGTGAACAGTTTACCTTTAAGCGACAGCAGTTAGTCAACGTCTGTGGTTCACGGAACTCGTAAGTAGTCCACATGTCTCTTTCGCGTATTTTACGGGATGGTTGCTTGCTCCTTTCTAAGGTGAGCCGTTAAATTTACTGCCTTGCTTTGGATTTGGCTTCTGGCTTTTTTCTGTTTACTTATCTTTTATTGTATGTCATATTTTCGTTGAAATTCAAGTAAATAACTTGAACTTAATTTATAGGAGACAATTATTTGGCAAAAAATGTTTTATTATCTATTTACACGGCGAACAATCTCATGCTAAACGGTAACCGTATACTCAAACCAGAGACGTCAACCAATTCTCGTTAGGTTTGTAAGTATCTACATGGAACTTTTCAAAGTCTCTCAGAAATATATAACGTATAACGTAGGTAACGTAGGAGAAAATGGGCGTTCTTCGTTCCTCAGGTCTTCCTCCATCGTACATTTCAGGTAAATAAGACTCGGTATACACTCAATAGGTTTTACTCAAACTAATTAGTTCACTTCACGAACTAAATATGCACACGTAGCTCGGATGAAAATGGATTACTTTTGGAAACGCGGCGAAGTCGGACGTAGGTAGGCCACACTTGTTTCCTCCGCTGTGTCTGTAGCCAGAAGTGCCCGTTGACAGCTCCACGTTCGCTCATAAAACATTTTATGACATTGACAGCTGTCAACTGCCGACCTCAGTGTTGCCAACCATCGTATCCGAATACGCCCAAATCTATTAAGATTTGACGTTCCGTTCTCGAATCTCCGACATATATAAGTCACATTCCCTTGATGTCGAGTCTCGCCACGTCGAGTAGCCGCTACGTCTACTCCGCAAAAACTCCACGCATTTATTCCCGCCTCATCGAGTCGTTTAAAAAGTCTATTTTATTAGAGCTACGTCTACTTAACCGATGTTAATTACTACCACAAAAAAATGTAGCCTAGTGCCGCCACGTCGAATGTATGGAAAGGTACAATCAATGAAACAAGTTATTCCAATCATAATATTCATATTTATTTTGTCAATCATTGCAGTGACTTATAAAATATAAAAAAACATAACATGAATTATTTTAATTTGAGCACAGTAAATCACAGATCAGTTATAAGTATACGACGAAGTTCCCTTTAGAGAATTATTATAATTAGTTATATAAAAGTACTTCTGTGCCTATTGTTATTAATAATCACAGTTTCTTATATGCTAAATAAAATAGGTTAATATTAATTAAAATACGTTCAGATTGTATCTATTAATTCTTAACTTAAAAATCTAGAAAAGACTAAATTTTTGTTTTTCAATTATTAATTTCAGCTCAGCTTGATATCATTTTAGTTTTATATTTTGATGTTTTCCAGTCTTGATAAGCCTATATGAGTATTCATTTTGTCTTTCAAGTAATCTTCAACAATTTTTGTAATGTATTATTTATTGCTAACGACGAAAAAATTATAACACACTAGAGGATGCCAGCAGTTTACCAATTTTTTTTAAATTTACCCGTTTTGGCCGATCCCGTGGGCATTTCGGGAAATCCCTTCTTAATGCATCCCTACGGTCCCCAAGGAACATACATCCCAAATTTCAGCTTCCTGCGCCCAATAGCTTCGGCTGTAGCGTGTCTGTCAGTCAGTCAGTAACGCAAGGATTTTATACACCATTATTTTTTAATTAGTACAAAAACTTTAAGGACATATTAGCGAAGACATTATTATCATATAAGTGGCGTAAGAATTTCATAATATCTATAAATAGCAAAGTTATAATCATTTGTTTTTTGGAGAAAATCTCACCCAAATCATAGACATATTTTACAATCCATTCACTACTTCATTGATAGTACTTACTTTCCGTCCTACTCTTACGCATTCTTTCCGTCGCACTTATAATGCAGGTAGCCGTAGACAATAAAATGAAGCAAAATAATAAGTGTAGGTAGATATATTTTTTTTTTATTCTACCCACTCCTTCATACTTCATCCTGTCTTAGGACCGGCAAAATTTACCGTTTTACAAGTAATTAAATACGGAGGTAGGTATGTAAATAGAAAGCAAACACATATCAAAATAAAAGAAGGTATTCTGTAATAAAAGAAAAGAGTAATTTTGGCGTATTTATGAAGTTAGAATCGGCTGCTATTTACAATTACTATTTCATCATCATCATGTCAGACTAGAGACGTCCACTGCTAGACATAGGCCTCCCTCAAGGTTCTCCACACAGACCGATTTTGAGCCGCCCGCATCAAATTATTATTTAGTTAAGTAGGTAATATTTATTTTACTTACAAGTATTTCAATTGTTCTCCGAAATATCCATCACTATTGTCAATACACAGCACGTTTTATTTAAGTGTTTTTTAACGAGATAAGTAAGCTTCTCTGACTTTTCACTGCGTCAAAAGCGTCCAATATGCGCTGTTTCAATTGTTCGACACTCACACTCACAACGGCTCACTTTTGTACACAGTGGTGAGCATGGAGGCTAAGCTACGACCCGCCTCGACCGATCCACTGGCTTCCAAACACTTCCCTGTACAAACGCATAGCTGCACTCGCGTGATGTGAACTAATAAGCCATCCCGTTGGGCAAAAGTAAACAAACAATAATTGTTTCCACGAAAAAAACATTCGCTCGCTATCGCCTTCAATTCAGTACTGCGGCGCGCGCGCAGAGGGACAGGGGGTGGCGAGCTTCGAGTTTGCACAAATTTATCAATGGAGTAGTGGCGAGTAAAATTACTACGACAACATAGTATTTTAGTTATGCATTTACCAAACATTACGTATTTTTGTGGACAGTTTTGGGACAGTTTTGGAACTTGGTATTTTTATTTTTTACATACATATATATGATTAGTTAAAGATGCCTAGAGCCCCATTAAATTTTTTGTACTAATTAAAAAATAGCGGTGTATATTAAGATGAAATGAAAATTGGTTGTCAATTTCATTCGATTTTCGGTTGTAACTTTGTTATTTTTAATTTTACGACAAAAGGCTGCGGTACCAAAGTTGTAGAGAATTTAATTTGGATCTAAACGTACCTTGAAATTTTTCTGTTCGGCAATAGTTTGCCAAATAAATTAGAAAAGCCATTTGTAACACGGTTTTTAAGATATCGGCCGCAGGACAAGGTCTGCGACCCTCCACAAACTTGGATTTGACATTGTACTAACCCTCTCTAGGCATCTATAAAATAAAGTTGCGTCCTCTGACAAATGCACGCTAAGCCCAAGAAAATTTAACATTTCAATGGACTAGCCGTAGTATTTATGTAACTAGTTATTCAATACAGGGGGGTAGTTGGATCTATAGGTATGTTTGTTTAAAGTTTAACTTTTTTCTTTACTGTCTCACTGTTGGATCCCGGTCGCCTCTTGCCTATCTTTTCTTTTTACAAAATTGAAAAATTGCAGTTTTGTGAACATCAGTTTCCTCTATATCTATTCAGACGATGGCAAACCTTAGAAAACCACCACGTTGTCGTTGGCCCACTAATGCGGATGCGTTGTGTAGACACAACCCATCCAATCCATTTTTAGTAAACACGCAGATAAAAAAAAAAAAAACAAACTCGGCGCTAACAAGAATGTTACGTAACTTAGAAGACGGTAACTGACAAGCCATTATTCCATGTTATTATCCAAAATTACTCATTTAAGCTTATCAAGACTGGCAAACATCAAAATATACAACTAAAATGATATCAAGCTGAGCTGAAATTAATAATTGAAAAGTAAATATTTTGTCAAATTTTCTAGATTTTTAAGTTAGGAATGAATATATATAATCTGAACGTATTTTTAATAGTATTAACCTATTTTATTAAGCATATAAGAAACTGTCATTATTAATATCAATACGTACAAAAGTACCTTTATATAACTAATTATAATAATTCTCTAAAGGGAACTTCTTCGTATACCTATAACTGATCTGTGATTTACTGTGCTCAAATTAAAATAATTCATGTTATGTTTTTTTATATTTTATAAGTTACTGCAATGACTGACAAAATAAATAAAAATATTATGATTGGAATGACTTGTTTCATTGACTGTACCTTTCCATACAATCGTCGTGGAGGCACTAGGCTACATTTTTTTGTGGTAGTAATTTACGACGGTTAAGTAATAATCTAGACTTTTTTAAAGACTCGACGAGGCGGGAATAAATGCGTGGATTTTTCGGAGTAGACGTAGCGGCTACTCGACGTGGCGGGACTCGACATCAAGGGAACAAATCTCTTACGGCACCAACCACTAGTCATTTTAAAAGATATTTTGCGCTCTAGGGATATATACCGTATCCATGTATATACAGTTTTGACTCGTGGATCAAACCTACGCACTCGTCAGCGCAGTATTAAGCAATAAACATCGCAGTATTAACATCGAGGTGACTGAGGTGATTATTATATTAATTGCTACACTATCCGTGACGTCAACTCACGTAGCGTAAACCTCGATTTACTAGGCTCTATTTATGCCTTACTTATTGTAGTCATGTATCATTCAAAAGAAATTAAATTGTCAGTAATAAAGATAAAAATAAAGATATTTTAATTGCATAAAACATGGTATAAAAGATGTTATTGAAAATATAAAGTTCGAACATGTTTTGCTTAAAACTAAAGCGTGCAAATTATTAACTAGAAATAATTATATTATAAAATTGAAATACATTAAATTAAATTCATTTAAAAAAATCATTAGTACTATAATAATTGTTATTATTGAGCCATTTATACAATTGAATTTTAAATGGCTTAAAATTTAATGTTTTAAACATATCTGGTAATTTATTATATAGTCGTATACACATAGCCAAAGAATTTTTATTATATTTTGCTGATCTAGGTACCTCTTTCAGCACGAGCCTGTATTGGTCACGCCGATTTCGAGAGCTTTTATATAGTTCTTCTGCTGTTTTAAACAATTCTAAGTGCTTTCGAACAAACATGCATGCTTCATATATATATAATGAAGGGAACGGCAGCAAACCAAGTTCTTTAAATATTGGTTGACATGATTCGTCAGATGGAATCTCGTATACAGCTCTTAGACATTTCTTTTGGGCAACAAATGCTCTATTGGGGTCAGTACTATTTCCCCACATAATTAGTCCATATCGTAGTGAGGATTCTACATATGCGCGATACGTCATCACATCAGTTTTTATATTCGGAACTTTTTTTATTTGTCTCAAAGCATAGACAAATTTATTTATTTTATTGCATACAGTATCGACCTGTGCTTTCCAGTCTACATGTTCGTCAATTACTACTCCTAGAAATTTAGTTTATGTCACTTGTGTTATTTTCGGTATGTCCATGTTAAAATTAAATGTATTATTATAAGATTTACAGAGGGGTGCATAGGGTTCCCACCAAGAACTTAGGGTCGCAAGCCAACCTCACCTGCAAGTGGCGCACCTGCCGATCAACGGACGAGGCTCTGGCAAACAAAATATCCCGATAAGCGGCAATAGGCTCGCCACCTATTACGTGGGATCAAAACACTGGCGAAATGTGGGCGTTTAATATGCCTCTGCCTACCCCTTCGGGGAAACAGGCGTGAGTCTATGTATGTATGTATGTATTATAAGATTGATTAAATTGTATATATACTGATTTATTAAGATTAATTGATAAATTATTATTATTTAGCCAGCTAATTAGATTTTCTATTGTATTATTTATGTCCACTTCATAAACCAATGTTCAACGAAAACAACCATTACCAATTATTTTAGTACTACTAATTTGATTCTAAACCACAAATAGCAGATACAATCTAAGACCGCAGGCTTTTGTCTGCCAATCTGAGCGCTTACTGGCATCAAAGCTTAATTTAGGGTCGGTCATTATTCGTCCAAAAACAGCAATGTTTTGCTAATGTCCTTCTCACGTACTGGGAGCCGGATTATGCCGTGACGGCATCGGAACGGTCCGGATAATACCTGGATCATTGTGCGTTTCACAAGTGAATGATTCGGGTTACCATTTAGTTTTTGCCGGTTGTCAAGTTTCTGGTTTTTCTGTTTTGGAGGGTTGTAAAGGTTTTTGTCGAATTAAGTTACGTGACAGCAGTCCATTGTTTGGATATTTGAAAGAGGTTATCTACAATTTTCATGAACAACTGCACATAAACTTTTTATGACTAGCTTTTATGATAAAATTGAACTCCATCAGAGAGAAGACAGGCATCGAGATTGTAGAACACGACGAAAAGAAAGCAGGTACTGTACTGTACTGCTATGTGGCGAGCTGAATGTGTGTGACGACACTGTGGTCTCGAATGTTTCATGGAGTCGGTCAGGGCTTCGTTTCCAATTGCCTTTATTGGCTGGTCGAAGAAGATTTCTTCGAGCGGGTATTGCATGGTTTGGACTAGTATCAGTTTATACAGAGGTGTTGACTCCCTATAACGACAGTCACAGATTTTCAAGACAGCCAAGACAAACGGCTTAAAGTGCCCTTCTTGACACGGGGCTAGCAACTATTAACATTCAATACGCACATAACTCCAAAAAGTCAGTGGTACGCGCCGTGGATTCGACCCCGATACCCTTCGTATAGCAGTTGGTAACTCCACTAGGCTATCGCTGCCTAATAATAACTAATATTAATATTATGAAGTATACTATAATTGGTATGATAACTTGATCGCACAAAGCAATAATTACAATAGTTAGTCATCCCGTCGATTACATGTCATAACCGTCAGGACGATATATTAATTAATACATAAATTAGTCCGTATTATAACTCAGCGTGCTAACGCCAATCCCTCTAAATTCACGTCTCGTTAGCCACTAATAACGTCTAATATATTCATAACTACGTTAACTGGCGTGTCCATTTGTGTTACGATTAATGGGAGTGATAATTTGAATAAAGATTGAAGTTTCATTCGAATGATGTTAGTAGAAGAGATTTTGTAGTCTAGTAATATGACTTGATGATAGATTAATATGTGAGTGTAGTGGATATTGCTGAAAAAATAAAATAATAAATAAAAGTCAATGCAGTGAAATGATCCTAATTTTTACCAACTACGTATAGCTTTATTCTGCTAAATTACAAACATGGCAGATATAACCAGTTGGAGCAACCCAAACAATAATTTTATCGAACCAAATCTTTTCTTGAGTTTCTCCAACTGGTTAAAAAAATAAACGATCTTTAGTATCGAACCATAAGTACTTTTGTCTTGGTCTTACCTTTTCCTGCATAGCATAGTGACTTGAGATGTTGTTATGAATCCAACTCTACTGTTATATTTCACCCTCCATGCATAACTACACTTGCCTTTACATATCCTCACCCTTTTTATAACAATGTGATCTTTTATACCATAGTGAATAGTGGAATCCTGTCACCCTATCCAATTACGACCTTATTGTCGTAAATAAAACGAAACATACTCGTATTAACATTCATACAATCGTTCACAAAAAGAGACTTACCAGTCAGTTGAGTCTCTGGCATTTCATTAATCGGTACATAATTATCCGTCTCGCTCCCTCTTCAATGCTTATCACAAGAAGTGCCTTAGTACCCGTCGCTAAGACTGACTTGGGTCTAACTCTATGGTTGCAAAAAAAAAACAGTTAAAAGCCTTTGTCTCAAAGCTACCGAATTAAATTAGCATTTTTCTTCTCCATTCAAAACTGAAATCTACGTCGGAAAGATAGGGTTCACTTTTCAAAGGAGGAATAATTCGACCTCAAAAATCACAATGAAGAAAAATACTTACTTAACAATACTCCACACTCAATCAGAATATCTGATTCCTACATTAGAAGTACTGAGCTTATTTTATAAAGGTAGATGAAACGGTTCAAATAACGTCTGGCACTGCTTTGTACACATAAGATGTTATGTGTGGACAAGTTCTAGGAAAAATTGGGCTGAGTACTTATTAGAGTAAGGTAAGAGGTAAGGCTTTACGTAACCAGTTGAGTATTGAATGTCAACTTTTGTAAGGTATTTGAAGTTACCTAAGATGTTTTGATGCCCTTTGAATACGGCAAGTGTATAGGGTTAGGGTTGATTTGTATTGTATTTGCAGAATGTTATTATTTGCCTTGCAGATTACCGTTTCGAAAAATGATGGCATTGTGATCGCTTTAAGATTTGATAAAGGTTCTTGATGGGGTGTAAAAGATTTGTTATTGAATTATTAAAAATAGTCAAATGAACCTTACTTGGACTTTTTAATATTGTTATACTTAAATTTATTCTTTATCTATAATGTCTTTATGTAAGTAACCATGTCTTTTCTCACAACACTCAGGCATTGTAACTGGCTTTCAGAACTTCTAAATTAAACGTAAATATCATAGTATCATCTAGTCTTTGAAATTATAATGAGGGCTTTGATTTCGGAGTAATAGCTTGTACAGTAGACGTTTTTTATTTTATTTTTGCATCTTTGGACCAGCGAGATTACAGATCATGTGATCTTGGATTTAATGCCCACGTCAAACAAAAAATGAAGCTGAATTTGTGAAGCACGAATCATCCGACAGATTTGTCAATCAATCGTTAGTAGAGATTGGAATTGTAGACTGTAATACAACCTGGACCGTTGGCTAGTCTCCGTTATGCCCGACCACTGAAATTCGACCCACAGGACATTGTTTTACCTAGGTGAAACAAAGCTCTACATACCAATTTAGAGAAATGCAAATAAGATATTATTGTTTTGTTTATTCAGAAACATTTTATTTTTAGATACCCTTTGTATATACCTATTTACTGTCTTAAACTCGAAATAAATATTACTAAGGGGTGTTGAAGTCATTCATTTTTGCTCCGTATAAGAATCAAACCCAAAACATTCAGGCGATGTAAAGACAAACACCAAAAGTCTACAAAAACCGCAAACATCTTTTTCCATCAATGTTAAATTAGTTTTACTAAGTTTTAAAGGTAGGTAGTTCAATTCTATCAAAGTAACTGAATTTCAAAGAAAATACAAAGATCTACAGGTAATTGCTGCATATTTGCAATTGACAGTTGCAATTGTAGCCGCGAGTATAATTTTATTTATTCACAACAAATTCAATGCAAACGCAAAAGCATGTGTACATATTATAAGATTCCATTTATTTTTAGCTCAGTGTCCTTGGCGCGGCGACAAAAACTACCACTCCGCTCGTTAGATGGCGTTAGTGGAAAAATTAGATCGCGCTATGGTTTCGTTACCGCGGCGAGTATAAATAACAGCCGAGCCAAACATGAGGCGTAAGGTCAATTTTTTAAAGAAGATAATTTGTAAGATGTAGGTGCGATATGGAGGTAGATAATGCCTAAAAATAAATGATCCCTGGATATGAATGGCACAGGAACATTGCAATTCGCAAAATCAAACAGAGGTCTATATCTAACAGTGGATGAAATCGGGCTTTGGATGATAATAATGATTCGATACGATACCTGCCATTAAGTACTTATTGAGTAAAAGCATCGAATACAAAATATCAATTACAAAATTATGGATATCGAAAGGAAAAATACTCGATACCAGAGAGTATCGATATTTTCCGTGCGTTGGTTAGTATACCTAGTATTATACATATCAGCAACGGAGGAGAGGACGTGTTCGTCTTGAGCGTCGGTCGCATGATGCAGTATAGACCCGCTACGATAACCCCATTTAATTAAAAATACAAAACCTTTTTGCTATTCGTTAATAAAAACTTTTTAAAGGTTTAGATTATTTATGAAAAATATGCAAGTAGGGTATAATCTGTGTAAAAACCTGTCAAGTATGTGTCAGGAGATACATCATCCTAGGTCAGACGTACCTATAAAATATAGACAATTTTAGGTGGACGACTATAATAAAGCTTTTTATTATTTTTAAAACATTTAGGCCCTTATATTTGGCCTTTTGGTGGGTTCTATGATAAGTTTTATAATTTTTGTATGGCGACGGCGCGTCGCAACCCTGTCCATCAGAAACAGCCACGTCCATTCTGACAAGTGTCTGATTTATGAAGAATAAGTTTCATGCTATTGTCAAATTGAATGTTTAAATGTGAATGCATAAAACCATACAATTGCAAAGCAAACAATAAAATTTGAGGAATATGAATTGTTTACGTTGTTTTCCATCTCGCATAGAGTATATACTTCTCTACCACTTTTATATACACGTAGAGAGACAAAAGTTTAAGCAGGAGTGATTTTCAGTAGCGAATATGAACCTTTCACGTCACACATTATTATGATCTAACGAAAATGATAAAACAACTTATATTATTATAGTATCCTCTTGTCTGTATCTGATTTTGGCGTAAATTTGAAGTCCCCAGACAAGAGTTTATATACGTCTACTACCATCTACCACACATACATTGTCGTGTGATTCTGACACATAGTATTTGTATACTACTCCAAGGAGCAATTATTCTCTTTGATTCTGACAAAATAAACTTCAAACCAATGCTATATATCATCGATACATGACAAGATGTACGATACATGACAAGATGTACGCATGCGCTAAATTCCGTTATGACGTCACGAGCCGTTCCGCGCGCGCTTGATTTTCATTTCTTTCAGTCCACGGAATGTTTTCTGTTCAGAGCAAAATCAAACGATTGTGGTAGGCAGTAAGCTCATTTTTTATTAATTAGATGATTTTGAGAGCCCGAAAACATTACAAACCTGAAATCGGTCCCTGAAAACGGGCACCGATTTTTTTCAGCTCGGAACGGAATGAAACGATTGCGTGTTTTCCGATCAAAGCAAAATCTATCGTTTGCGGTGGTTAGTACGTTTATTTTACAAAATACATTTGATACAGTCGACAAATGAAGCTTGCTAGTCTCACGGAATTCCGTCATGAAAAAACGGCCCTGAAAATCGGATGTCTGCAGCCAGGCTTATTGGTGTTATTTCAGCTTCATGGCCACGACAACGTTTTTGTTTTGATTGATGTACAAGACAGCAACATAAAAGGCTGACTTAGGTGTTACAGATTCAATTATAAGAAAAAAAAAACTCTATGTTTTTTCAATCGTTAAGTTGTTTCTCTAAATTGCAAAGTACGTATTATATAACTACTTTTTTGAAATAACGTAATAGTACAAAATCTGCATTATATTTTTTTGACTCAAGATCCAATGACGACAAATGAGAATGCCGCAGCCTGTACCAAGTGCTTTAAAAAAATGATATACCGTAAATACTTTGACACATTTTGAATGTCATTACTAAATTATCAAACATTATTAAATCCGCGTTTACGAAATATTATAAAAAAGTAGAACTAAGATCAACAACTTCCGAATGCATACATTGTCAGCACAAAAAAAGTCGATTCCGAGCGACGAAAAATCGATTGTAATAATATTCTCAACATTAATGATTGCTTTCACGATTAAATGATTTTGTATTCAATAGAAGGTACTATGATAGTGAATTAAAAAAACTGTGTTCTGTGTGATTTTATTAAATAGAAATACATATTTGGCTACTTAACTTGATTTCAGTCTTTGGTTGAGCAATTTATTAATTAATCGATTGTTTTTAGGTGATATCGATTTTAGATATAATTGAATCGAGATAGCAACACTTGTAGGGTAACATTTGATAACTTGAGCAACTGTCAAAAGTGTCAAATGTCAACCTTACACAACGTCGTCTACACATCGATCGTGTTTGTTTGTGTTATTATTTTGTATTTATCCGTTGAGTTGAGGTTTGTTCCTCTGGATCGAAACTACGTTTCTTTTAACTTGTGACATCATTCACTTATTGAAATCGTTATAAACAATTAGAAATCAAGGACAAATTCCTTCTTTTGCAATATTTGTGACGGATTTTTTAAAATATGGTTATGTGAAAATCTCAGAACTGCGGATTCGAAAACAAAAACACTTCATGGCTACGGTAATATTAAACAATAAGCTGGCTAAAAATGTTCATTTCATGAAAAAGCAAACGGTACAGGCTTCCATACAAAAACCGGCATTCTCCTTTTGAAAATCTAAGTATCGACTCTACCGTAACAGAAATACTGTTGTTAGACACAAATCTAAAGAATCACAAATAAAAATAATGTATAATGCAAATTATACTATAGTATAAGTCAATAAAAGTTATTATACGCTAAACAAACAATATAGTTAGAGCTGTGATGTGACAAGCAGCTATCATACATAGCTTGCAAGAGCCTTCTTTCTGCAATAATACAGACATATTGACAAATTGTCAAATGATTGTACACTTTTATTTGTCGACAATTTCATTTGTCTAATCACTTCAGAAGGTTATTTACTTCCTGTAACCCTTTTATTATTGCTTCCTTCAGTTTGTACTTTTTTGGACAATTCTCCCTACTTAAGATTTCAATAGATTTAGGGTCAGTGATCGGGACAAAGGGTAACCCGTGGCCTAGTCTAATCTATGAGTTAATATTTCCTACAAAATTTCTACTAAAACAGTTCAGCAGATTTTGCGCGAGAGACTTTCTTATCATCCATCCTCACAAACCTTAACTTATAATAAAAGTCGTAGTTAGATACTGCGAAGAAATTGAAAGAGTCGTCAGAATCGCAAAACTATTATTTACGTAATTTATACTTTTCTAAGGTATGTAGTATGTACCTAAATTAATTGTTTTTAGAATCTTTGTTTATTTGTGATGTTTTGCCTTTTGTCATATTTCATGATCGGGACGGATCGGTTAACGGGATACATATTTTGTTTATAAAAAGCCATAAAACCTCACTTTAATGGCTCTAGATTTTTATAGGAAAAACCCAACGTAAATATTTGATATTTAAAAAGCACAGAGAGAAATATACGTAATTAAATTAATTATTTAATTTTTTAGATAATTTGGACTTCATAACCTTTCATTGGCAGATAGATGTATGGACTATCAATTTTATCCTTTAAGTTACAGAACCCTAAAAACGTGAGAGCAAAGCATAAGTACTAATGAATGGAAAAACGACCCTTTTATAAACAAACCGGCTTACATTATATAGATACACAGCAGCTCCAAAGGGCTCAACGAACACAGCATTGAATATTTTATCCAGAGAAGTAATCAAAAACAGAATCGGCATCATTTTTATCGCTTCCAATTACATTTGAAACTATAACAGCTGCGAAAGCACTAACAATATATCCAAGCTCGCTCCAATTTTAGACAACAGATCCTTTCTACCAATTGAAAAACTATGGCCGTATTTAAATAAATAACTCTACTGAAAACAAATTGTGATTCAAGAGCTAAAGATAAATAAACGGGTGCTGTACCTAGTTTTGTTTAAATTGTTGTCATTTTTAATTCAGTGTTGCAAAGGTAAAAAGACAATTTTGCACAAAAGGCTGGCAAGTTTACTTGCCATTTCACTAGCTGGTTTATTCCCTACATTCGTGTGCCTCTTCGAATAAGGGCTCTTTACAAATTACAAAATAAAATTTAAACTACCACTACTATGGGACGAACTTTTATCGCTAGCGATTAACATGCGAATCAACTAGCTATACATTTTGGGTACCTACAATCTGATTATATCCTTTATTTCAAGAAATAGCACAATTTAGAAATATCGGCAGCTTTCAATATAGCTGATAGGGTTCTATCTATCTATCTATATCGTCACGCCTGTCTCTCATTGGAGCAGGCAGAGGCTATGGAACGCCACAGGCCTCAGTTCAAACATACCTCTTTCGCTTCCTAGACATTCATTAACCTCTTCATGCATGCGTGTCGGTTATATGTACTTTTAATTCGGCCCTTTTACAGTACCTCACCTATTTGGTCAGCGTACTGTTAAACCCTGTCTGTGTACCCCTTTATGCCAGACATAAGCTAAGAATGCTGAGCTAGCATTTATTGTGTATCATGTAGTTTGTAAGTACATTTAGCCATTTTGTAAGCCAGTCGAGTCCCGAGATCGTAACCATTCGGTCGGCTGCCAATATAAATCCTTGTATATATTTTCTATGAACAATACATACTATTTAACCTTGTAAAATATTCTTTTTTTAAAAACCTAAATTCCGGGTCGCGCATAACATTGGTGGCAGCGTTAAAGGATTGCTTAAAAAGCGATCCCGGCACGTCTCCGTATACTTACAGTCCAGTGCGTATCCAGTACCAGTGACTCGGTCAACTTTTGTGAAATTCGGTGGTTCCGTGTTGAGTGGTATACGCCGCCCGTCCATGGTAACCTGCAAGAAAACTGTCCATACTCACCGTGTCGAAGACGAGGGCACGTCCAGCCGTAGATCCATCCAGTCCAACACCGATTGGGCCAGCCTTGTCCAGTATCCTGCAAGAGAAACATCTCCGTGATAGCCCGCCACGTATATCTTCGGGCATTGCATTCGTCGAAACATTCGCCGGCAAATACGTAATACCGCGAGTGAATAAATATATCCAAATAAATCTGTGCGCATAAAAAGTGTTATAGTGCCTTATCAGTGTGCTCAAGAATCCTGAGAAGCGTCTTATCGCTTCCGCTCTGCAGCGACGCTCGAGATGTTGTTTTGTCTGGTGCTCGCCCACATCGTACTGTGAGTTACTGTTCTATAAAAAACCCGCCAAGTGCAAGTCTTTCTGAACTTTATAATATTTGTTTTGTTCCTTACCTTGTGTTATTGTATACTGGGTTTATAACATGTCGAAACCAAAGGAAGAATCTATGTACCCTAGCGTAGTTGATCTGAATGTCCTCATCAAAGTCATAGGCACCTTCGAAGTTAAACCCTTTTCTGACCAACTGTCGAAATGCTATTAATCTCGCAACAATAAACCAACGGGACATTATATTAAAATTTATACTAAGCCGACTAGAGGGCAGAGCCGAAGCGGCTTGCTCAATAAAAGAATTTGAGGATTGGTCAGTATTAGAAGAATTTTTGAAAACTCAATTCGGTGAAAAGAAACACTATACCCATTTATTATCAGATTTACAGGACTGTAAACAAAGTAGCTCAGAATCAGTTAACCAATTTTCCTTACGTGTAGAAACGTGTCTAGCCAAGTTGTTAACAGAAATTAACATATCCATCCCTACTAAGAAAAAGGGTGAACTTAGTGGCCGTGTCGCCGCTATGGAAGATCTTGCCCTACACACCTTCATGATAGGGTTAAACGCGAACCTATCCACAATTATTCGTTGTAGAAATCCGGAATCGCTTAACGAAGCGACTAATTTCGCTGTTGCCGAGGAGAAAATTTTGAATAAAATTCACCAAGGACAACGACATAGCCTTGGTGACCGATCACGTCCCTCAACGAATCCTTCAAATAACCACAGATTTTCTTATGATAATAGTAGACCTTCTACAAGTCGTGACGCCTCGAAACCTATGGCGTCTAAACCTAACCCGCCAAAACCTTTCACGCCTAAACCGGATTGGCCAAGAAAAACCGTCACTCCTAACCCACCTAAACCCGTCCAAACTAATAGGCAAGAACCGTTTTGTCGCTACTGCAAAACTGCAGGGCACGTGTTAGAACATTGCCAAAAACGAGAATTTAATAATCGTAGATTCCAAGTTAACTTTACGCAATCTGCCAATATCGATGAGGAATCCCAATGTGTAAACAATGTAGAAGATGAGCAGTCTCCTGATTCTGACGTCGATTTAAACGCTTAAGGGACTCACGACGGTGTCACGTGAGACCCGTATCCAAATTCCAAAATGCATCCGACACCCATAAAACTTTGAATCCTTCAATATTAGTTACAACCACACGACAGGGTAACCAGCCCCAAACTGGAGGTCTTACCAACAGCGCCAAACTTGGCAAGATCACACAGCAGGGTAACCAGCCCCAAACCGGAGGTCTTACTAATAGCGCCAAACTTGGCAAGGTCACACAGCAGGGTAACCAGTCCCGAATCGGAGGCCTTACCAACAGTGCCAAGGTCATACGACAGGGTAACCAGCCCCAAAACGGAGACCTTAACATTTCTAAACCCATCAAGGTTCATGAGATCACTTCAAATCCGAATAAGTGCTCATCACCTCACGTTGTAATTGAATCCACAATTTCTGTTTGAGCTGTTCACTCAGAACATAGGGTTATGATAAATAATACCGCGATTTATGATATAAAACTCATGTATTGAGTTTTACGTAATTGATACAGTAAGATTTTCTATGGCATGCAAACATTCATTGGTCGTATCGTGTATCCTTTTGATGTGCGTCAAGGACCTTTGTTGAACCGACGGAAGGTTCAATATCCTGGCCGCATATGAGCAAAATATGCGCCTCCTGTTGTCATATCTATGGTTAAGAATTTTCCAACAAGTTTCATAATTCTCTGAGCTTATTTTTAGGTGTTGAATAAGCTTTTCGGCCTCTCCTTTCACCTTGCCCTTCAGGAACTGCATTTTCTGAGCAGGTGACAACGACGGGTTATTGTGGATTGTTTCGTAGAAGAGGTCTTTAAACGATACAAATTGTTGAAAAGATCCATGGAAAATAGGCAGTTCTACCTTCGGGGTGGACTTTTCACGATGTGACGTTGACCAAAGTTTACTATTTATAGCATTTTTTATAGTGTTATAAATAGCTTCCTGGTTAGAATAAGTTTGCTCATAGGTTTTATTTTCGCCGCATAGTTCACTATCGATGTCCCAATGCAGCTTATCTATAGTAGACCAACGTGTTTGAAGATTGTTCAGGGCATCTTCTAGAGCCCATTTTTCTGATAAATTATCTAAATTAATCGCTGATACAGTGCGATTGAAGGCTCGGAAGTTACTCGATTGTTTACGTAACATTTCTTCCACCTTGCTACTAGTGCCTCGAGACCTATTGGCTAAGCCCGATGGCCCCGCACACTCTGTGTCAGGGGTTGGGGTGACCTGAGTCGGAGTTGACGGCCTGCTCTCTACAGGATTCGAGACCAAAAGTTGTTGCTTCCCTACCGACGGCAATGGGCTTCGTATACCAGATTCCACTCGGTAACGTTCAATCATAGAGCGTACGGCGTCGTATGATTGACGCGTTTGATCGAATTGATTAGTTGTAAAGTAAGAGTGTGAAGGCTCGAGATTTTCACTCAAATGGCTATGGTTCCTTTGATATTCATTCCAATAAGCCGTAAGATTTTCTAACCTTCTCTTGACATAGTCAGGAGTTTTTCGCTCGGCTCCGTCCTTTTTAAAGTTGATACCGAGCTGGCTGATAGCTTCGGTAATTTGAGCTTGGGTTGCTAAGATCTGAGACGCCATAGTGATTGTTTATAATATGATATAAATATGGAAAGATCTTACTTGATATATTCAGCGACTGACTATGATCGATACGCGCCCTGGAACCTGGTGCGAGGAAATCCTGGGTACTTGTACCTGGTCTGCACAATCACTGATGCACTGATAGTAGTTTTATGATATATTTGATGAAAAACCTTGATAGAGTTGATTCACTTCACCAGCACTAGTTGGAATTGTGCACGTGGTACGATAAATGCTGTCCGCGTGGCACCACGAGACCGAAAAACTAACGCGTGGCTTTGATATGCTAGTTCTTTTTCCTCGAAGGACCAGTGATGTTTGAGCTGTTCACTCAGAACATAGGGTTATGATAAATAATACCGCGATTTATGATATAAAACTGATGTATTGAGTTTTACGTAATTGATACAGTATGAGTTAACTATTGCTAAATGATATGAGTGAACGCGACGCGGTTTACGTGAGCACTGATCGAACTACATCGCATAAATTCATGCATGGCGTAAAATGCTGACGCTGCACCTTTGCTGTACGATGTAACTCGTACAATTTCTGATATCCCCTTATGCCTATTAGTTGATTCAGGATCAACTGTCAGCCTGCTGAAGGAGTCTTGTTTGCAAAGAAAACCTAAAATAATCAATGATACAATCAGACTCAAGGGTATCGACCCTGTAGATGAGGCTACCTCGACTTTAGGTCATTTTCCGCTTAAACTTTATATCTCAGACTCTAAACCGATGAAATATTTGATCCATAAATTCCATGTAGTGAAGAATATTGATTTACCATACGACGGCATAATAGGCAATGACCTATTAAGTTATTTCAATTGCAATATTGATTATACTCACGATATTTTAAAGATAGGAAATTCTAAATTGAAACTGTATTTTTCCGATCCTACATATATCATACCGCCTAGAACTGAAACGGTCATTGAATGTTCCGTATCCAACCCTGAAATAAAGGAAGGGTTTATATTAGATCAGAGTTATTCTGAAAATTTATTGATTGCAAATTGCCTAGTTGCGGTGAAGCCTAACAATAGAGTAAACTTATCAGTGGTAAACACATCGGAACATCCTATTGAATTAAAATCTAACCTTAACTTAGAATTGAAACCTATTCCTGCCAACTTTTTTGAAACCACAAATACCGTACATAATTGTAAAACAAATCCTGCGTCTAAAAATAGCTTTCAAAGAACCAGAGATGTTCTCAGTCAATTACGCGTCTCACATCTGAACGATGAAGAGAAAGAAGCCCTCTACCAATTATGTTCTGATTATTCAGACATATTTCACTTACCTGGAGAGTATCTAACCTGCACAGATGCCCTCGAACACGAGATAAAAACCACAACCGATATCCCCATCCATACAAAATCGTATAGATTTCCTGAAATCCACAAGGCCGAAGTTAGAAAACAGATAGACCAGATGCTGAGCCAGAACATCATTGAACCCTCTGACTCCCCTTGGTCATCCCCTATTTGGGTTGTACCAAAGAAAATGGACGCTTCAAACACTCAAAAGTGGCGAGTCGTTATCGACTATCGGAAACTAAATGATGTCACGATAGGTGGTGACACATACCCAATTCCACAAATAGCAGAGATCCTGGATCAGTTGGGGAGCAGTAAATACTTCTCTACGCTCGATTTAGCCTCAGGGTTCCACCAAATTCCCTTAAAAGAAACCGATAAAGCCAAAACAGCCTTTAATGTGCCCGAAGGACACTTTCAATTTACTCGTATGCCTTTTGAGCTGAAAAATGCCCCTTCAACCTTTCAGAGACTGATGAATACAGCGCTATCTGGCTTGCAGGGCATTCATACGTGTATCTCGACGACGTCGTTTCGTATGCATTCGATTTGAATTCAGCCATTTCTAACCTAAAATCAGTGTTCCAGAGAATGAGAAATTTCAATTTGAAACTCCAGCCCGACAAATGCGAATTTTTAAGGCGTGAAGTCGGCTACCTAGGGCATATTATCACCGAAGAGGGAGTGAAACCCAATCCCGACAAAATAAAATCCGTGACAGAATTTCCCACTCCTAAATGCCAAAAAGATATAAAATCCTTTCTTGGGTTAGTCTCATACTACAGGCGTTTTATCCCAGATTTTCCAAGATTGCTAAACCCCTAACGAAGTTACTTAAAAAGGATATTCCCTATAATTGGGAAAACCAACAACAGGTTGCATTCGACACATTAAAAAATAGGCTTACTAACGCACCGTTACTTGTATATCCTGATTTCACGCAACCATTCATACTTACCTGCGATGCCTCTAATCATGCCTTAGGCTCAGTTCACACCGAAATGGCAGCGGCTGGAAGCGACGCGCAGCGGCCGGCATCGAAGAGAAGGCTCGCGGCTGCCCGCGACTGCTCGCGCCCGCGCGCGACTGCTCGCGCCCGCCCGCGACTGCTCGCGCCCGCCCGCGACTGCTCGCGGCCGCGCACAGCTCACGTCACGGCTTAGGCTCACGCTATTCCTATGCGCAGTTTATATTCTACATATAACGAGGAAACACGTGTGTAATTAGCTGTGAAAATTAGTATTTGGGATTTAATAGTTATTGCACGTATAATTGAAGAAGAAGAGGAAACGCGGATTCTTTGGTACACGGCCGCCCGCGCCCTTCCGCGCTTGCTCGCGGCCGCCCGCGCCTTCCCGCGCATGCTCGCGGACGCCCGCGCCTTCCCGCGCATGCTCGCGCATGCTCGCGGCCGCCCGCGCCTTCCCGCGCATGCTCGCGGCCGCTCGCGCCCGCCAGAGCGGTCGCGCGCCGACGCTGCGCGGATTGTCAAGTGATTCTATGTATTATGGTCATGGTGATAAAGACCAAAATTATATGACACTGAAACTGCTCTCCGCTTCGCTTCCGGCCGCTGCCATTTCGGTGTGAACTGAGCCTTAGGGGCCGTACTTTCTCAAGGAACTATTGGGAAAGACAAACCCATAGCCTATGCATCGCGAACTCTCAACAAAAGCGAAACTAACTATAGAACGACTGAAAAGGAGTTGCTTGCTGTATTGTTCGGATGTAAAACGTTCCGCCCCTACCTATACGGTCGCAAATTTCTCATAGTAACAGATCATCGCCCACTTAGGTGGCTTTTCAATCATAAAGACCCAAGTAGCAAACTTCAGCGATGGCGCCTCCGTTTGGAGGAATACGATTACGAAATTGTTTACCGGAAAGGGCAACTAAATTCTGTAGCCGATGCATTATCCCGATACCCAGTGAATCCCATATTTCCAAACCCTGAAAATGCTAGCCTGCCAGATGATCTCATTGACCTCGGACCTCTAGAATTAAGTCCTCATTCTAGTGAATTAAACCTTGACTTTGATAATTTAAGTATTCCTTCCCTTCCTGTAGACGACGAGAGACAGAGTCGAGATATTGTCACTGAAGAAAACAATCCTAACACCCGAAGTACTCCTGACTTACCTCAGATAGCGATGAGTCCCTCCTCTACTTCGCCGAGAGCAGTGGATGACTATTCCCAATTTCTGAAATGTAACCGGGAAAAGAACAAAAAGTTTAATACATGTATCAAAGAACACAATGAAAGCCTTACTAAAGCCCAGTGTAGTCACATTTTAGTACCTGCGTCCGTAGATCTCGATGAATCCTGTCCGTATATCCCTGAAATTATTGGAAACCTTGCTAATCCAGACGATTTTCTTAATGCTGAAAGAGAACTTCATACATTTAAAAGATTAACTGTACAAAACAAAACCGTTTGGTTGCTATTTGTTAAAGTCCATCACTTTGACCAAACAGCTTATCCCGATCTCTTCAAGATCCTGAAAGAAATAAAGAATGAATTAGTAAAACACGAAAATGTAACAGAAATAGCAATTCCTGATTTTAAAAACCCCTATGAAAGCTTATCTTTTGTTAAAATTTATAATATGCTATCATACATATTCCATGACACTGGAATTATTATAAATATTTACCATAATAGTATAATGTACCCATCCTTAAGTGAAATTAAAAAGATACTTACGGAAAACCATGACTTACCTGTTTGCGGTCATTTAGGCTCTGTTAGAATGTATAACAGAATCAAAGAAAAATATTACTGGAAAGGTATGAGGAAAGACATTGAAAATTATGTAAAAAATTGTTCAGGTTGCCAAGAAAATAAAGCCTTCCGTAAACTTAATCGGGCACCGATGCAAATCACTTCAACATCCACTGTCCCTTTGGAACGCGTCTCACTCGACATCGTCGACCCCTTACCGGAATCTGGAACTGCAAAACTTAAATATATACTTACTCTGCAAGACGACCTCACAAAGTTTTCAGCTGCATATCCTATGCGCAGTGTATCTGCAGAGGAAACCACAGATTGCCTCATACATTTCATATCACAGTTTGGGATTCCTAAAACGATATTAACAGACCAAGGCACCAACTTCACAGCGGATTTATTTAAGAAAACTTGTCAATTCCTAAAGGTTAAACAGTTGTGGTCGACCCCATATCATCCCCAAACACAGGGCGCCCTTGAGAGGAGTCACTCCACGCTCAAGGAATACCTGAAGTCCTTCGCAAATGATAACCAGGATAACTGGCCACGGTACGTTTACACTGCAATGTTGACGTACAACACTTCCATACATACCACCACAAAATTCACACCCTATGAGTTATTATTTGGTCGCATGTATAGCTCTAATGTAGAAACTACTTACCCAGAATATCTGAAGATGTAACAGCATAGATTAACTCATTCGAGAAACAAGGCAATAGAAAACCTTATTGCGTCTAAAGAAAAGTCTAAAAAGTATTATGACGAGCACACGCGTCCAGTCACTTACAAAGTAGGAGACTACGTATATTTAAAAAAACATTTGAGGTTGCGTAAAGCCCTTTCGCCTATATGGAAAGGCCCATACAAGGTCATTAAAATAAATGGGAGGAACACCCTGACCTTGCTTATTAATAGGCGACATGTTATACACCAATAAGATGAGGTCAAACTTGCCTCTAGGCCAGATGTTCCTGACCAAAGTAACATCGTACAAGAAATAGTAGATGTAATTAGTGACTAAGGATAAAATATAAGACTTAGATATAGCAATTGAATTTTTGTTACAGTAACCCTTCACTGGGGCAACAGTTCGTCGAACAGATTGCAAATAACCCTGGAATCTATTTCGACCCTTTAGGTTCTGTAAGTCTAGTTGATAGTTATCTTAGCGTAGTAATACCGGTAGACGTATCGTATATTTATCCGCATATAAATAATATATATAAATTTCTTAATAACTCTAAACGTCTTTGCGAGAGGAGTGTCACTTTTGATTATGTAGAATGCAATAACCTTTTTCGGCCACTTATCACCCGATACGAAGACATGACTCGCGACAGTGAAGCCATTTCTCATCTTACTTCCCGTAGATCGAGAAGGTCAGCCCTTCTTGGAGTAGTAGGTACTATATCTAAAAAGCTTTTCGGCACCATGGATGAGGATGACGCTATCCGCTACGATAACGCTATCCACGAAGTTCAGTCTGATCAGAAAAAACTAGCTACACTTGTAAAAGAAAATATTTTAGTCACCACTTCTATTCTAAAATCATTCAACGATACAATCTCTAGAATTAACTCTAATGAACAGGAAATAACAACAGCCATTGCATCATTATATGAAGATATTCAAAATTTGACATATGTCTCCCAAGAATTAGAACTAAGATCACGTGTCTTAGAATTAGTAAATATGATAGAAAATTGCCTATTGACATTATCTTTTAGAATCGAAGATACTGTTAACTCGATTATGTTCAGTAAGTCTAATATATTGTATCCCACAATCTTAACCCCTAAGGAACTCTTTAATGACTTAGTCAACAATTACAGATTTATACCGAACTCTAAACGACTACCTGTGCTCTTAAGCTTGAATAATGTACATATTATTTTAAACATATCCACTATATCTAGTTATCTAAATGAAAATGAAATAGTTTTCGTTCTTGAAATTCCATTAATAAGTACTACTCAATTCGATTTATATCATAGCTTACCTAGTCCGGCACCTCACGATATCGATAACCCAACTTCCTATTCCACTACTGTCCCCTCTACTAAATATATTGGCATAAGCAAGGACAAATCAACATATTGCAAACTGGATGACCTGCATACCTGTAAAACAATAGACAGTGATACTTACCTTTGCGATACTCCTATATCATACTCTTCGCTCAACACCCCCATCTGTGAATCGGAAATAATAAGTAAACCACTCACCTCTATACCGACAATATGTGTAACCAAATTCTTCCATGGCGACGTTCATATCTGGCAGCCACTACAAAATAACAAGTGGTTATTCAGAATATCTGAAAAGTCTAAATTAATTATAGAATACAACGTAACACAATTTTTAGAATTAGATATAATAGGTAACGGTATCTTATACTTACCACAAGGATCAGTAGCTTATTGTAAGGATACGAGATTAGTATCCAAGAATAATGTAAACTTAGTCTTAAAACCTGTAATGACTAAATTAGATATACTTAATGACTCCTGTTGTAACAAAGTTAATTATGTAAACGTAGCTCCTGTTTTACCAACGGTGAACTTAAAAAACATTGATTTGGACTCCGTTGCTTTTGACAACCCGGAAATGTTAAAGAGTTTAGAGTCTATTATAGAAAAACCCAATATTATAATGTATACAAACTACTATACTAATATAGTAATTATATTAATCTTAAGTTTAATTATAATTTTTATTTTATTTAAAGTATGTAAAAAGTCTGGCATACTCGGGAAACTGTTCCCTCTGAAATCTCCAGAAAATCAAAATTCTGAAACAGATTCTGGCGTTGAAATGCCCCAAATTATCCCATCACCTACTCTTCGAATTGGTTGACTTTTCCTTGAAAACGTTATTAACACATAAACTTCAGTTATTACCTGAAGTTTATTCTTAATCGGGGGGTTGTTATACCCTGTCTGTGTACCCCTTTATGCCAGACATAAGCTAAGAATGCTGACCTAGCATTTATTGTGTATCATGTAGTTTGTAAGTACATTTAGCCATTTTGTAAGCCAGTCGAGTCCCGAGATCGTAACCATTCGGTCGGCTGCCAATATAAATCCTTGTATATATTTTCTATGAACAATACATACTATTTAACCTTGTAAAATATTCTTTTTTTAAAAACCTAAATTCCGGGTCGCGCATAACAGTACGTCCGCCTAGGGCGTCCGTCCCCTACTGAAATTTCCATTCATTCTCGCACGATACACTCCTTTCGTATTTCTTCTTTCATCCATCTGTTCCAAATGTCCAAACCAACGCATCATTTCTTTTTCAATCTTTGTCACTACATCTTCTTTTAGATCACACTTTTCCCGTATCACACTGTTATGCACTTTATCTATCAAACTTACTCCGCACATACTCCTTAAAGCTCTCATCTCCACAGCATTGATTCTACTTTCATGCTTCTTCTGCCATACCCATGATTCGCTACCATACATCAGTGTTGGTTAGCTTATACAATGGTGAGTTACAATAGTTATTGCACCAGGTCAGCATTATTATCTTGTCCTGTTTCTAATTATAGTGTTATTGTAATAATAAAATTATCATTATAAATATTTGCTAGTTTATCGCCAAATCACTGAAAGATATATGATAGATATATTCAGAGTCATATCAACTTTATTTAGCTGAATTTCGAGTTCTTCATTTCTTAAGTTCCATCCAGTTTCTAAAGTTTCTAGTAGAAAATATTATAAAACTGACTGATAACTCGTTACTGTACTTGGTGAATTATGAATTCAATCCTGCATGATAGAAATAGTCGTGTGACTGACATTGTTTCATCGCTATTTTGTGCTCCCTCCAAATTCCCTGCACTCAATCACTATTCTTTAGCGGGCGTTATATTATTTCAATTACGAATATCTGTGCAGGCACAGAAATAAATAGTAATAGAATGGTGAATGTCACGTCATCGCGTACATTTCGCGCGTGCCACATTTCAGCAAGCCCCGCCCACAGTGCCGTATAGATAATGAGGGACACTAAGGAATTATTATCGATGTATGTATGTGATGTAGCTGTGGAAAATGAAATTATGTTATTATTTATATAAAAACTGACCATTGCTGATTGTCAGGCAGAATAATGTTGTACAACATGTGTAAACATATGCGCTATAGTGCAATAGTTTGACACGCGCACCACGCCCATGTCACCGTTCTATTACTATTTATTTCTGTGTGTGCAGGGTATTCAATATATCCACAAAGGCATACCAAGAGATCGACGGGACAGATAGTATCAGTCAGTATTTGGATATTAAAATATGTTACTATATATACTAAATAGATACTAGCTTTTGCCCGAGTTTCACTGTTATTTGAATATGACCTACTGAAGGTAGGTCATGTGCCATTTTCCCTATATTACTGCAAATTATAATCAACATCATCTATTGTATTTGTGCAAAAAAGTTACGCGCATCCATCCATTCGCATACTTTCACGTTTAATATAGTTCCATGTTGTAAGATACTTTTCTGTTCAATACTTGTCAAATCTAACTTGAATTTGCTTGCTGCTTTCGTAGCTGTTTTGTTATAGGTCAAAAGCTGTACGACATAGTTCTGGTCAGCATTTTACTGGAGTAAGGCCTCCCTCACATTGTTCATGATAGTTCCTCGAGCGTACGCTCGGCGTCCGTTCAGCGTGCGCCCGGCTGTCACTTTGTACTACACACTACAGAGTGAACGCCGAGCTCACGCCGGGCGTACGCTCGAGGAACGCTGTCGCCCAATGTGAGGTCGGCCTAAACACAAAACACTTAGTACGGGCAAACTAGAAGTAGCACTAAGAATAACGTTGATACCTACAATATTTTTATAGCTACGATGCTATAGAGCCACAAAGGATTAAGCAGTAATACCCCGTACAATCCTCTTGATAATAATTTTCTATCTTTATTCGAACAAGTTTTCGCAAATAATATTTTTACTGCTCAAAGAGAGGTCGCGTTATTTACGACACCAATGTCAAAGTACTGAGAGAAAACACCGTATTAAACTTTATTGGAGGTATTTGACAAAAATATGGCGTTGAGGTACCTACTCCACAAATAGTTGAACGAAAGTGCAGTTTGTTTTGAATGTTTTGGTGCGTTTCCTCTGAATGTGTGTACGTTAGTTTGTTTCTGCTTTTGGAATTCGGTTATTGGTTGTATTATTGGACTGGGTGCACTGTTTTTTCACCTTATGATGGATAGATCATTGGTGGAGGGTCAAAAAAATCTTGCCTTCTATTTTTATGGGCGCAGTCTTGATAGCTTTACCTTCTAGAAAATGGCATATTCTTGAACCAACATTTTCTTAACTATCATTTTGTAACGCAATACAAAATCTCCTATGAAATGGAAATTTTTGATAGTGTGATCAATTTCAGTTTTTTCTAATATAATTTCCTTAAAATATAATTAATGAGATAACCTTTTAGCTTATTAATCCCTATCCTTTCAAAATTTTCCTCAAGCTAAAATCTTCTCAATCTCAAACTCATTCAATTTCCATTTTAATATAAATAGTTATCTTAAATACCAACAAAATGTGAAAACAATCTTATTTGCCTTTATTATTATTATAACACTTTCGAATGGGCCTTTGTTGTCTAAATAAAGAATTATTATTATTATTATTTATTGAATGCCCGCTTTTAGAAAATAATCGGTCTTTGCTCCAGACTCAATATATCGTAAATTCTATACGTGTCGCGCTAAGGCCCAAACGATATAACCCGAATGAATTCACAAGTCACGCTCTACCCATCATGGTCGCAATACGAGAGGCAATACAAATTAGTGTCCCTCATTATCTATACGGCACTGTGGGCGGGGCTTGCTGAAATGTGGCACGCGCGAAATGTACGCGATGACGTGACATTCACCATTCTATTACTATTTATTTCTGTGTGTGCAGGGTATTCAATATATCCACAAAGGCATACCAAGAGATCGACGGGACAGATAGTATCAGTCAGTATTTGGATATTAAAATATGTTACTATATATACTAAATAGATACTAGCTTTTGCCCGAGTTTCACTGTTATTTGAATATGACCTACTGAAGGTAGGTCATGTGCCATTTTCCCTATATTACTGCAAATTATAATCAACATCATCTATTGTATTTGTGCAAAAAAGTTACGCGCATCCATCCATTCGCATACTTTCACGTTTAATATAGTTCCATGTTGTAAGATACTTTTCTGTTCAATACTTGTCAAATCTAACTTGAATTTGCTTGCTGCTTTCGTAGCTGTTTTGTTATAGGTCAAAAGCTGTACGACATAGTTCTGGTCAGCATTTTACTGGAGTAAGGCCTCCCTCACATTGTTCATGATAGTTCCTCGAGCGTACGCTCGGCGTCCGTTCAGCGTGCGCCCGGCTGTCACTTTGTACTACACACTACAGAGTGAACGCCGAGCTCACGCCGGGCGTACGCTCGAGGAACGCTGTCGCCCAATGTGAGGTCGGCCTAAACACAAAACACTTAGTACGGGCAAACTAGAAGTAGCACTAAGAATAACGTTGATACCTACAATATTTTTATAGCTACGATGCTATAGAGCCACAAAGGATTAAGCAGTAATACCCCGTACAATCCTCTTGATAATAATTTTCTATCTTTATTCGAACAAGTTTTCGCAAATAATATTTTTACTGCTCAAAGAGAGGTCGCGTTATTTACGACACCAATGTCAAAGTACTGAGAGAAAACACCGTATTAAACTTTATTGGAGGTATTTGACAAAAATATGGCGTTGAGGTACCTACTCCACAAATAGTTGAACGAAAGTGCAGTTTGTTTTGAATGTTTTGGTGCGTTTCCTCTGAATGTGTGTACGTTAGTTTGTTTCTGCTTTTGGAATTCGGTTATTGGTTGTATTATTGGACTGGGTGCACTGTTTTTTCACCTTATGATGGATAGATCATTGGTGGAGGGTCAAAAAAATCTTGCCTTCTATTTTTATGGGCGCAGTCTTGATAGCTTTACCTTCTAGAAAATGGCATATTCTTGAACCAACATTTTCTTAACTATCATTTTGTAACGCAATACAAAATCTCCTATGAAATGGAAATTTTTGATAGTGTGATCAATTTCAGTTTTTTCTAATATAATTTCCTTAAAATATAATTAATGAGATAACCTTTTAGCTTATTAATCCCTATCCTTTCAAAATTTTCCTCAAGCTAAAATCTTCTCAATCTCAAACTCATTCAATTTCCATTTTAATATAAATAGTTATCTTAAATACCAACAAAATGTGAAAACAATCTTATTTGCCTTTATTATTATTATAACACTTTCGAATGGGCCTTTGTTGTCTAAATAAAGAATTATTATTATTATTATTTATTGAATGCCCGCTTTTAGAAAATAATCGGTCTTTGCTCCAGACTCAATATATCGTAAATTCTATACGTGTCGCGCTAAGGCCCAAACGATATAACCCGAATGAATTCACAAGTCACGCTCTACCCATCATGGTCGCAATACGAGAGGCAATACAAATTAGCCGGGTAATAAGATACTGAGCTGGTGCGAATTATTGGACTCTTTTGCTACACCACTGAATACTCTTAGGATGACTGCACGTGACAAATATTCGCGGTGCTGAAAACTAGAACTTGCAATATCGGTTTTTGGTTTATTCGCTTGTGTAGATTCGGTATTTTCTGAAATTTAATGGCTAGCCTCAATGATTTTATCGCTAGAATAGAACTAAGATTCAATAAATTCAAGGCACAAAATTGGTTAACGAACGTCGTGTCTTATTGTAATTTAAGACATGTTTTCTTTTCTTTTCAGTAATTGAAGTGAAATTAAGATTACTTACGCTGCGTTTGATTACATATGAATAAACAGCCGAGGTTTCTAAAGTTAACTTCTGATATTTAAAATATACCAATAAATATCATGTTGCCCCAGGGTCTAATTACTTAGTACCTACTTTAAAGGTTCAAGGAATATTTCACAGAGTTAAAATGTTTCTTTCGAAGTTTTAAAATAAGGTACATTAGCTAGTTATAAATTTTAATAAGTTAATCATTTATTGAAAATCATGCCGAAATCGCAGATAAAGTTGCTTGTTCGTAACACTAACACAACAGTCTTAACTGCGCTGTGGATACACTTGATGTCTTAATAGCTTAAAGGAAGTTTGTAATACATGTCTGTTCATTGGAAATGCACTTTAAGACCTTGAGTATATCGTGGTTCCAAAAGTCAGTTTTACTACCTAAGGATAAGCATTATCTTTCTGATCTATTCAAAAGCAGAGAATAGTTGGTTTGGTTTTATCTGCCAGTTAATATAACAAATCAGACAGCACTGAAACTATTGGTTTGTTTAGTTTCTTAAATTAACATGTGTGACTAATGTGATAATATTAGTTGAATTTAAACTTTCGTGATCTTTGACATTTGAAAATTATCTTTCCGGATATATATACCTCTTACCGATATATCGGATACTCGAAACAAAGGTAATGAAATTAAATGAGGTAGGTACGTGGTATTTGTCCCGAAAGTCAATAATCAAATAATATTAGTTGTTTTGTAGTAGAGAAGATATTACTTTATCTTCCAGCAATAACTATTAAATAAAATTTTATCTATCCCAAGCCATTTTAATAAATCATTCCAATTCCGTTCTAAAGCGTCATGCGGCAGACTAACTTTTTAACTTCTTTACTTCACCCGGAGAAAAAAACATATTTTAATGCATGCCACCCAACTCCAGCGTGTGTTGCGAACATTTGCCTAATAACTGTTTCCGTTGCCAAAACGAAGAGAAAATATACGGAATGACAAAATTTCATTTGGCCAATGTCCAAATGTTAATGCCGCTGGGATTCTCTGGGAATTTACCCTAATATACGTAAAAACGAAGGGTGAAAATTAAATTTGTTCTTTTCTATGAAACTTTGTTTTCTATGTTCTTTGTTAATTAGACGATGTTTTTTGAGAAGGACCATCTTTTTAAAATTTATAACTAGCGGGTCATCTAAGTCAATTTATATATTGTGAATGTTTTTTTTTAAAGTCTTTATACAGCAGTTTATTTGTTCGTGCCCGTAAGATGCCCGCAGCTACGTCCGCACATTATATTTTAATCTAATTTAAACCGTTTCTCCCCGATCTCGTGGGAATTTTGGGCAATCTCTTCTTGGTACACACGGTCCCTAAGAATTTTTTTATAGTCTCACTAGACGCCGCCAGCGGCTTCGCCCGACTCAATTATACATCTAAACCTTCCTCTTGAATCATTGTATCTATTTAAAAAACCGCGTTAAAACCGTTGCGTAGTTTCTAAGATTTAAGCATACATAGGGACAGACAGACAGAATACAGACTTTGTTTTATATTATGTAGTGAAGTCCAAGGATGTTACATGGTAAATTTCAGCTTCTTGCCCAATATTCCCAATAAGTGCGGTAGTGCATTGTTTATCAGTCAGTCAGTAACGCAAGAATTGTAAAAATACAGATTGCTAGTAATTCTACCGTCAATATACACCGCTATTTTTAATTAGTACAAAAAATTTAACAGAGCACTAAGTATCTTTAACTGATCATATTTATGTAGTTAAAAAATAAAAACACTAAGTCCCAAAACTGTTTCAAAACTGTCCACAAAAATACGTGATAATTGGTAAATGCAATACTAATACTATGTCCGACCCGCGCACAATTATAGTAAAATGAACCATTGATAAATTTCCAAACCCCCCTCCCACGCCCCTCTGCGCCTGCGCCACGCCCCGACGATGCGACAAACAGTGCTAAATTGCTAGCGAAAGTAAGCGTATCTAATTTCGTTGCAAAAGTTAATTGTTTGTCTACGTTTGCCCGATGCGATGGCCTATAATATCAGTTCATATCACGGGAGTATGTAGCTATGCTTTGTGCGTTCTTTTTGAGTGGAAAAATCGCGAGTGCAGCTGTGTACCCATGGACATCTTATTGTGAGTGTACAAAAGTGAGCCGGTCAGTGTCAAACAATAAAAGCAGTGCATATTGGATGCTTTTGACAACGGTGGTGGACATTTCGAAGGACAATGGAAATACTTGTAAGTTTAGTAAATAATACGTACTTTACATATTAATTTATTTTACAACTTTATATATATATCAGATTAAAACGTAACTAAGTCTTAAAATACTATACAAAGAAATATATACAGAACAGAACATACAAAAAAATACGTACTTAAGTAAATAATAATTTGATGCGGGCGCGGGGCGGCTCAAAATCGGTCTGTGTTCTCCACACAACTTGAGGAAGGCCTATGTCTAGCAGTGGACGTCTCTAGGCTGACATGATGATGATAAAATAATATTTGTAAATAGCAGGTGATTCTAACTTCATAAATACGCCAAAATTACTCTTTTCTTTTAGTCCAGAACACCTTCTTTTATTTTGATATTTATTTGCTTTCTAATTACATACTTCCGTATTTAATTACTTTTTTTTTTTTTTTTTTATTCTTTATTGTTTAAGGAGTTTTTGTCCAAAATTGGCACGTCAACTCCATTGTGCCTGATTCCAGTTATCGGACAAAAGGACGACTACAAATTAACTAATCAGATATAATGCTGCATAATTTCCTACATAATTCGGAGGTAGGATCTGCTAAAATAGATAATATTATTCCCATATCTAACTTATTTAAATTACATTCCTTAAAAAAACGTTCTCTTTCACTTTCGTTCTTAACACACTCCATCAGCAAATGGTAAACATCCTCGACTTTCCCACATGTGTCACAATTAGGTGATGCCGCTTTTTGCATTAGATGGGCAAACTTTGCCGATGGGTAGTGTCCAGAACGAAGTCTTAATGCTAACTTAATATATTTCCTACTTAAATTAATACTAGAAGAAAACCATGGCGCACGAAGAGGCTCACTCTGGATTGCCTTATACCAAATTCCTTTTTCTTTGGACACATTATCAAAGTACTCTTGCCATTTACTAAAAACTACCCCCTTAAATTTTGAAAAATATTCCCAGTAGTCAGGTTCATATATTAGTTCTCTCCCCATTACCGGACCCAACTTTGATATCCGGTCAGCCTCCTCATTACCCCTTAAGCCTATGTGTGCTGGAACCCACTGCAATACGAGTGTCCTGCCATTTTTATTGAAGCAATGGATAAAATTAAGTATATCGTAGGCTATCGATGCACCTCTGCAATCAGAGGCGCACCGAGCCACGTGTTGAAGAGCACTTTTGCTGTCTGTAAAAATTACGACGTTATGAAAATGATTTTCAAGTGCATAAGACAGAGCATTACATATTGCAAGTAATTCCAGCGTCATTATGGATACATCAGTGGTAATCTTAAAACTAACCTTATAGTTTAAGTTTTGATGATAAAATCCAGCCCCCAATCCCTGCACACTTTTTGATCCGTCAGTAAAAATCTGGCACCACCCCTCATATTTCGAAGCTAATTCGGCAAGAACCTCATTTTTTAATAACCCTGGGTGATATATGTGTTTAGGGTGGTTTACACATTTTAAGCTACTTTTTATGCTGCTTTGAACATTGATAGCAGATACCCATATGTTAAGAGAAAACATTTTAAGTACATTTATGCTAGCAACCGATATCTGCCCCAATTCATCTAAAGTGGAGGCTAGTAGGGGTTTCTTTTTATTTGTCCAATAACTATTACGACAAGCTGAGCTTAATTCCGAAACTGTTATATGGCTGATGTTATTGGAATATGACATTCCTCTCAAAACAAATTTATATGCTAAGTATTGTCTTCTCAAAGACAATGGTAATATATGCAATTCTCTTTCCATCACATGAATTGGTGTACTTTTTATGAAACCTCCTACTATTCTAAGGGCTTGATTTTGTAACTTATCTAATTTGGAAGTGTGAGTTTTTACGCTACAGTCATACAGGAAACTACAATAATCTATTCTACTTCTAACTAAGGAGATATAAATTGTGCGCATATGTTTTGTGTGTATCCCCCAAGAGCTACCTGCTAATACCTTTAACAAATTTAAAAATTTTGAGCATTTATTAATAATTTCATTAATGTGCTTATTCCACCTCAAACTACTGTCCAACCATACACCTAAGTACTTAAAACACTGTGTTAAGACTAATGGTTGTCCGTATAACATTAAAGTAGGTACCAACCTTCTACGACCTCTACTAAACACACAATAGTTAGACTTGATAGGAGACAAGCTTAGTCCAATTTCATCTAGTAAGCCAACTATGAAATTTAAGGCATTTTGCATATAGCGCTCACATAATTTAATTTGTTTATCTCTAACATAAATAACAAAGTCATCCGCATATTGCGATATAGATACACTCTGAGTTTGTGTGCATATTTTATAGGAGACTAAATTAAACAACAATGGAGAGAGAGGGTCCCCTTGGGCTAAGCCTCTGTTAGTCCACCTACAGATATGTGACTCATCACTTAATGTTTTAAGTTTAAGGTGTCTTTCATTAAGAAAAGACCACAGATATTGGCATAATTTTGATCCAATTTGTAAGTCATCTAAAATTTTTGTAAGCGCATTAATTGAGACATTGTTGTAGGCGCTTTCAATATCAAGGAAACATGTCACTGTAGGGATATTCATGGTAATTCCTATTTGTATGTATGAAACCAATCGTGTAATCGAATCCAAAGTTGAGTGCGATTTTCTGAAACCTACCGTATGAGGCGATAAAATATGGTTTTGTTCCACATACCACTCTAACCGCTTACATATCATAAGATGAAAAATTTTACATAAACATGATATCAATGATATTGGTCTTAGCTTAACGTTAGGGGTGTAGCTACTATTACCTTTGGGAATAGAAATTATCTGTATATCCCTCCATTGGTGGGGAACGACGCCAGAATGAAGGATGTTGTTATAAATATGAAGCAAAATAGCTTTTCCTGTACTAGGTAAGTTATAAATCATGGAGTACGAGATGCCATCCGCTCCGGGGGACGTATCTTTTTTCTTTAAGCAATTGATTAGCTCTTGGATGGTGAAGTCTGACTCTAGGATGTCATTTTTTGATTTAAAGTTAGGGATATTATTGGAGGCGTAATCTGGGGTAAGTGAGTGTAGTAACTCATATTGTTTCTCAAGAGGGGGGTATGAGGTTTCTTGTTTTATACTCTTCATCCATTTCATTCGTCGCCACATCTCGGATACAGAAGTAACTTCGTTAATAGAGTTGCAAAAATTTTGCCAGCTAAGAAGTTTTGCTTTTTTAATAAGTTTATGTGATTCCAAGGTCTTACTTTCAAGTTTGCTTAAATTTTCTGGAGTAGGATTCCGACGAAAACTAGATAGGGCCAATCTTCTCTGTGCAACAACTTTGGATAATTCTGAGCTCCAATAGTTTTTAGGCTTAAACTTACTATCTGGTTTCTTACATATTTTAATACATGGGATGTGTTTATCGGCTGCAAAGACAACTTTACTAGTGAATATGTTATATATTTGTTGAACATCATTAGAGTTAAGGGAATCGTTAACATTTTGGATATTATCTGAGAACGTTTTCTGATAATCGCACCAATCAACATTTTTAAAGTTACGTTTTTTAATCGTGAAGATCAATGTAGCAATATTAGCTGATAATTTAATAATTAAGTGGTCACTTCCCAGGTTCTCATTAATCACCTGCCAATTAAATTTGATTGCGATGTCAGTGGAGACGAATGTAACATCAGGGGAGGTTTGCTGAAGATTTCCATTGACTAGTTTAACCCTGGTGAACTGGCCATTATTGAGACTAATAAAGTTATTATCTAGTGTCGCATCCAAAATTTGTGTACCTCTCGTGTCCACTTTGACCGACCAATTTGTATGATGGGCGTTGAAGTCACCTGCTATAATTGTTTTAAGTGGGAATGCTGAAAATAGGTCTACCCAGTCAGATGTTAGCGTTGGCACCGAGGAAGGACAATAAAGAGAAATGACATATTCAACATCTTTACAGTTGATAAGTTTAACACATATTACTTCTATACCCGCGTTTGTGGGACTAAACGGAACTAAATGAGCTATAATCGACTTGTGTATGACCACAGCAACCCCACCGTAAGAGTCAAATCTGTCGTGTCTGAAGACATTAAAACCGCTAACATTAATACCAGCTTCCGGCTCTAACCATGTCTCACTTATAAGAGCTATGTGTATATTCTCCTGTAAAAGTAGATTTGCAAAAGATGTAAGCTTTGGGCGGAGGCTTTGTGAATTCCATTGAAATATATTAAGCTTAACCTTTTTACCTAAACTATCCATTGACAAAATTTATAAAGTGTTCCAATAACTCTCTTCCCGAAAATAAAGCAACTACATACCTCTTAAGTTCCTCACACAGAAATTTCACAACATCTACTAATTTGTCTAAGAGTTTTCCGTCAGACATTAGGATATCTCTAAGTTTTAACATGATTTTCCAAATTTCTAATCTAACAGAAGCTTGATCATTTCTTGACCTCCTTGGTGTGTCTTCCTTCAATTCACAGATACTTTCCTCTGTTGAATGTTCAAGAGAATAATCTTCCTTGTTTGTGTTTTTCTTTGTTTTCTTTTTAGACTTAGATTTGGCTTTTGAACCCACCGATACTTGTGCCAGTGGAACGTCCATTTCCTGTTCCTCATCGGTGCACAGTGGTTGCTGATCAATGACTGTTTTCGCTGCTACTGTACTGTATAACTCCTTGTCCTTGTTGTTGTTTGGGAGTGTCGTTAATGCACAGCCGGTAGTGGTGGTATTTTCAACTATATGGCACTTTTCTTTTTGTTTAGTTTCAGCGTAAATCTCTAAGGCTTTTCTATACGTCACTAGCTTATCACTCATAATCAGTCTTATCTTTTTCTCTCTAAGAAATACTGGACATTTCTTGTCTAGTGCCATATGCTTCCCCTTGCAGTTAAGGCATTTAAAGTCTTGTATCTCACAGTTAACGTGGCCACCTCCGCATTTAGGGCATAATATTTTCTTGCTTGGACAGAACTTATTTACATGACCGAACTGCCAGCATCCTGAACATTGCGTTACAGGAAATACAAAGGCCTCCACTTTAAAACGACAGCCGTAGGCGTATATAAATTCAGGTAAAACATTGTGTTTAAATCCGATTCTTATAGACTCACTGCTAACCCACTTTCCTTCAAAGTTTAAGCGATTTAATCTTTTTACTGACGATATTTCGGTTTCCGATTCAAATATTTCAGCGAGTTCGTTCTCTGTAATGTCCAAGTCCACACCTTTTACGACTCCATAGGATATTGATATTTCATCCATTAATTGGCATCGTAGGTCCATCTCCTTAAACTTTTGACACTCAGTTAATTTGACAGCGTTTTCCATTGTTTGGAATTGAATAAGCACTTTATAAGGGCTCTTGTACTTTATCCTTAAAATATCCTTAATTTCTTCAGCACGTAGTAGTTTGGCCATTGCCATTTGTTTGGGTAGGTGATTCGCGGAGGAGACACATACTTCAATTTTATCTCCAGTATCTTTTTTTTCACCTACCCTCCCCTCTTGCTCCAAAGTTATTGAAATATTTCTATTTAAGCGTTTGGGTCTGTTTCTGTTCACCAAAATAAATTCATCCTCAGTACCATGATCATCCTCCCTCTCTTTTCTTTTCTCTTTAACTTGTAAACTACTTTCAACATTTTTTCCACTTTCCGACATACCTTCCATCGCACCGATATCACTAAGTTGTTTTGTACATTTTTCCAAAAACACTGAATCACTTAAATCATCATCACTGCTAATATCGTTCATTTAAAAAAATATATTCTAAAATATAAAATGTATTCTGTGGGTATACGAAAGTAATATCACACGGAGCAATAGGCACAACGCGTGCGCACAGCCCAAGGTCACGCGCGACTATTTAATTACTTGTTAAACGATAAATTTTACTGGTCCTAAGCCAGAGTGAAGTATGAAGGAGAGGGTTGAATTAACAAAATTAAAAAAATAACTACCTACATTTATTATTTTTCTTCATTTTATTTTCTATGGCTACCTACATCATAAGTGCGACAGAGAGAATGCGAATGAGCAGGATAGATTGCGTCGACGCAATAATATTTGCAGAGCGAAGATTTCTTGAAATCGTCAGCGTGTGCATCTTTGAGTTCGCAAGAGAACTCTTCTTGTTTCTATTTAACGTTGCAAAAGTCTATAAAACTGTTCTTTTCAGAACAACAACAAAAGTCCTTGAACAGTCCTTGTCAGGACTATTATCACTGTTTCTATATAAGCACTTAAGTCCTTTTCAGGGCTGTGTGTATCTATGTTTCTATTTACACATCACAAAAGTCACTGTAGGGACTGCTAGGTATAGGATAGCTACACATATTTCATGCATTAGATTTCTTTAAAAAAAAAATTATGGTGTTCGTAATTGTTTCATGAGTATTCTTGTTAAATTGTGCTATAAGTGAATAAATAATTAATTCTTATTTTGCGTTTCAAATAAAAAACAAAAATCGATATTACACTGGAGTATACATATTCCGAAACAATGCATTTGGCGTCGACAATGCCATGAATTCTAGAGCCACATACGAGTACAAATCACAAAGCAGTGCTCTGCCAAACATCATTACTCAGCCCATTTCTTTTCTTTTCTCCGCCGTCCATTTAACTTACGTCCACGCTTTGCTCATATCCACTACTCTTAATTATCGCTATCATTATCCCGCTGCATAATAAACTTTAACACAATGATGTATGTCTGCAGCTAGCCTACACATGTGCAAGTTTAAATGATGTAGGCACGTCAGTCTAGCGTTGTCTCGGTTGCGAACCAACCTAAGCTTTGTCCGCTAGACGCAAGCTGAAGTGAAACTTAGCTTGCTTTAATCTAGCCAGCGACGCGATTCATTCTATACATCACTCAGTTGATGTTGGTTTCAGTTATTAATCAAACCACCTTGAGCACCAAATTAAGTTTCGCATCGGACTAGAGACCTAAACTTGGCTGTAATTAATATACGAGGATTTCTTTCTGCAAAAAGTCTTTCGTAAAATTCACGTTTCATTTTTTTAACTTGTCTTTTGGATATTGGGATTGAAATATTGAGTTTAACTTTGAACCTGTGACTTATGTGCGCAGGCTTTGGAGTAAATTAATTCTGTTACATCAATTTCAAGGATGCGAAACGGTTTTAGGGAATATTTTTCTAGATATTTTTTCTTACATACTTTTGAAGTACGGTAAAAGCCCGTATTACCGTAGTCTTAAAATAATTAAATCAAGAGCGAGTCGGACTCATGAAAAGTTCCGTAGTAGAGCTATCCACTAAACATACATACCCATTATCGTCACCTTACCTCATGCCACTATCACTTTTTTGCCAGCACAAATAACTTTGTTTTCTATAGTCTTTGATTAATCGACAAAGTTATATGTTCGGTGTTTTGAATATATGCTATATGTCAAAAACTGCTCACTATATTGAGTTCAAACCGAGTTTCGTTGGAAGTTTTTGATGACTTCAGCATTTATTTTGTCACAATTTGTCACTTTTGTGTAGGTTTACCACTGTGGTGGCGAGAATCTTTTACATGATTGACTTTGAGAAACAAAGGTTTTGGGGACCTCAAAGTTACCTTTAAAGATCTGTCCGTAGATACGCCGCATGTATATGACTGATGGAAAATATTTTTCACGTTAGTTCTATGTGCGAACCCCTTCATTTTTATTCCTTTTTTATTTTTAGATAGTATATAAAATCGTAAAGTCATTCACAGAATACATCTTCCTACCAATTTTCAAGTTTGTAGAGTCAATGGTTTCAGACAGACGTGGCGAATCTATAAGGATTTTGTTTCTTACCATTTTTGGTAATGGAACCCTAAAAAACCCTGCTGTGATTGATCTACTGTGTTTGCGTGGCGTCAGCTGGAGACACAATCCAGTTGGCTAACATATGCCATGAAAGCTTTACAATTACAAGTGATAGTCACAATTTTATTACCTTATATTAGGAAAGTACAAGGGAAAGTAGAGCAGCCCTGTAAATTCAGAACTCTCAGAATAAAATACCAATATTAAATGTTTTTTGACTTAGTATATAAAACTTTGTTATCGTTATTATTTATTTATTTTATTTATTATTTAGGTTTACCAACAGTTGTTACAATAATTTTATCACATCTTACATTCATATATAGCTTGACTTAACTGTACAACTAATTAAAGGTAAACACCACATGCGATTAGATTCTTAAGAGCTAGGAAATACTAAATCTATGAGTTTGAGGCAATAATATTATATACAAAAAAGAAGATTTGAGGGTAACTTATAAAGAATTTACATTTGTTTCGATCAGGTATTGTCGAAATTTATTGACACTTACGGCAAATACATCGATCGATCCAGAACATCTATTGAGAGCTCTACTAATCCTTGGAATAGCTGAATTGTAGCCTAGCACTGTCTTTCGAAACGGGGGCACTAACAGAGGAGCTGGCGCACGTGGTATACGACGTGGGACATTGAACGTTATGCTGTCTAGTATCTGGCGGCAGTCAGTTTGATTATGGAGTATTTTATATAAAAATAATAGATCTATTATTGTTCTACGCTTTTCTAATGAAATCATTTTAAAATGAGTAAGCCTTTCATTATATGTCCACTTCTTAGGCAATCTGTCTGAGTAAGATAGGTGCCATAGAAACCTTTTTTGTATGCGTTCTAATCTAAGGACATGTACAGAATAGTGCGGTCTCCATACAGTAGGACAGTACTCTAGCTGGCAGCGAACTAATGCATTATACAGCATGATTTTAGTATGCGAATCACGGAAAATTTTGCCATTCCTAATCATAAATCCTAACATACTTGAAGCCTTTTTAATTATCGATTCAATATGAGGCAGGTAGGTAAGTTTTCTATCCAGCACTACACCGAGATCTCTGATCTGTTCCATTTTTTTTATCTGGTGACCATCAATATTATATGTAGAGTTAATGTAAGATAATTTTCTGGTGAACGTCAAGTGGTAACACTTGTCGATGTTTAAATTCATTCCATTCAAAAAACACCAATTCTTAAATTTGGTCATGTCTTGTTGTAGTAATGAAACATCAGATTCAGATTTTATTACACGGGAAATTTTGAGATCATCTGCGAATAAATATGCGTTGGAATATTGAAAGCAACTGGAAACATCGTTTATAAAGACATTAAACAAAACAGGTCCCAGATGCGAGCCTTGAGGGACTCCTGACAATATTTGGAACAATTCTGACCTATAACCATTCACGACAACAAAAAAGAATCTTTCGCTTAGGTACGAGTTCATCCAATTTAATAGGTTGCCCGATATACCATACATTTCGAGTTTCTTGATCAGTATTGTATGAGACACTCTGTCAAAAGCTTTACTAAGGTCTGAGTAAATAACATCGATTTGCTTATGACGATCTATGGCAACTGCAAGTGTTTCTGTAAATGATACCAAGTTAGTAACGGTCGATCTGGCTTTGACGAAACCATGTTGATGTTCAGTAATATATGGTTTGAAGTGGTTTTGTATTAAGGGACAGACGAGAGATTCAAAAATCTTAGCTACCGTCGATAGAAGCGAAATTGGTCTATAATTTCCGACATGATTTTTTTCACCTGACTTAAAAATGGGTACAACTTTTGCGAATTTCCATTCCTTCGGAAATATTCCAGAGCTCAAAGATTTGTTGTAAATAAAGTAGAGAGGTAATACAAGGTTGGCAGCACAATTTCTTAAAAATAATGGTGGTATACCATCTGGACCCATTCCTTTAGTAACATCTAGACTCTTGAGTCTATTGTGTATCGAATTTTTGTCTATAGTTAGATTTGCAAAACATGAACTACTGATATTTATGGCGTCAAGGTATGATGAATTTAAATTAGTATTGTCTAAGTTGTCAATCTCGTTATACACCTTCGAAAAGTTAGAACCAAATAAATTGCATATGCCCGGACCATCGCCCGCCTGGCTTGAATTGTCCATCATTATACTAGGATATGCAGTGCTACTTCCTCTCTTAGATTTTATATAGGACCAAAAAAATTTGGGGTTTCTACAAATCTTTTGTTCGATATCTCTAACATTTGTACCTTTCTTGTGCGATCTTTTCACATCTATCACGGAGCAAGCAAAAACTTATCCGGTCCAATGGATTTCTATATTTTTTGTACCTAATGCGTAAATTATTTTTTTCTCTTAACATAGCTATAAGTGGTTTGTTAAACCATACCGGGAACTTTCCTGTTCTATGCTTACTGAACGGAACATTTTTATAAACAATCTCTTTAACAACGCCATAAAATAATGCTACCATGTCGTTCACGTCAACACAATGCCTTAACAAGTCGTGCCAATCCAGAGCAGATAATTCCCTATTAATTTCCTTATAGTCCGCGCGATGAAAATTTAATTTACAATTACTTAGGTTTGGATTGAGACCAGTTACCCGATCAATAAGTGACAATTCAATATCCAGCGGCGGATGTAGAGGGTCAACCGATGAAAGTACTTCACAAGAGTCGCTTACCTTACAACTTGGTACATCGACGAATATGAGATCGAGAACTTTTTGATTGTTGTTAGGAATAAAGTTACACTGCCTCAAATTAATAACATTAATAAAATCGATAAATTTTCTACTTAGCGCCGAAATGTGCTCATTATTTACAAAATTCCAATCTATATTACTTAAATTGTAGTCTCCAAACATGCAAGTGTATCCCTCATAAAATTCGAATAGTGTATTACAATTTGCTATAAAACAATCCATGAGTTGCATGGAAACAGGAGGGGGGAGGTAAACTGCACAAATGGCTAACTCTTTAATAGGTCCAGTTCCTGCCAATTTAATGACGACCCATAAATCCTCACATTTACTTTCCCAATTGTACATGCGTGTTGCACCGAAACGTTTTTGAACGGCTATTAAAACGCCTCCGCCCTCCTTATGTCCATGAAAGCCAGTAGTCTGCCTGTCACGTCTAAACACATCATAACGATCATCAAATATCTCCGAACTTAAGATATTAATGTTTAGCCATGTCTCAGTTAAAACAATTATGTCATAACTACTTATTGACAAGTTACGAAAAAATGCATGCGTCTTAGTTCTTAAGCCACGAGTATTCTGGTAATATACATTTAGTGAATTGAATTGTAAGCAGTAACTATCCAAGTAAACGTGCGATATGAACGGTAACTAAGACTATTTAATATTAGCTAAAGTACCCATGTCTTTGACGAGAATAGGCTTGCAAGCTATGTCTTGGCGCATGTAGATGCGCCCTCCTCGAACCCAGACGAACTTATATTTCTTGTCCTTGGCTATCTGTCTGGCAGCCGCATGCAGTGCTTTTTTTTGTGGAGATAAATGTTCGGTGATGTATATAGGTGTCTTGGGATCCTTGCAACCAAAATGTGAACTATTGACCTTGTTTGATGTGTTCTTCTTGTTGTAATTCATAATTGCAGCCAGGAAGTTGTCTCTTGTTATAGAGGTGGCGAACTCAACAACTATAGAGCGTGGTCGAGTACTTTCCTGGTTGATTTTAGCGATCCTGGTAATACGCATAATATGCTCGTCCTTAACCTCGCACTCGACAGCTGTCCCAAGTGATTTTAGTGACGTTATCAAGTTTTCAGATTTGTTTTCGGGGACACATTGTATTTCAATATTTTTTGAGCGTGCATTTTGTTCCAAGTAGTTAATACGTGATTGCAGGTCTTTTATGTCAGTTTGCATTTTTGAATAATGGTTCTGCAGCCCCTTAACTTGCTCCTGTGTAGTTTTTAGTTCCTTGATGGCATCTTCAAAATTCTGGTTCATAAAATTCATAGAACGTTTCAAATCTTGAATTTCATCAGTTATAGCCTTGAGCTCGGTATCCATCACCTTACGTATAGTAGCATTAACTTATTGCTTTAGTTCCCCTAAGTACTTTGCAAACATTTCTTCCATAAGGTTACGTAATTCGTCTCGAGTAACCGCAGGGTTGTCGTTGCCGGAAGGAGGTGAAATAGGTTGTCTTTTTGTGGATCGAACAGTAACGTTTGGGTTACGAACAGGTGTACTGTCTTTTTTGGCAGACTGGCGCTTTTGCTTGGCATCGGGGGCATACCCAATCAGTATCATTGTAAGCTTTAAGAGCCAGAAGTTCCCTTTTGTTCTGGTCCGGAAACAGACACGCGTAATGAAAACCTCCCTTACAAATAGTACAAAGCTTGTATATCTCATCGTTAGGTGCAAGAGAGCAGCACCCCCAATATTTGGGTACAATACTCATTGTCTATGCCGACACTAAAAATTTTCGACCGATTCAGAATTATTTTCTGGCAACACTGTATTGACAGTCGCTTGAGGATGACTTTGACAAGTGACGTTTAAGATAGTATATCACTCAAAACGGCGGTATTTGAAAATAAGTATTGACACAATTCGAGTTCTATCACTTGAGGGTATAAAAATCAATGTCTTATTATGCTTATATCTTCACCAAAAGTCCACTAAACTGGCCACAAACAATGTCACTAATTAAGAGTTTTGTAATACGCACTTTCACGGATTTCTTGGGATTTCTTGTAAAATACTAACAATTAAGTGTAAAATAATTAAAAAGTTTTGACAATAAACTAGCTCAGTGATGCGCAGGGTTGCCAAATGCGCATGCATTTTATTATTGCTGCACGGTTGGCGTAGTGGTTTAAGCGGCCGCCTCGCCGCTTGACACTGCGCCGAGTGTTGTGGGTTCGATTCCCACACGAGACAACACTTTGTGTGATCCATAAATTGTGGTTTCGAGTCTGGGTGTTCATTGTGTCCGTTGGTTGTATATTTGTAAATTCCCCCGCGACACAGGATTTATTCCTAGTGCGGGAGTTGTCTTTTCAAAAAATAGAAAAAAAAAATAGAATTATTCTCATTACATATTTTCCAAAGATAATTGTTGAAAAATTGCGTGCTTAATTTTAATATTTCATAAATGAGGGAGCTGTAATGATGGACATGATTTGGCAAAGTAACATTTTAAAACATACGACTCAATCTTGACGTATTGAAGAAGTATCGACAAACTATATTCAAACAACAGGTATCTTGCAAACTTCCGGCACGCCCTTAACTTGTTAAAATAATTAATTTAAAACTTACTTTCATTGTTTAGTCAACAATTACTGAGTATCTATATACACTCTAGTTTCGTTTTCCGCGTTGTTGGTGGTGAAATTAGATGAGGTATTATCGTCGGAATCACTTTCTGAGTGGAGAAAAATACACATCATACAAAAGACATTAGGCATTTATAAGTGTATCTTTGGTCAGCAAGTTAAGCAACGCTTGTACAAGTCGCCACTTTGATGGATGACCGCATGTGGCATTTCCATCAGAGCGCTATCGTGCGTAAGCACGAAACGTAACCTTCACCATCCAAACGTAAAAAAAATATTAATAAAAAAGCTAAATATAATTATAATCTAAATCTAAAATCTTTCAAATACGTGAGCCAACAAACCTTTATGCCACTTACAGAGAGCACCAGATACAAACTACAAACACAACTTATTGTTCATAAAGCGAAACATTCAAATAATAAGAGGTCTTAAAAATAATTACTGGAGTATTGTCCGTCTTTCCTGACCCTCGTCTAAGATAATTCACCTCGCAGCTTCCAAGCCAGTGGTCCTAAGCCTTTTCCACTATTTCACTAACTGATACCGAAGGTTGGCGATCCCTTTGTTATTTATGGAAACTAAAGGTCAGGGGTAAGGAAGCCGGAAATCATGTTGCGGAAGGGAGGCTTTGAAATGTTGAAATGTGGTACTTCAGCTTGTTATTACTTACTGTTTTACGATTATATGGTTAAATGCGTATTTCATAGCTGAGACAGAGATTTTACGCGAACTTGCAAATTCATGCAAATATAGCTTTCAAATATAACTGTTTGTAATCATCACGATGATAGACTTCGGGATTTCGAAAGAGACTTTCAAAATTAGAAGAAAAAGCAGCTTTCTTAAAAAAACATTGAGAGTTTTCGGCACAAATTGAAGCATTCTATAAATATTGCGTAGTATTTTTGAGTAGTAGTAGTTTGTAATATCTATTGAATTGTGTTAACTTTTCACTCGGAAGCGTTGTCATAAATATTGACAACGCAATAGTTTTAACAAGCAAGCAAGCAAGTTAAAACTTGCTATCATAAAACTATCCAAGTCTATTATCACCACAGTCTAACTATCCTGCCATTCCACGAATACAATAATAAAATGAAACGCGGATCAGAAAATTGAAAATAAAATCCTATAATGCAATCCGCATGCAACTTAAATGAAACTCAATTTGAATTATATTCGCTTTGTTTTGTTACTCGTACTGTCAATAAATGACCGTTAACTTTAAATTGAAATGTCGCGCGCAAACAGTGAACAGATGATTTAATTAAAAGATGAAAAAGGTATATTATTTCGCAGTAAACTTTTAAATTGGGTCAATTCTTTCAACTAGATGTCCGATGGCAGAGTGAGACAAAGTATTGAGGGAAAAGGAGGGATGGCGTGTTGGAAGTACAATTTAAAAGTTTGTGTAGAGAATGCAAGGGGCGGTGCAAAGGCGTTTGTCAACGCATATAAAAGAAGATGAATGTTGTCATGTTGGTAACTGTGTTTAGTGTTGAATTTGAACTCGTTTAAGAATCCAAATGGTTTCTGACTGTCTACAAAATTTTGAATCGAGTTTTCCAAAAGACTTGATATCGAAACCAAAAAATGGAAAAGATAATTGAGCTACTTTTAAGTCTGCAAAAAATACGTGTCGGTCGATTCGTTAAACTCAATGACCAAATATTTTTTTCTTTGGTTGGATCACTGAATGTCTGAAGCTTTAAGAAGATGATGATGATGATGGTACTTGAATTATACACATAATGGTGATAAACTGTATGAAAGTCTCCAAGGCCAACATCGTATCAACTTCTATATGCTTTGTCTTTATGAATTACAAAATGAAGAGAGACTGAAAGGAAGTTCTGTTAAGATGCAGTCTTGATTTACAACAAAACTCAGCAGCTTACTAAGTACTAACATGTTGACAAAAGTTCATTGATACATACACACTTTAAGATCACACCCCGACATTAAAAAATGACAAAGCTAACTGTAACTTTCATCTTGCTTTTTCGTGTGTGTAAATGTGTATGCAACTCTAGTGTCGGAGTTTTCAAATAACCCGAAAACATTCGACATGATCTAACAATTCTTGTTCTTATAAAAGAACCGGGATCAACGTTCTACGTGTCTTTCAAAGCAGGTTAGCGCTCAAATGTAGATGCCACACGCGGTCACCCATCCAAGTAATGACCTGTGCAAGCGTTGCTTAATTTGGCCAACTCGTTACTACGCAAGCCAAGTCTTGCTTTGAGCGGTATATTCTGTGCACATAATCAATTCAAACGAAAGTACATTTTAAGATTCTGAAGTGAATTCTCAGCTCGAATCATTAGAAGGAACAGGTCATTGTTCAGCCATTGCGGCTTATTCTTAGTCGGTACAGGAAACTCTTAGCTTCTATGTTAAGGTATTTTTCAATGAAACCGCTACTTGCTTGAATTGAATTAGGTAGCCAGGATACTTAGCTAGTTTTAAAGTAATTTAAAACTAGTAATATTGTAAACAGGTTTGGGATAGATTTTTCAGTGAACCAATTAAAAATGTTTCAGCAATCGAATTCTAGATATTTTTCATGTTGATGACACTGACGAAGAGGAAATTTGTCCATATGAAGGTGCACTCAATAAACAAACGATAGTTTAGATATTGGTACCCGATGCTGCTTTATAACGATACGATACCTCAAGTACAGTACAAGTCTGTATAGATAATATCCAAACAAATATTAGATTATTTGGCTTCTATAATTTGTGGTACTATACGGCTACTTTCCTACTACGCTTAACGTGTCTCACTGCTGGACAAAGGCTTCTCTCTCGGACCGCCATGCATCTTTGTCCCGTGTTAAGACGGGCCATTAGCTATAGAATGCATCCCAGTCGTCCTGCCATCTTCTTTTGGGTCTTCAACGTCGTCGTTGACAGTCGGTTTCACATTCCTATTTAGATACTAATAAAGAAATGCAACGCTACAAAAATAGGGCACGCTCGCATCACAGTTGACCTAGAATTCGTGCAGTTTTTATCCCAAATAAACCTTACATCGTATATTGAGCAAATTGGAACTTATACTTTTATGTTCAAAAGTTTACCAACAAGGAGAACAGAGTCCAGAAACGAATGGAAACTAATTCACTCAGGAACTAACCTTACCTTCAGAGGAGCCTGTTAGCAATGCAGTAAAAACATCTAAAAGTCGAGTGGAAAATTCTTCAGCGTGGAACCGAACCGTTTTATACAGGAGCTCAAAAAATTACAGCATACTTCAATAAAAATCCTAGGGAGATGTCGGAAAGTTAAAAACTTTAAAAATACCGGGATCGAATCTAAAACGAAGCTCGAACGAATAAAACTTCGGTGTTCAATAACGTGGGATGGCTTATGTTGCCGGCTGAGCTTCGGAGACACGACTAAGGGGAATGGTGAGCAAATGTGGAATTGTAAGGTTGACTAGTATAGGTAGGGCCAGATGTTAACTGAAGTTTAGGTAGGCAGTAATAGCCTTATAATAGACCAAGGATAGAATATAAATAATATATTAGTTACATTATACCAATGCAACATTTTTTGAAAAGTTGTTGACGACCAATCGCTTTGACGCGAACTACCGCTGTAGCAAAGCGTGATCATGTGCTCTACCCGACATTAGAAATACTTCAAAAACACTACGTTCTTTTGACTGAGTCGTAAAATGGTGGCCGATTAAAAGTAACAACGATAATTTAGGACAACTCATAGCAGTCATCTGACAATAAACTGACAGAGATTATTATTTATAAGCTGAGCAGATCCTATACTCAGAAAACTACCTGATTACCATAGTAAAACCTCCGCCTGATCAAATATACTAAAATTATAAATTTTTAAATACAAATACATATTATATGAAATCGATAAATTACCTAAAGGCACGCAAAAAAGAATCTATCTCACGTCCGACCAACATGCCAGCTTACAATGTTTAGCTCAGCATATTTTCAGTATCATTGTATTTACTCCGTGGCACCCTTGTTCCGAGCAATGTGTCCCGTTCGCTATCGCGTTCTCATCCACGTACGACCATGGAACACCGAGACTAAAGGTTTAAAATTGTTCCAACGCGCCAAGTTCCTAACTGTCCGTAAGTAATATCGCTGCGATACTTCCAACCTGAACATGCTCATTGATTTATTTATGGAGCTGCAGTTATTTCTGTTGGATAACTAAGAGATAGAGTTACAAATGCTATAGTAAAAATTTGCGCATATCGTTTGTGGCAAATGATTTCAAGTTGGGGCAGTTATTGGACTTTTTGTTTCAGTTGGCCCATATTTTACGTTGATATAAGAGGTATGGCTACAATTGGAATAATCTTTATGATGCGGGAAGATTTTTTTGCATCTTTCTAATATGAAGAGTGTGCAGCGGTTAATAATTTCGGCTAGATAAAGTATAAATAATTTTAAATATTTGTGACTTTCATATTCACTTTATTTTTACATTTACAATATTTGTTGGCGAGTCAGTCAAGGTGTATTAGATATATTAGTACCTACAATCTTGCCTTCTCTTCTTAGCCAACACTCCAAAAAAATAATGTTTGTTTTTCGTGTGAGTGTGTGGCCAACTCTGGTGTCGGAGTTTTCAGACCGCCCAAAGGCCTCCGACATGGCCTAACGACCCTTATCCATGGACAAGAACCGGGACCGACAGCTTTACGTGCCCTCCGAAGCACGGTAGCGCTCAGATGTAAATGCCACACACGGTCACCCATCCAACTGGTAACCTATGCAAGCGTTGCTTAACTTTGCCGATCTGTTACGAACGGCAAGCCAAGTCTCGCTATGAGCGCTACAAAATAATATAAAATAATAAATACAGCCAATAGATTAATATAACATACTGAGGCAGACAGTTAATATTCCAAGTAAATATTAACGGTTGGAGCGCGCTGTGGTCAGCTGTGGTCGCGATGCAGAGCAAGTTATTTATTTTATTGGTCGCTGTGGCCGGCTCAGCTGGGGCAGGCATGTGAGGTGTACTCCAGGTATTCATTCAAATATTTTTACACGGAGAGTAAAAAAAGCTGTAAAAGAAACTTTTGTATTGGAACCACTACCTATAACTGAAGACTGTATACTATACTGGATAATGCCTGCAGCAACGGTAGCACATTTTTTTTTTAATTTACCCGTTTCTTCCCGATCTCGTGGGCATTTCGCGCAATACCTTCTTATTGTATCTCTACGGTCTTTCTTCTCTCGTCTAAAAGATTTGGCTGTTCGTTATCTGTTAAAAATCTTGAAAAGCAATGTAGTTTTGCTACTAAAGTACAGGTTAAAATGAGTTTGAAATTAAAAATGCAATAGAGTGGTATTTTGTAATCCGTCGTATTTTTTACTTTAACCCTGCTTAATACGAGTTCAAAGCATTTTGAAGATATTGACAAGAATGGTATTAGTTCTTAAGTCAAAACCTTTAATCAAATATCGACTTTAAAGCAATTTTGCAATAGCAAACTGAATTAGATTGGAAATATTTCTTAAATGTTATAACCAGCTCAAGAATTTTCTTTATGGGAGGTGAAAGAATGCAATCACGTAGATATTCTTTTATAAATTTATTGATGCGTGGTAGACAAGAAAATGTGAATTGAAAAGACTAAGTATACGTGCTTGTCGAGACACGCACTTTGTACCTAGCTTAATTGTGGCCTAAGGAGTAGGCCTGAAGCACAATGCTAATTTTATAGCACGCAAGTAAAAATTTTAGTTATTTATCTATCTATCTATCTACATCGTCACGCCTGTATCCCATTGGGGTAGGCAGAGACTATGGAACGCCACATGCTTCGGTTCAAACATACCTCTTTCGCTTCCTCGACATTCATTAACCTCACCATGCATGCGCGTCGGTTATGGGTACTTTTAATTTGACCCTTTTTTAGTACGTCACCTATTTGGTCGGCGTACGTCCGCCTAGGGCGTCCCCTACCGACATTTCCATTCATTCTCGCATGATACACTCCTTTCGTATTTCTTCTTTCATCCATCCGTTCCAAATGTCCAAACCAACGCAACATTCCTTTTTCAATCTTTGTCACTACATCTTCTTTTAGACCACACTTTTCCTGTATCACAGTGTTACGCACTTTATCTATCATACTTACTCCGCACATACTCCTTAAAGCTCTCATCTCCACAGCATTGATTCTACTTTCATGCTTCTTCTGCCATACCCATGATTCGCTACCATACATCAGTGTTGGCGCAAAAACTCCCTGCAGTACAGCAAGGCGAGCCTTACTTGGGATAATTTCGCTTCTGTTGATGGACCACAAGGCGCCATTCACACTATTTCTTGCTTTCACTCTCCTTTCAACATCTCCCTCACATTTTCCATCTCTCGTAAACAAAGAGCCTAAATACACAAACTCATTCACTTGTTCCACTTTTTCATCTCCTATCATTATGTTACATTCAGTTATACTGTTTTCCCTCTCTATGACCATGACCTTAGTCTTGCTTACATTCACGTTCATGCCCTTTTTCTTATACGCCTCATTCATTACGGTGACCATATGCTGTAAATCAGACGCTGACGACGCAAAAAGAACCTGGTCGTCAGCGTATAGCAAGGTCTTAAACACAGATTGACCCATTCTTAATCCATATCCCTTTCAGATCGGTCAAACAACTGTCCATGAATAGATTGAACAGCCAAGGAGACGCTACATATCACTGTCTAACACCACGATCAATGTTAAACCAGTCCGTGTAGGCCACGTTTATTCTGACACATGCACTTGAATCCCTGTATGAGGATTCAAGTGCCCATATCAGACTGCTGTTCACTCCATACACAGAAAGTGTTGACCAAAGTTCATCCCTCACCACTCGATCGTAAGCCTTTTCCAGGTCAATAAAGGCGCAGAAAGCCTTCTGGTGTTTTCTTAAGTTTTTCTCTGAAATGCACCTTAAGGAAAAGACTTGATCCGTACATCCCATTCCTTTTCTAAATCCCGCTTGCACATCCCAAATCTTACTGTCCGTTTCAGAGATCACTCTTTCAATCAGTATCTTTGCAAACAATTTGCCAACAACACTCAAGAGGCTTACTTGATGGCACGGGCTGTTTCCGCAACTCCACGTCTTGGCGTGTATTTTGCGTGCGGGTGGGAATGGTGTCGTCATTGCAGCCACCCGAGCTCTTCGAGGAAGGCCAGCAGACTCTTGATGTGGCCCCCTGCTTCCCTCAGGGTGCTGTGTCTTGTCAGGTACTGCTGCCTGTATTGTGCGACCTCAGGGCAGTCGAGGAGCAGGTGGGCTGCCGTCTCGTCTGCTGCCATACAGGCCCTGCACAGCGGGCTGTCGGTGATACCTATAGTAAATAGGTGTTTATTAAGGAATCCGTGTCTTGTGTAGGCGGCCGTGACTGTCCGCAGTTGTTGTTTGGACAGCCGGAGGATTTGTTTAGCTATCTTACCTTCTACTGCGGGAAGAGCCTCCTTGGCCTGCCTACATGTTTCAATACCAATCCAGGACTGGTTGTGTTGGGTCCTGGTCCTATTTCTTACCAGGTTGCGATAAAAGCCAGAAGGGAGGGGAATAATGAGCTCGGGTCCCACCACCTCTAAAGTGGCCCCTCTTCTGGCAAGTACGTCGGCTGCGTCATTCCCTCTAGAGCCACTGTGGCCCTTGATCCATTGCAGTGTTAATTTGTTTTGTTTACCTACCTCTGTTAGTTTCTGGTGGCATTCAAGCGTGAGCGCCGAGGTGATAGTATGGCTTTTGAGGGCTGAGAGGACTGCCTTACTATCTGAGAGAATCCTAATGGATCGTTCCCTTACCTCACGTGCCATGATTGCTGTGGCAGCTAGGATTATGCCAAAACATTCGGCCTGGTAGACCGTGTTGTAGGCTCCCAGCGGTGCTGCGATGTTGATATTTAGGTCCTCGGAGAATACTCCTGAACCCGTACCTGTATCCGTCTTAGACCCATCTGTGAAGATTGTGAGCTCGTTGTGATTAACCGCTCCTTCGTGTAGATCCTCGTACAGTTGGATTTTGTATTTCTTGTCGAACACAAATTGTTTCGGTATTTGGTCGCCAATGGCTTGTGTGAGAGCAACTTCTTTAAAGAGTGTATTTAAGTTGCTAGTGTGCGGTGTGTTGGTGTCTTTCCAGAGCTTCAGAGCTCTTAGCCGGACCGCCGACATCGTTGCTTCTTGTTGTATAAACAGGTGCAATGGGGGCAGGTCCAGCAACACTTCGAGTGCCGCTTTCATGCAGCCCGTGGCCGCTAGGCATGCAAGTCTTTGTAGCTTTTGAAGCTTGTTGGCGGCCGTTGTTAGGTTGGTCCGAGGCCACCACACAACTGCGCCGTAGCTTATCATCGGACGTATTATTGTCTTATAGAGCCATAAGACAATTTTGGGGGATAGGCCCCAGCGTTTGCCTATCATCTTCTTGCACTGCCAGAAGACAATGATTGCTTTGTTGAGCTTATTTTCCATGTGGCTGTTCCATGTCAATTTGCTGTCGAGAATGACACCCAGGTACTTGACCTCGGTAGACAGCTTAAGCTCTGTGTTAAATAACCTGGGCAGTCGGTAAGTGCCCAGCGCGCGTTTGTGTGTGAACATAACTAGTTCGGTCTTGGTCGGGTTTACAGATAATTCGTACTCATTACACCACCACTCTACTATGCGTAGCGCTTGTTGGGTTAGGTCGTACACTGTACTGGTTACCTTAGCTGAGGTGAGTATGGTTAGATCATCTGCATAACCTATTGTGTAGAAGTCTCTCGCATTGAGTTTGTCTATGAGTTCATTGATGACTAGGTTCCACAATAGCGGGGAGAGTACACCTCCCTGCGGGCACCCTTTAGTTATCAAGGCTGTCTGAGTGTCGCCGTGTAGGCGCACTACCCTTTTGCTGAGCATGTTTTGGATCCACTGTATGAGCATCTGATCCACACCATGTCTGGCTAGGACGTTGCTTATGCTGGAGAAGTTTGTCTTGTCGAAGGCTCCTTCTATGTCGATGAAGGTGCCCAGGCAGATGCTTTTTTGTTGTATAGCAGCTTCTATCTGGTTCACGACCTGATGTAAGGCCGATTCCGTCGATTTCCCTGAGCTGTATGCATGTTGGTTGGCATGTAGGGGTAAGTGCTTAAGAGCCCCACTTCTTAGTTCCCTCTCGCAAAGCCTTTCCAAGGCTTTAAGCATGAAGGAGGTCAGGCTTATTGGTCTGAATGACTTTGGATTGGTATAGTCTGTTTTGCCTGTGTGACGTCGTGCCTCGGCGCTTGCGAGCCCCGCTACGATGACGCACTGCAGTGGGGAGCCCTCTCCCGCTTGCCGACCATATATATACCAGCGACACACGTGGTTGGGCCCTTTCTTCTGCTGCGAGACACACGTCAAAGCTGAGTACTCATCCGAGGACCTGTGGAGTGTCAACCTACGACCTACGCCCTGGATAATTATCTAGTCGGTTAACCTCAAGTGTCAGTTCTTTTATGTAATCAAAACCATTGTGAATCTGGAATATAACGCGAGTTTAATCTGTCCTGGTGATATTTTTTATTTATTTCCCGTAAGACAACCTAATCATCTCTTTTTAATTGCTCGGCGAGTGATCGATCCCGGCTATCCCGTGAAAATCGATCACACGTGCGACATTGGCGCCCAATAAAATTTTTAAAAATATTTTAAAAAAACGTAGGTTGGCACTTTACAGGTGAGTGAAATAATTTCTTTTCTCTTGTATATTTTTCTCCTGTGTGTGCATATATTCTGGTGTGGTGAATTGCGTACAGGTACAGTTTCTATCTATTTTGGTTGGCCATAAGCAATTTAACTGTGTAAATAACATAACGGTGATTTAATTAACGTCGGTCTAAAATCACGTTCCACCGCGGGCAGCGTGTCGAGCCGCCAACCGGTTCTAACCGCTTAGCCGTTGAACTAACGTGCCTCGTGTTCGCGAAAAAAATATTGTGATTCAACCTTTGAGTGACCTTTAAGAAATTTTTCTTAATCCTTTACCAATCATCACACCATTGTATAATTTAGTGTATTTCAGCTTTTTTTAGCACGGTATTCGATTTTCTGGCGATATTTAATTTTTTTCTAGTAAATACTTAGATTTTCTATTATTGTTTTGTAATAATGGCTTACATTATAAATTTCTCATTATTAACTAAAGCGGAATTAGAATATGAGACCACAATACGCGGCGTTTCAAAGCCTGACGATCCCCGCAAACAAATCGCTAAACTTTCAGTTAAAATTCCCTCGGAGGATATATTATCTTCACCCTTCCCACCAGAGGAGGATGTGGCTGAAGTGGAAAAGTCGTTATTAAGATCAAATAAACACTTATCTATGTTGGAAGCAAACTATACCTCCGAGCTTCAACAGAAGGTCGAAACCGTGCTTCACCATTGTTTTCATCGACTGAATAGGGTGGATACCGGCAGTCTTGATATTAAAAAAATTGAGTCTGTGTGGAATAAATTTAATGACTTATATGCGAAATTACAATTAATCACGGGCCGTAGTTCGCGGTCGGATTGCTCAGTGGCAGAGGGAAACACGTCCTATAATTACGACCGTAAGCTCTTCTCGGAATTAGGTAAATTAAAATTTAACGGTAAATCATGTGTAAGATATTTTATTTAAAAAAATTGATAAATTTATGTCCTGTAGATCTATTCCACATGACAAGATGTTGTCTTTCGCTTTTGAAATATTTTCGGGTGAGGCATTAGTTTGGTATCGTTCTGTTAAAAATAATGTAAAGACTTGGTTAGAACTTTGCGAACTTTTAAAACGAGATTTTAGTCCGCATAACTACGATTATCGACTTATGACGGAGATTCGTCAGCGCTCACAAGGCGAGAACGAATCAATAACTATTTACGTGGCAAAAATGCACGGTCTGTTTTCGCGACTTAGTTCTCCTATCGCTGATTCGGAGAAGCTAGAAATTTTACTAAATAATATTAGACCTTGTTACACTAATTGTCTGCTCACTGCAAAGGTTGTTGATGTTGATAGTCTGGTCGAAGTTTGTCGTCTTTTCGAAAATTACCAAAGTCGCAGTAAGCAATTTTCTGAACCCCCTAAAGTTTCAAAGAATACTGTAGCACCCGATCTAGCGTATAATTATCCGTTTTCTAATTTTTCTTCAAACAAAAATGTTTACAATCATAATAACTTCAATAAATATAACTCTGTCGCCGATACATCGAGATACAAGTCTGTACCACAAGTCAACGCCGTATCGAGTACTTCTAATATAAATAAAACTTTTTGCGTGCGTTGTAGATGCAATTCGCACTCATTACGTAATTGCCGTCAGCCACACTACCTAATCTGTTTTAAGTGCGGCACAAAGGGTTTCAAGGTGTCAGACTGCCCCAATTGTAAATCTAAGTCGACCCCTACAGTTTCAAAAAACTAGTTAATAAGGATTGTGGAAAATCAAATTATACAACTAATTGTAATAAAACAGAGTGGAATAATTGGTTGGACTTTTTAAAAAAATTCTTTAATAGCTATCATATTTCCTCAATCCGTAATTCTAAAGTAGAATATTTACCTTACGTTACTCTAAAATTAAACGGAATACCTACCACAGGTCTTTTAGATTCTGGATCTTGCGTTACAATTTTAGGTAATAATTTGCATAACTTATTTTTGAAAGACAATGTTTTGGATAAATCGAAACCTTTAAGGTTAATAACAGCAGGCGGCGAACGATTTGAGTCTTTGGGATCGGTGTTTCTACCCTTCGAGTTTCAGGATAAATTGATTAACTTAGAAGTTCATGTTGTACCTGGGATTCAAAATTCCCTTATCCTTGGCATGGATTTTTGGCGAAGCTTTGGTCTATTCCCTAACAAATTGGAGTCTGTTTTGATTGTGAACAAGTCTGACGCTCAAGTAATGGAGTTGCAGGCAGTTCCCCCTACACATCTTGTTTCTTATGATCATCTTACAGTCGACCAGAGAGCTACCGCTGACAACATTATTTCTAAATTTACCGATATTTCATACGAGAAGCGGGGTCTCGGTTGCACAAATATTATTTCTCATTCAATTGATACAGGTGATTGTCCCCCTATTCGGCAAAGATTTTATCGCATGTCTCCCGATAAACAAAGAATATTAATAAAGCATCTTGACGACATGCTCTCAGAGGATGTTGTTGAACGATCCGAAAGCCCGTGGTCAAACCCGGTCATTTTGACACCAAAGAAGAATGGTGAACTGAAGCGTTTCTGTTTGGACAGTCGAAAATTAAATTCCGTTACAAAAAAAGATGCTTATAGCTTGCCTTATATTTCGGAAATTTTAGATAATCTGAGAGATGCTAAATACTTGTCTAGTTTAGACCTGTCTAAATCTTTTTGGCAAACATTAATTAAAGAAGAGGACCGTTGCAAAACAGCCTTTTATATTCCCACGCGTGGCACATTTCAATTCAAAAGAATGCCTTTCGGTCTTACGAATGCGCCAGCTACTCAACAACGATTAGTTGATATTTTATTTTATGGCCCAGAATTTGAAAATAAGGTTTTCTGTTTTATCGATGACATAATCTGTATCACGTCCAGCTTCAGCGAGCATATTACTCTTTTATTACGCATTTTTGATAAACTAAAAAGCGCTAATTTAACAATTAATCTCGAAAAATGTCAATTTTTTTGAGATAAACTAAAATATTTAGGCTATGTTGTCGACTCTAGTGGATTGCATCCCGATCCGGATAAAGTAAATTCAATGAAAAATGATCCCACTCCTTCTAATAGAAAAGAAGTACGTCGATTTTTAGGCGCAGCCTCGTGGTACAGGCGTTTTATACCGAATTTTAGCTCTATTGCTGCACCCTTAAATAAGTTAACATCTCAAAGTAAAAACGCACCTCCATTCTGCTGGACGACAGAGGCTAATGAGGCGTTTAATAACCTAAAGAATTGTTTGATTTCCTCCTCGGTGTTGGCTTGTCCTGACTACTCGCAACCGTTTGAAATACACTCAGATGCTAGCGATTTTGGTCTTGGCGCGATCCTCTGTCAAAGGTTAAATGGTGAGGAAAGAGTCATAGCGTACTATAGCAAATCACTCAGTAAGCAGGAAAAAAATTACAGTGCCACAGAGCGCGAGGCCCTGGCTGTTCTATCTGCTATAGAACACTGGCGTTGTTATGTTGAAAATGGTAAAAAGTTTATTGTTTACACTGATCACGCTGCTTTGAAATGGTTCTTGACCTTAAATAACCCTACTGGCCGGTTAGCCAGATGGGGAGTTCGCTTATCTTCCTATAATTTCGAAATACGTCATCGTCGGGGTTCCGATAACGTTTTACCTGATTTTCTGTCTCGCTCTTTACCCGTTTCTGCTATTGCTAATGATATAAATATAGATATTAATTCTAATCAGAATTTACCAGTTTCTACTAATGATCCTTGGTATTTAAATATCTATAAAGGCTGTTTAAGCTCTCCGACTTCCTTTGTTAACTATCAAGTAATAAACAATAAATTGTATTGTTTTCAAAAAACATTAAACCCTCTCACTAGAGAATTTCAATGGAAAGAGGTTATTCCGTCTGACCAAAGAATTGACATTCTAAGGGAGAATCATTCTTCGCCCACTGCTGGACATCTGGGTATCTTTAAGACATACAAACGTCTTGCACTTAATTACTTTTGGCCTGGTATGTACTCCGATGTTGTCAAGTTCGTCAGTTCATGTGAACCTTGTATCACCCATAAACACCAAAACCACCCAAATTTAGGTCTAATGGGAAAACCCAAATCATGTCAAAAGCCCTTTCAGACGATTAGTATTGATTTGATTGGTCCATTGCCCCCCAGCAGAAAACAAAACACTTTTATATTTGTGGTCAGTTGTTGTTTCTCTAAATATTGTTTGCTTTTCCCCATTAAACGGGCAACTGCAGAAGTGATAACAAAAATTCTCGAGGAAAATGTATTTTTGGTGCATGGAATTCCATCTACTATTGTTTTGGATAACGGTAAACAATTTATTAGCGCAACCTTTAAAAGTATGTTGTCAAAATATAAAATTCCAAATTTGCATTTTACACCGTTGTATACTCCCCACGTTAACTCAGTTGAACGTTACAACAAAACCATTATTACAGCTATTTCAACTTTCATAGAATCTGATCATCGAATCTGGGACACTTTAATCACTAAGGTTCAGTTCGCCCTTAACTGCGCAGTTAGTGAGGTTACTGGTTATTCTCCTAATTTCCTTGTTTTTGGTAGGGAGGTCAAAACATGTGGTTCTCAGTATATTGACAAGGAATTTAATTCCAATATGGTGCTTGAACCACGGGATGGCTATGCCGAAACTTTAGGCTACTTATCCTCTATTTTCGAGAAGGTACATTCAGCTCTGTTTTCGGCCCACCAACGAAATTGTTCATCTTATAATCTTCGCCGTAAACAGGCAGAATTCAATGTCGGTGATATAGTTTGGCGCAGAACGTTTCTACTTAGTGACAAGGATAAATACTTTAGCAAGAAATTGGCGCCTAAATTTATTAAATGTAAGATTGCCTCAAAAATGTCACCCCTAGTATACAAACTTAACGACATGGCCGGTAAACCTTTAGGAGAATGGCACATCAAAGATTTAAAGTTGATTAATTACAAAGAATAATAAAAGCATAAAAACAACAATGTAAGACGCATATCTATACTAAGTTATAATTACCTACATAATCATTTGCGAAGGCCAACAATGGTTCTTATGTTTTCGAGTCGAAGCCCACAAGATAATGTATTGTGTTGTGTTAATGATTTATGTAAACATGCTAACATAAAATGAATAAATGTTTCAGTTATAAATGGTAATAAAGTTTATTACATGTAATATTGTTACAAAGAATCTGTTGTTTATCTAACTATCAGTTATGGCTCAGTGGTTAAAAGGTCGTTGTAGGATCGGTCTGGTGTTCGATTCTCGCATGTGTATTTTCTATAAATGCATATTGATTGGCGTGTTGTTTTTCGCCGTGCCTTGTTCTGAAGTTCTGTTGTTATTCTTAATTCTGTATAAATTCCATAATCAAATTGTTATTATAGGTACTTTATAAACATTCAGAGTAATTAACCGTGCGCCGCGAGCTCGGAACAGTCGAATAGTACCTACCATTTAGATCGTACCTACCTAGTTGTCGTTATGACGCACGCGCGTTCACTCAGCGACGCGCCGATAAATAAATGCCTAACTAATGATTCACCATTGTTTACATTCAAAAGGTGTTTACTGGTCGTGTTGTAGTTATTAATTAGAGCAAAATATTTATTAAATTCTTTCCTTTGACATTGAGCGGTCCGGTCGTGTCTGCGGCTTATATTATTTTTGTTCATCGTTACGAAAAATCTGTTGTTACACCTAACTATATTCAAAAAGTTTACTTATCTAGTGGCAAAGGCCGAACCCAAGATTTTTAAGTCGTAGGGCTAGATCAAGTTCTTATATCTACAAATCATTATTACCTAATAATTACCCTAAGCGCTTCTCCATAGATTGTCATCTTTGCTATTGGGCCATTACACTGGCCTTGGCATTTACATGTAGGTATGTGTGATGAATTATGAATGATAAATGTTTATGTTCAAGTTCAGACTGCCGTTGTACGCGTGAAGAATGCAAGCGTGGGTCATTATTATTTAGGTATACTAATTAGCGTATAGGGTTGTCACTTGTTCAAGGTACTCATGCCCTTGTTTTCTCTAATTCCAGGGAGTATCTTCAGGGCTGCTACGCCCGTTGGGCTAGGGAATTTTCCTTAGGGAAAATCCCGGCCTAACGGGGGGGGTGTGTGACGTCGTGCCTCGGCGCTTGCGAGCCCCGCTACGATGACGCACTGCAGTGGGGAGCCCTCTCCCGCTTGCCGACCATATATATACCAGCGACACACGTGGTTGGGCCCTTTCTTCTGCTGCGAGACACACGTCAAAGCTGAGTACTCATCCGAGGACCTGTGGAGTGTCAACCTACGACCTACGCCCTGGATAATTATCTAGTCGGTTAACCTCAAGTGTCAGTTCTTTTATGTAATCAAAACCATTGTGAATCTGGAATATAACGCGAGTTTAATCTGTCCTGGTGATATTTTTTATTTATTTCCCGTAAGACAACCTAATCATCTCTTTTTAATTGCTCGGCGAGTGATCGATCCCGGCTATCCCGTGAAAATCGATCACACGTGCGACATTGGCGCCCAATAGAATTTTTAAATATATTTTTAAAAAACGTAGGTTGGCACTTTACAGGTGAGTGAAATGATTTCTTTTTCTCTTGTATATTTTTCTCCTGTGTGTGCATATATTCTGGTGTGGTGAATTGCGTACAGGTACAGTTTCTATCTATTTTGGTTTGCCAATGTCTCACGAGTGATTGATTTTCACGGGATAGCCGGGATCGATCACTCGCCGAGCAATTAAAAAGAGATGATTAGGTTGTCTTACGGGAAATAAATAAAAAATATCACCAGGAAAGATTAAACTCGCGTTATATTCCAGAATTACAATGGTTTTGATTACATAAAAGAGCTGACACTTGAGGTTAACCGACTAGACAATTATCCAGGGCGTAGGTCGTAGGTTGAAACTCCACAGGTCCCCGGATGAGTACTCAGCTTTGACGTGTGTCTCGCAGCAGAAGAAAAGGCCCAACCACGTGTGTCGCTGGTATATATATGGTCGGCAAGCGGGAGAGGGCTCCCCACTGCAGTGCGTCATCGTAGCGGGGCTCGCAAGCGCCGAGGCACGACGTCAGACCTGGTTTTGGTATGAAGATTAGTTTGACTTCCCTCCATTTCTTCGGTACATATCTGAGGGCCAGGCTAGCCCTCATGATTGCCAGGAGTCTTTTAAGGACAGGTTCACCTCCCCATTGTAGTAACCCGGGGAAGATGCCGTCCAGTCCGGCTGCTTTGAAGGGATGGAAGCTATCGATGGCTCATCGGAGTTTTTCTTCTGTGACTACGTTGTTTGCGTGTCTCCATTCGTGTTCGGTCGCCACTGTTGGTGTATCGTGCCACGTTATTACCGGGGTGAGGACGAAGCCTGGGAAATGTGTTTCGAGTAGGACGCGTCTTGTCTCCTCCTCCGATGTGGTGTATGTGTCATCCGGTTAACGGAGAGTACCTGGTGCAACTGTTGGTTGCTGAGCCAGTAGTTTCCTTACCCGGTTTGCTTGTTGGCAGGATTCAATGCTCCCACAGAATTTCCTCCATCCCATGGTGCGTCTGAATCTGAGACATTTCCTGTAGTCTGATTTGGCCGCTTTATAAGCGTCCCAATCAGCGTCCGCGCTTGTGTTCATTGCCCTATTTAGAGCCTTTCTTACCTTCTTGCGCTTGCGTTCAAGCTCAGCGCCCCACCAGGGTTGTTTCCCCGGGGTTGAAGGCGGAGTGGTTTCCGGGCAAGCTGCATGGTAGCTGTCTAGCATCGACTGCGTCAGTGTGCATACCTGCTCGTCGATCTGTTCAGTGTCACCCAGTACCGTCGGCGTGGCGGTAAGGGTAAGTTTATCTCTAAGTAATAGGACATACTTTGATTTGTCCGTGTTGTGTGGTTTCCTGCGGGGCTGTGTGGGCTGTATATCGACTTTCATGGAGAAGCTGATCCATCTGTGGTCTGAGCATAATGCCTCCTTTGAGACGTGCCATCCCTTGATGCGTTCAGCCGCTCCTTCTGTTGCGAGAGCTAAGTCGATAATTGTCTGACTACGTTTTGTGACGAAGGTGGGCTGCGTGCCTGTGTTTAATAGGGTAAGATTAGTGGTGAATAGGTATTCAACCAGTGACTTACCTCTGTTATTGCTGCAGTTCATGCCCCACATTTGGTGGTGGGCATTGGAGTCCGTCCCTATTACGACCTCCTTATTGATTCTCTCGCACTGGTTAACCAGACGCGTGAGGTCGAACGGAGGCGGGTCTTCAGCCTCGGGCATGTAAACCGATGCGAAAACGACCGCTATACTCCTTGGCTGCTGTATTATTTCAATTTGTATCGCTGTGATGTCTCTGGAACAGAACTCCATTAAAGCTTGGGCTCTGATGTTTTTAGTTGTAAGTATACAGGTTCTTGGATGTGTGTGGTCAGTAGAAGAGTAAATCTTACCTCCCAGGCTGGAGAGGCCTCTAATGAGGCCACCCCTTATCCAAGGTTCCTGGATGAGTACGATGGCTGAATGTTGGACCTCCATCCATTTGCGCAGTTGCGCAGTGGCCGTTTGGCTATGATGGAGGTTGATTTGCAGGCAGCTGACGTCACTAGGCAGAGGCTTCATCTGTGGGTGATGTCCCCTCCTCCCCGACCTTCAGCTGCGTTAGGCCCACCAGGATGTCGCCGGCCCCCACCCCGTCGTCCCGCCGCACCGGACTCAGGAGCAGGCTCTCATCTTCCGAGTTACCCTCGGCTGACGGGCCAGCCCCCAAGCCAGATGCGGCCGGCTCTGACGGGCCGGGTTCCGCGGAACACGCTGGCTGGGTGTCTGATGCTTGATGTGGTTGTGTGGAGTTGTCGCATTCCGGAGGATGATCGACATACTTGCCTGTTGAGTCCCGGAACCGGACGTAGACTGCACCCAGCCCCAACGCGAGGCGGCGCTCGTTCTGCACCAGGACCGGGACTTGTTCCTCCGGGACGCCCACGACCAGGAAGCACCCACCTGACTGTCTTTCCGAGTGCAGCAGCGACCATTTGTCGACCGCCAACCAGGGGTTCTGGAACTCCAGAGCCCGACCCACGTCGCGCACGTCGTCCCAGACTCCCTGTTCGTTGGGAACGACAATGCCGCACCGCACTCTCTTCGGGGCCTCTTCCTGGCCCCTGACCTCCAGTTCGAAGCCCGGTGGTGGGACCAGGAGAGAGACCGCCTCCGTCAGCCAGGTACGCGTTGCCTCGTCGGCGCACCAGAGTTTGAGGACCCCGTCCGCGTACATGGGTTTCCCGGTGAACGCAGGAACGGGGCGTTTGGGGGTTTTAGTCGACCAGGCGTCACTCAGGATCTTCCTTTGAATCTCCTTGAGTATCCGGTCCACGAACTCCTTCGGCAAGTTCCCTGTGCGTTTGCATGTTACTGCAACGCCCAGGGACGCCTTGGAGGCCTGTGCGTAGGACTTACCTTGTGTCCTGGAGGAGTCGAGGCGGGGCTTCTTGTGCTCCCTTCGAGGCGAACTGGTCTCGTTGAGAGCACGTTTGGCCTCACCTCTTTCCTCGTTTCCGGCAGTTTTACCTGCCGTGTTTCCCGGTGGTGCTGGGGCTGGATGCCGTCCAGGGTGGCCAGCCCGCCGCTTGGCGGCAGGCGGCTTCCCCGTACTGCCTCCGGCCTTCGTGCACCCCCCACTGCTGAGCGCGGGCTGCGCGCTGGTCACATTAATGGGACCTGCGACAGCGGCCTGCTCCGCTGTTTTTGTAGAGGCAGCACCGGCGGCGGCAGCGGTTTGTGCAGCCTTTCGCCTTATTGCCAGGCGCTGCCTCTTGTTTTTATTCGCCCTCTTCTTCTTCGCAGAGCTGGTAGCAGCTGGGCCACTCGGTTGTGTGGTGGGCGGGTGTCGAACAGGACCGGTGGTCTTGCCCTTACCCTTGCCCTTGTGGTGACTCACCACTTGCCAGCCCGCGAAGGAGGAGTCGTCTTCCCGCTTTATCTCAAATGGGCTGACGATTGTAAGGACGGGACCAGTACTAGCGTTAGCCAGCGCTGAAGTCACGTCCTTGGGGGATGGTGTGACACCTGCAGGCGGGGCCACGGCGTCGACCATCTGTATGGTTGTGGTTGTGGCGGCGGGAACAGCTTTCGCCGTCCCCGTCGCGGTTGGGGTAATAAGTGGGATTTCGGTATCCATGCAAGTTTACTAAGACTTCATCCCTCTGGCTTCCCACCCTCCATGGAGCCCGCATTTGGGAACGTCATACCGGACGTTAGGATTACCAGAGGGATATAGGAACGCGGGGCTGGTTTACAGCACGACTTCGGGCGCCCGCTCGGGTTAACGGCCTGAGCCGAGTTACCAACTCTAGCCGTCATCCTTCACTTGCGCCCTCCGTATAGCCTTCACCTACCACATCAACAGCCAAAATAAATTCCAACTGCTGATGTGGACCCTACGTCCCTAGCCTGTGGCCCTCTGACGGGACACGGTGGCCATTTCCCCCGCTGCGGCTCACAGCGGGGGCTACCGTTTAGCGTGAAATCGGGACCAAAGAGGGCGTGTTGCCTCACGGTCACATTACCGCCAGCGCTGCTCGGCTCAATCCCCCAGGACTCCGTCATCCCCGCGTACGGCGCTCGACTGCGCAGGTCCTAGCGCAGGTGGTCAACTTCTCTTACCCGTGACTTTTTACTACGAGCCCGCGCCCACCCGACCACGCGGGGGCCTGGTGAAGAGATGTGTTCCTGGATGTGGATGTGTGCGCGCATGTGTGTACGTGTGTGTGTGTGCGTGTGTAAAGTGCCTGTTGTTTGTGTTTCGGCTGGAGGTTTTGGTTGCATCCATTTCTGAAGGAACTGGACCAAGAATGGGCGGCAACCTCGGGAAGGATAGTCCACCAGCCTTGCCTAAGGGGATCTTCGCGACCTGCGCTACCCCTGAGGCCATTTGCCACTCCCTGCACCGGACTCAGGTGTAGGGAGTAGAAGTCAGTGCAGTTCAGAGGTGTTAAGTATGAGTTGACCTGCACGGGCTTCCGCCCTTCCCTCCCGCCTCAAGAGGCTTATACCGCGATAATTTTTGCATTTCTGCTGTGACCCTTTTCCCTTGTACAGTGGCACAATTACGGCCTTGTTCCAGTCACCTAGTACACGACCGGACCGCCAACATTTATTGAAAAGTAGGAACAGCAGGCTTGCGGTGACGCCTTCACCTACCTTGAGCATTTCAGCAGATATCATGTCATATCCCGCAGCCTTACCCGTTTTCATACTTTTCATTGCATACCGTATCTCTTCCATACTTATATTACTTTCACAATTATCTTCCTCATTCGCTACTATATTCCTAGTGTCACTTTCTCCTCGTTCAAACAAATTCTCAAAATACACCTTCCACTGATCCAAAACTTCCCCATGCTCTCTTATAATATTTCCATTTACATCTCTCATCACACCAACTTTCGAATCTCCTGCTTTGCCTCGGGTTGTTCTAACCAAGTGCCAGAATAATTTTATATTGGCCCGAAAATGCTGAGAAAACTTTCTATCAAATTTATCCTTGGGTCATTCTTCAAGGCCTCGATTTTGGTGGTCACACGGCAGTATGTCAATAGTTATTGAAGTTATGGCTTTAAACTATTTTTTATATGTTTCTTTATGTAATACGGCAACCAAAAAAACAGTTTTACTGATATCGACCAACAATAAATAGCAGACATCTAAATCCAAAGACTGAAAACGGGGACAATATTGCTGTTCTCCGCATGTCAAACTCATTGTGTAATTCAAACAATCGTGTATAATTTTCTATTCCCTTTACGAATTGCTATGTATTATACCTTAAAATATTTGTCCCAGGTAGTAGTTTTCGAAATAAATACGGACTTACATAAATGTTATAATATTTAAGAAATTTCATATAAAATGTATCGGTCACACGATTTTGGCACTCGTGTGAACTCGTGATTCAACTCTCAATAATTCGACTATTGAATGACTTTCGGCATCTTATTTGTATTCACGCGCATCACCAGTCAGCAAGCGACGGCCGAGGGAACCACGAATGATTCTCGATGGCACATACGCGACAGCAGGGGTACGTAATTATTTCGTCAATATTTTTTTACCTACGTAGGTAAGATTCATGGCTACTAAGTTTTAATGATTCATAGGATTCTCAACAGTTCTTATTTATTGTAATAATAGTCTGAATAGGTAAGATTGCCATAAGAGTTCTTGAATTACGATAATGTTTTACTGTAAATAGTTATTTAGGAATTACAAAAATTTCATCAGATTTGTGGCATCAGATTCGTGTTCCCAGTACCATGAATCTGACTCATTGAACCACGATTCTGATTAGCAGCTTTTTAATACCGTGTAATTTCATTTTAAACGTTATTTTACGGTTTAAAACATTTAATAAGCATTTTTGCGATATTTTTTTTTAACTTACTGCCGTAAATGAAAACGATATTGGAGGAGGTGGATTGTATTATTTGATTTCTTGTTGTCTTGGTGACCTTTTAGTTAATACTTTGTTTAGATGGAACATATAGACGACGCAGGCTGTTTTTATATCTATAACTCATTATGCATTGTGTAACATGTATTATACTTATCAATAAAACTATCTTTATTACAGATCAATCTACATCTAGTCAAACATACCGCGACGTAGCCAAGAGGAGAAACTAGATCTTTCTTTGGCCATCCATCCAGTTATAATCCAACTAAATTCAAAATTAAACATCTGGTACCTAGATGATGAAACCCTAGGCGGTGACGTAGAGTCTGTGTACCAAGATCTATTCTTTCAAAATTTCAATATTTTGCTCCCAATATCACTCAAGTTGAAAAAAGTCCTCTTCGCCTCCTGGGGTCCCCAATTTTAGACGACGGTTTTGATTCCTTTATACAGCAAAAAATTCAAAATGTTAGTGAAATTTCTGACAGGCTACTCAAAATTAATATACCTACATTCGGCTTTCACTATTATTCGATATTGTCTTTTTGTCCGTAAATTTACGCACGCATTACGGTGTTCACTTTTTTGGAAAAATCCAACTCCACTCATTCAAATTGACAAAATAATACAGAATACCCTGAGTAAAATTTTGAATGTGACCCGGAACGACCAGGTGTGGCTACAGGCGTCCTTACCTGTGCGCTTGGGCGGCCTCGGCGTTACCAAATTACCGACGTAAGCCTGCCAGCGTTCTTGTCATCGGTCCACAGCACTGCAGAATTGACTAGAAAAATGTTAGCTCCCACACTGGTTGATTCTGAGGTGCCGTTTAAGACCGATGCCTTGAACGCTTGGCGAAATGCTTGTCCAGGAACTGAGTTACCCCGAAACTTATCCTCCCAGAGGCAATGGGATGGGCCGCTTTGCAGCATGGTACGAGAAAACCTTCTCAATACATCGTCCAAAACTGCAGAGCGTGCTCGCCTGCTGGCTGTGGGAGAATGAGAATCGGGCCTCTGGCTCCAGGCAGTGTAGGTACCTCCAATATAGGTACCGTGTTAGACGATACGATGGCCTGTAATGCAGCAGGAGCGCGGGTCGTATTTCACGACACTCCAACCTCAATGACATACTGCGCCGTGCTCTTGCCACAGCTGGCGTTCCAGCCCAACTTGAACCTCAAGGCTTGGCACGCGACGATGGCAAAAGACCAGACGGGATGTCGTTACTGCCGTGGAAGCTGGTTAGGCCTTTGGTATGGGACGAAACATGTATCGATACCCTTGAGCCATCTCATCTTCCCAGCACAGCAGGTTATCCGGGCGTTGCTGCTGCTACAGCGGAGACCCTCAAACGGCGCAAATATGTAAATCTAATAGGAGATTATGTATTTGAGCCGTTTGGGGTCGAAACATTGGGACCATGGGGTCCAAGTGCGAGATCACTTTTTAGAGATCTCGCAAAGAGACTCATAGACGCCTCGCGTGACCAGAGGGCTGGCACGTATTTGGCTCAAAAAATAAGTAGGTATAGCCATACAACGAGGCAATGCTGCCAGTCTTCTGGGCAGGCTACCAATTGACTGCGATGAGTTTAATGACGCCTTCTAAATTTAAATTTTTATTTTTTTGATTTTTCACTTCTAACTATATATTAATTAGTTTCTTTTTAATTATTTTAAGACTTAATCTAATTATATTTAAATAATTATTGGATAATATGATCTTTGATTACATACATACATACATAGACTCACGCCTGTTTCCCGGAGGGGTAGACAGAGACTACGGAACGCCATTTGCAACGATCCAGACATATCTCTCTTGCTTCATTCGCTCCCATCAGATTCCTCATGCATGCTCTTCTGTTCAGGGTACTTCTCACCTGTCCTGTTTTTAGGATGTCTCCAATCTGATCAGAGAACGTCCGCCTAGGTCTTCCCCTTCGTCCTGTCCCTTCCACACTTGCCTTATATATCTGCTTGGTCAGTCTTTCGTCATCCATCCTCTCCAAGTGCCCAAACCATACCAAACCAAACCATACCAAACCATCTTTGATTAATGTTTAAATAATCATTAATCAAAGACTTAATAAAATGTTTTTGACGTGACAACGTCTTATAAATTGGTTTGCCGGGTGACACTTCAAGAAACTGCGTTACGCTCCGCTCACGTTATGCGATCACAATGAGAGCGAGTGAGAGGCACGCGTCCCGCCTAAGATCGAGAGAGACAGATATAAAAAGTGAAAGGCACGCGTCTTTCATCCTTCTTCCTACTATACGAATGAATATTCACATTAAAATTATTTTACCACTCAAAGTCGTTGTCACGTAAAACTTTCGCCCGTATACCGACTTTACAGGCAACCAATTTTTTTGTTAGTGAAATGCAAAAAATACTGTGATTTAGAAAGCTGTGCTAGATATTAATCAAAAGAAGAGTCAACGTTATATTCTTGTTGTAATTTTTTTTCAATCCTTCTTTATGCCAGTGTGATTGTAATTAATAAGACTTTTACTTTTAATGTTACGATAATCATAAAGACTGATTTATAAAATAGCTAGTTACTTTTATTAGACAATTATAAAGTAACACTGAGATGTGTAAGCTTATGCAAGATTGTAATTATACTGTACATGTTACATTTGTATTGTAACTTGGGAACATCATAAGTCAGTATGATTGTAATTATTGTGTAACAGTATATTTGTGTCAGTTATTGAAATAAAGTGAAGTCATGTTAATAATTGAAATAAATATTACTTTTTGATTGTATTTGAGATATTTCATTAATGTTCAAACAACCTTACTATCTTAAATGTTATATCAGTGTGCCTATTGACATTGCAAATCTGAAAACATTAATATCTCATTGGATGATGACTATAATATAGACCTTCATCCTTTATGTTCGCTTAGATACGATTAGACCAATAGCTATGCAAGCAGTAACGTGTAAACTATTCTAAAGTGTGCATTTCATAGGCATATCACATAATAAAAATCTAAACTTAGATGCTTGCTTGATCTTACAGCTTATGAGTCTGTTCGTTTAAGCTTAAGCTGTTGATTTTAACATCAAATTTTATCATGTCAGATTCGTGGTTTGCTACGTCAGATTCGTGGCACCAACATTTTTAAAAGTGAATATTTTCTTTATTTGTCGATCGATTTTGGTTTAATTACACCATTTGGTTTGTATTGTTTTGAAGTTTGATAAACAGAAGCCAATTTTGTAAATATATGAAATAAAAAAAATGCCACGAATTTGATGCGAAGAATCTTGCGCGAAGAATGACCCTTACATTCTTCTTTCTTTCTTCTTACCGTCTCTTTTACTTAATATTTCAATCTGTCATACTTTTCATTCACTATCCTCTCATTGTCAGTCACACTACCTTGTACCCTTTTGTTGGCTCTTATGGCCAGCTAGTCCATCCATGCTTTGCGCTTTTCTGCGACCACACCACTTACTTCCTGATCCCACCATTCATTACAAATCTTTTTAACATGCTTCCTCTTGCTTACGTCACATACTTGCGTAGCTGTCCCTATTACTCCATTCTTAAACTCTTTCCAAAATTCTTCTATCTCGCAACCATCTTCCTCAAGCAACTCTTTCACACACAGACAGTATGAGCATATGTTTCATGAATTTATAGACAAATCTTGTTTTATTTTCTATTCCAGATATCATGAAGTTGCATCAATCAAACTGCGGACACTAGGGTTGTATACAAAGATGTCAAACTTTCAATTTACAATAACATTTTATACAATTCTGAAAACACAATTTTCTCCCATCAACCTCCCTCACCAATCTAACATTCCTCAGAACAATTGGAGTCAACTTGGAATAGTTGAATGTTTTGTCAGCGCGGTTTCTCTTCAATAACGTCGTGGCAACATAACCCGCAATTGGACGGCATATCACAAGTTTAGGGTCGAGAGGTCAGGATGCTGTAATGTTAATGAACTCTCAGTTTAGCAGTCGGGGACATTTTTCGGAGGTCAAAGGATCTCTTAGAAAATGTTGGGTGAACTTAGATTCATCGTTGCTATGTTATTTCGAAGCGATTTCTTAGATAAGTTTATTTGTAACCCTCCCGCAACACAAGACATTTCATTTAATTTCGTATAAAATTAAAAAATAAATGCAATGTTTTCCCGATAATTTCTTTGGTTTTAGGCAAAAGTCCACTGCTATGCCTTTGTATAAATTCTCTTAGCAAGATGTTAATTAAAGTCTAATGATCGAGTTCAAATATTACATACCTACATATACTCATGCCTTTTTCCCGTCGGGGTAGGCAGAGACAACGGAACGCCACTTGCATCTATCCTTACAAACCTCACGCGCTTCCTCTACATTCATTACTCTGTTCATACATGCTCGCCGGTTCCGGGTGCTTTGGATCTTTCCGTTTTTCAGAACGTCACCAATTTGGTCGACGAATGTCCTACGAGGTCGGTCGCGACCGGCTTACCCATACACTTTAGCCTCATATATTTGGTGCGTCATTCTTTCTTCACTCATTCGCTTCACGTGCCCAAACCATTTAGCATTCCTTTCTCAATCCTTGTCACGACATCTTCTTTCAGGCCACATCGCTCTCGTATTACTGCATTCGGAATTTTATCAATCAGTCTCACCCCACACATACTACGCAGTGACCGCATCTCAACTGCGTTAATTCTGCTTTCATGCTTTTTCTAACACACCCAACACTCACTACCGTACATCAACGTGGGCACAAGCATTTATTTTTTTATTTTATTCATCCTTCTCAAACACCATCACTTTCGTCTTTCTTACATTCAATTTCATACCTTTCGCTTCAAAGCTCTCATTCATGCAGTTAATCATTTGTTGTAACTCAGTCGCCGACGACGCAAGAATGACTTGATCATCGGCGTACAAGAGGCACTTAGCACGCAATCCTGCCATATCGATCCCGCATTCCATTTCCCTCATATCTTTCATGCAGCTATCCATGAATAAGTTGAACAACCAGGGCGAGGCTGCACACCCCTGTCTGACACCTATAGAGATGTCAAACCGGTCTGTATAGGCACCGTTAATCCGGACACAGGCTCTGGAACCCCTATACAGAGATTTCAGAGCCCTAATTATAAAATTGTCCACCCCATATATAGATAGCACCTTCCATAATTCCTTTCTATTCACTCTATCATAAGCCTTTACCAGGTCTATGAACGCGCAATATACCTTCTGGTTTTGTGCCAGACACTTTTCGGTTACGCAGCGTATGGAAAAGACCTGATCCGTACATCCCATTCCCTTCCGAAATCCCGCTTGCACATCCCGTATCTTCTCATTAGTCACATTTACTACCCTGTCAATCAATATTCTGGCATACATTTTTCCTACAACACTAAGAAGGCTGATCCCGCGATAATTTCAACATTCCTGCTGCGAACCTTTTCCTTTATAAATTGGGACAAGCACTGCCTTCGTCCAGTCATTTGGGACCTGGCCCTGTTTCCAACACAGGTTAAAAAGGCGATGCAGCAGGTTTACAATTTGTCTATCGCCAGCCTTCAACATTTCAATCGTCACCTTATCACACCCAGCAGACTTGCCGGACCTCATACCATTTAGCGCTTTCACAATTTCATCCATTCCAATTTCATCACTAGGGCCATCATATATATCTACCATCACTTCTTGCTCTATTTCACTCACATCTTTCTCAAATAAACTCTCAAAATAGTCCTTCCAGCACTGTAGTATCATTTTTTCTTCATTCATGACTTCACCTTTTTCATTCCTAATAACTTTCATCGATCCATTTATATTTTTGCCCCAAATATTATGTTATTTTATATCGTCAGTTCCGCAATTTACAGGTACAAACGTGCACCGTTACAAAAAAGTATTAAAAACCTTTACCCACCAGATTAAAAAAAGTATCTCATAAAATAGGAAAAGTGATGCGGTCGACACATGCATACATGGTGATATATGTAGAACGTACTTAGCGATATATGTGAATATCCCAACACCATTCACCTCCTAAACAATACCAAAAAAGATAAATAAATCTTCCACAACATTACCTTAATCATTCATATAAGTAGGTACACGAAATAAACGCAGAAGTTTTGGAGGATAGATGGAAGGATGCATGGTTGTTTGTCATTCTACCATGCAAAAAATACTGAACGCATTTTGTAAAACTTTTAGAAATAGTAACCTTTTGAAAACCCACGCGAATGGAGCCATGAACGGAATCTATACGGTTTCGAATATATGTGGTAAATGAATAATCAATATGGGACATAGCGTCATGCTAAATGATGTTATAGTTAGTGACCTTCCAGGTTTATAAACTGTCTAAGTAGACAAATGTCGCGCTATATTTTAAATTATCAACTTGTTTTGGTCCACATTGGTATATGTTTGCTCCATGGAACGATTATTCTCCGTTCGATTTCTAAGATTCATCATAAAATTCCATTCACACTTAAAATATCAGATCCTAGGACTTTTTGACAGAGATAATTACAACTTATAAGAAAGATTTGAATACCATAAATCATAACTGTACAGAAAATCGCTTCGAACCATCAGTATTTATCATTCATCAACGATCTAAACATTCAAGTTTTCTGGTAACCAGGAAATAGCTTTTACCACAATCTCTTTAAAAACGTATCAGCTAGCTCAGCTAGCCCACTCAGCTCCGCTTGGCTCCGACAAAGCGAATAATACAGCAATCAATAGAGACCGAGGCTTTCTTTATTACTGTTTTTAAAGGAAAGGGTCAAAATTTTCAAATCCAAAAGTGTCGACTTTCGTTGAAGTTTGAAATTGAATGGAACGATCTGTTTGGTCCAATGTAGGAGTTGAATGCGAACAAATTTTATAATGCAGAAATAACTATTATCTAAGTTTATAACAGTTGCTTCGGTGAAGTAAAATATACATCGCAAATCTTATGACAAGTGATGCCAAAAAATATTCCTCTATATAACTTATAACCGTACTCAACTCGACCACACTGCATCAACTCATACTAATATAAACATGTGGCTTAATTTTTTCTTCTGTAATAACAACATAAAAGAAAAATTGAAGCTTTGTGATGATTACCTTGATCTAAAAACAGGGATTATTTCAGTACCTAAAATTTGCGTAAAAGTAGTTTCGGCTCTTTGAATCAGTACCGAAATCTATTGTTAGGAACATGTATAAGCTGCTCTGGCTGATTATTTAAGCAAAAATTAATATCAGATTTTTCTTTGTCAAAAATGTTTTTCTTTTTAACCGACTTCAAAAAAAAGGAGGTTCTCAGTTTGACCTGTATGTATGTATGTAAGTATGTATGTATGTATGTTTGTCCGCGATTATCTCGCGTTTGGCTTAACCGATTTTGATGCGGTTTTCAAAAAAGTATTTGTTACACTAAGGAGAAGGTTTTAGGCCCTTAACTGACTTCACAAAAAGAAGGTTCTGAGTTTGACCCGTATATATGTAAGTTTGCCCACGATTAACTCGAGTTTGGCTGAAAAGTATTTGTTACACTTAGGAGAAAGTTTTATTATTTTAACCGACTTAAAAAAATGAAGGTTCTCAGTTTGACCCGTATACATAGGTATATTGGTTCTTAGTATGTTTGTATGTATTATGTGTGTGTGTTTGTACGTGTGTACGTGTGTGCGCGCGCGCGCGAGTTTGTGTATTTGTATGTGTACGTGTGTGTGTGTGTGTGTGTGTGTACAAGTGTGTGTGTGTGTGTTTACGTGTCTATGTCTCTGCGATTAAAAACAAAGAAAGTCGGTGAAAGAATTTAGGCTCTGTTGTCGTGGGGATGGTTGAGTAATTTGTTCTAGACAATATCACTTAAAGCCATACCTTTTAGAGATTTACCGGACTCAAGGCAACATAGCGTTGGCCTTTAGCAAAGATTTTAGGCCCTAGGTCGATTACCGCGGCACTGAGTGTACATCCTTGCAACTTGTATACCGTCACAACCCAACTCAATATGACTGGCAACATCCACCTCTCGATATCACCATAACCGCGATTGCCTTGATAGGTCGCTGTCACTGGAGCTATGGAAATGTATCCATCATCATCTTTAAGACGCAATGCTATTGATGGATCATCAAATAATATCAAACTGGCATCGGGCAGTTCACCGGAACACCCATAGTCCCATTCGCTAAGCCATCCGTTATTGACATATTTCTCCGGAGCAGAATATGAGAGCTCACAGCCAATTCAATAGTATGTACAAGTCCGCCGCATTTGTTTGGATCAGCCGGAGCAGCATTTGCGGAGGGCGTCCTTCCGTATGTGGCTGATTCGCTAGACTCATCTCTCTCTTGCAGCGTCAAGCCTAAGCCCATAGGCACACAGAATAAAAGTAGGTACCTATGTCAAAGTCATGATTACAGACTGAAACCAGCAGAAAACTTATCACTAAAATAATTGAAGAATCTATCTATAAACAAACTATTAATTAGCCCAAAACTTAAAGTAAATGGAGTACCTATCACTAAAAAGAATGAAATAAATAAAAGAGTAAATAACACAAAACCTGAAGTAAGCGAACGAAGTACCTAGCACTAAAAAGTATGAAATAAAAATAATAAGAAAAAAAAATAAAACGAAAATGAAAACTTAAAAATCGTAACAAAAATGTTAACTAAGTATGAATTTAGTTTCTTTTTTAAAAAAAGAGAACCGCCTTCAAAAAATCGACCCATAGAAAAGTGCGAAATAATTTTTACATACGCTACCCCTAATCCTCTCAAATTTCCTTTCGAATTTCTCCCAAAAACTAATTACTAAATTAAACTAAATACTTCGTTTTTGAAGTCGGTGCCAAACCAACAAAAACAAAAAGAATACTGGCAAACAGAAAAAATAATACGACGAATGTATCAAATCAATAAAACCTCAAAAAATGCGATGGTTTGGAAAGGATGACGCCAAACAATAGGATTTTAGAGGGATTAGGTTTGGCATCGACTTTAAAACTAAGTATTTAGTTTAATTTAGTAATATTTTGGGATGAGTTGCCAAATTACATGCATACATTTATTATGCGTGGAGTTACTATCAATCAACTTAAAAATTCTGGCAGCATGTTTCAGTTTAAAATATTGCGAATATAATTGAAAGTGATAGATTCACTTTTCTTTAGTTTCTGATAACCACTTAACTTTAATTATGTATTGTTACCTGTGTATAATTGATCTCACAGTCGATAAAAGGAATATGAGACTAAAACTGATCAAGTAACTTTAATATTTGTCAAATTATTGGATTTTAATGCAATCTGGATTCTATATATAGACGACCAGTTGGCGCAGCGGGATTGTAAGCGACTGCTACGCCGAAGGTCGCAGGTTCGACTCCCACTCAAGTCAAACATTTGTGCACATGGATGTTTGTCTTGGTCTGGGTGTTTCTATGTACCTATAATATGTATGTATTTACAAAAAAAAAGTATATAATATGTATGTTTATCCATTGTCTAGTACTCATAGTACAAGGTCTGCTTAGTTTGGGACTAGACGGTGTTGTGTGAATGTGGTAGAATAATATTATTATTATCTGCAGCGATAATTCTTCGAACGGGAATCGATCCCGAGACCTCACGATCAGCAGATGCATACTCTGGACCACGGATGCAAGCATTTTGGAAAGAATATTTAAAAGGCATAATATGTTAATTTCAATTGTAATTTTACTATGTGAACTAACCGGATCGTAAGGGCAAAACTAATTATTTATGCCTGCGACCAAATCAAAATCAAATATGTGTACGAAAATCGCCCTTAAAATGCATATCAACGCAATAAAGACTCAAGTCGACACGCCGCAGAAGTTTAAAATAACTCATTTTTGCTCAAATATTTTTTCATTTACTTCTCTTATCATTTTGAAGTCCGTTCCGCTTATCTCTTGCGCCTATCATCGCGTAATGTGCCAATGCGGCCCACTGACTCACGAAACGGATATTTTGTTTGAAGCCACTCTTTGTGGACGCAACATTGTGAAATTCGTTGACGTCGAATATCAACAGATACAGCCTGATTTCCTTCCATTCCTCCCCACTACCCGATATAGCCTGATTTCCTCTCATTCCTCTCCACTCCCCGCCGATGTCCGCTTTAATGCTGTCAATTTGATTTTTTAAGATCTTGATTCCTTTGGTGCTTTCTTATTTTGATTTGGTGGAATATTGTCAGACGTGGCGTTAGTTTCTAATATTGAACAGAAATGAATTTGGTTTTAGTTTGACGGCTCTGTATCGAGCTAAAACAAAGCTCTAGCTCTTGTTTGTTTAGTTAGATGTTATAGACACTTATATAAAAAAAACTAGATAATACAAGAGTAGTCTGTTTGTTTATTCGATTGTTGCACCTAGTCTCATGTTAAGAACAAACTTTAATTGTCGTGTACAGAAAATTCTTATTTAATATCGGTTAGCATTAGGTTACTCACGGTTACTCCAATTTTAGTTGATTCTCATATTTTATTAGCAAGTGCCTATATTTAAAAAAATGGTTAATAACTGTAGGGACACACTATGTAAGTGCATACATAGACGCTACTTTACACTTTCATAGCTATGCACGATAGCTACGAAAGAGTAAAGTGACATTTTCAAAATTTTTATCATATGATTTGTTTTGCAACCGTGAAATGCTAGACTATAATATGCATAGTTTAAGTAAACATATCAGTCTTGGCTCAAGACCCGGGGTCTGGTTTAAGTTTTTAAGTTTAAGTAAACATATCATGGCCCTCAAAATACACAAAGATTTTTTGTGAGACTAGTGAACGCTTAGACTATTAAATACTGAAAAGCAAGACTGGATAACACTGTAGTTCCTAAAGATACTAATATTTTGCCATTCAAGGCTAATAATATAGCAGCTCATGATAAAAACACAATTTTAAAGAAAATACGCTTTTAATAAACGATTCATATGAAGACATATCTTACCGCAAACAACAATATTCATAGCGTTACTTCAGACCCACCAATTGCGTAACAGAGATGAAAAGAGAACACATTGCAGCCACAAAACTTATGCATGTGGCGTCGAAATTGCTGACCCGAAATATAAAAAGAAAGTTTTATAACAACATAACAATATCGGAGAAAAGGTTGCGCTATCTATGGCCGATGTATCTTGCGATATTTTAGTCTACAGGAAGGGACAGCGACTACTAAATAATCAAGAGGCCAGCTTGTACGGTCAGCAAGGAAAATCTATCAGAGATTTCTTAATTTATTATATTCTAGTAGAATGTACCGCTACAAATAAAATTTTAAGATTAATAGATTTTTATTTCACTATGAGCTGTCAGCTCTAAGCATGCCGCATTAGGGATGGTATATTTAAAAACCTAACTTTAAGAGCGCGCACGTCATAAAAGAAACGCCCTGTCCAAATCGAACTCCAGTAGTTTGGGGTTGTGTAATCATTATAATAATAATAATTTTTATTTATTTTCTCTCATAAAGGTACATATTGTATATAAAAACAATAAAATTTGTTGTCATTACAGCTGTTGAGCAAGACCTTTGTGAGAGAACTGGAGTCTGTAGTAGGTTCGAAACCTGTATGACAAATCTCCTCTCTAACAAATTTACATCATAATCTGCTGATGTTTACATTAATTTGAAAATAGACATAACTGTCTCATAAAATAAGGGTTGCAAGAGAACATGGTACAAGATAGTATGATAAATTATATATATATATATTTTTTTAAACTAAAAGCATGCATACAGTATATTTGTGTGTATGTGTTAGAGTTTGTGTGTATGTAAGTGTGTGTGTGTGTATGTGTGTGTGTGTGTGTATGTTTGTTTTTACATGTGGGTGGGATTTTATGTGAAAAACGTGCGTGTCGGGTGTATTTGTGCGTGTCTATGTGTGTAAGTGTGTGTTTATGTGGGAGATAGATATCATTATTGTAGGGCAACAAGAATCTGTTCTAAGTCATCATACTTAAGACCACGCAACCAGTTTTTGACAGTTTTTTTACATTCATTTCTGCACATCGGGTAGATATTTAAGATTTTATTTACCTTATTATAAATAAAGCTGCTAAGATAACAAAAATGATGCTGCGCTAATCTAGTCCGTAACGATTGCGTTTGGCATACGGTATATTTACGACGATTTGTTGCGAATTTTGATGGTTCGTAAGGCATCCGTGAATGAGTAGTTAAAATGGTATTTAAGACAAATAATTGCCGAACTGAGAGGACATCACAAGTTTCGTATAGTTTGGTAGTAGGAAAATGAAAGGGCAATTTCCATCCAACTTTAAGAAGTGCCCTCTGAGCACGTTCTAACTTCAACAAATGGGTTTTATCGGTTCCACCCCAAGTCACTATACAATATTGAGTAAGTGATTGGCACAGAGCCAAGTAAACCTGTCTAAGAATCCCTTTATCGGCAACATGTCGGAGTCCCTTAAAAACATACATTAATTTACGCAGCCTAGAGGCAAGTGTGTCAATGTGGCAATGGCATGAAAGAACATCATCTAGCTGTACACCTAAGTATTTTATACATTCAGTTCTTTGTAGTTTGGGACAACTGCAATTCATATGTGATAGTGAACTGCAGGAATGTGCAATCAAGGTGTGGGAACCATTCATGCATTTACCTTGGGATGAGAGTGAGAATGCAAGGTATTTTGTTTTGTCCAAGTTCAACGTTAACAAGTTATTAGTTAGCCAAGTTACCACTGCGTTGAGTCCCAACTGAGCGCGACTGAATGCCAACTCCCATGAAGATGCATGAAATATTAGAGCAGTATCATCGGCGTAGGTAAAAATTGAACCATTTTGGAGATTGAGCTGACAAAGGTCGTTGATGTAAATTAAAAATAATGTTGGACCGATGATACTACCCTGGGGCACTCCATAGGATATAGGTAGTTCCTCACTAATCCAATCTCCAATTTTCAGACATTGGCGCCTACCAGTTAGGTAGCTCTTGAAAAGAGAGAGTTGTTCGCCACGTATACCAATGTCTTCAAGTTTGGTAATGAGCAGGGAGACAGAGACCGTGTCGAAAGCCTTAGCTAGATCTGAAAATATTCCAATTACTTTTTCTTTTTTGTCCAGATGAGTTACAATTTTATTGATTAAATCAAGAACTGTTGTATTAGTGGATATACCGGACCTAAAACCATATTGATATGTAGAAAGTAGATGATTATGATCTAAATATTTAGTTAGTCTTTTATTTATGAGCTTTTCCAAAACTTTTGAGAGTGCGGGTAAAATTGAAATAGGCCTGTAGTTCGTTGCACGGTCTCTGTCTTCTGATTTATATATGGGGTGAACTATAGCCAACTTGAAAGCATTTGGGAAAGTACTAAGTGCTAGATTGCAAATAAAAGTAACCGGCGAAGTTAGGATACTCTCAAACCTTTTTAGGAAGGCTCCAGAGATATTATCAGAGCCCACTGCACAATCGCTTCTTAGACTTGATATTAATAGGTCAATTTCAGTCTCATTCGTTTCCAGTAGCACAAAGCTGTGCAGGGACTTTGGAAAGTGTTGAACTTCTGGGTGTTTCTTTGCAGATGCTATATTTTTTTCGGCTAGAGAGAGTCCAATATTAACAAAAAACTGGTTGGTATCATTAATAGAACGTTGGGGATCCGAGAAAGATAGGAGATCAGTAGCTGGTTGTTTTTTCTTGGTAGACTAGGTAATAGATTTGATGGCTTCCCATAGCTTTTTGTTGTTGTTTTGTGCCTTACTTATAAGATTTTTTTCAAAAATAAGATAGATAGATAGATAGAAAATTCTTTATTGTACACTAGATACGATACAAATGCTACAAAACATGATACAATTCAATATAGGTATGTACAATAGGCGGCCTTATCGCTGAAAGCAATTTCTTCCAGGCAACCTTGGGATGGACTGGAAAAGATCAGAGAAAGAAAAACAGTGCTGTAGTTATAAAATTAAGTAAGGATAGATGTATAGATACACAATTACATAAATACATCAATACATAAATACATAAATACATAAAAACATAAATACATAAATCAATAAATACATAAATATATAAATACATAATACATGTAATATACATATAGCCATACAAAATACGTAGTTACATCGAACTAAATAGAATATGAAAATTCAGTCACATAGCCAAGTAATGCCGTTTTAAGGCGTTTCTGAATATGCCAAGGGAGTTTGCTTGCCTAATTTCTATCGGCAACGCATTCCACAAGCGTACTGCTTGCACAGTAAAGGACTTGTCATAGAAATTTGTGGAATGTGTTGGCATCTGCAGCCTCAGATCCTTAGACGACCTCAGAAACTTTGTATGTGTGTCATGAAGGAACTTAAAACGTTCTTTGAGATACGAAGGGGTGTCCGGGTTGAATAGGATATTATACAGTAATGTAAGAATATGAGTATTCCTGCGAAGACGAATTGGGAGCCACTTGAGTTTTCTACGAAATTCTGATACGTGATCATATTTACGTAATCCAAATATGAATCTAATACAAAAGTTTTGGAGACGCTCAAGTTTATCAAGTTGCTCCTCAGTAAGGTCAAGATAGCTGACATCAGCATAATCGAGGACTGGGAGAAGTAATGACTGTGCCAGCGCAATTTTAGTGGCCGTTGGGAGAAAATTCCGTAGCCTACGCAACGAGCCTGCTGACGTGAATAGTTTTCGTCTAGTCTCCTGCATTTGATACCCCCAGGTTAAAGTTTTATCCATGCATAACCCCAAGTTTTTCACATGATCAATAAGAACTAATACATTTCCGTCGAATTTAATCTCAGGTAGCATTGACCAATTTAACTTAGAGATCATTCTGGGACTACCGATAAGAATCATTTGCGTTTTAGATGGATTAATATATTATAGATGGATTAATAAGTTTAGCTGATCTCAGAATACTCGTGCAGTAATTTCTGTATCTGGTGAATGTGGTTTTTAAAATTAAATTATCTGGTGTTTTCTTAAGTTTTAAGTGTAGGCGATCTCTATTACACAAACATCTGAGAAGGCCTGGTGTCATCCACGGTTTTTTCAGTCGTTTGCGGTTAGGTAGAAATTTGAGTTGTGTATTAGTTAATATAGTTGTGTTCAAACTGTTTATAAAATAGGTAGCAGCCTCGTCTACATTAGTCATATTATATAAAAGGCTAAAGTCTGTCTCCAAAAGTTCTTGTTCAATTGTGTTATAGTCGATAACTTTAGTTGTTTTTGTCTGATAGGGATCGTATTTATTTTGAGAACTCGTGGAAAGAAACAGGATAATAGTGTCGTGATCGGTAACTGAGGTATGGGTGACGTAACAAAAGGCCGGTTTTGTAGTTTTAAGGATTATGTGATCAAGACAAGAGCTATTTAGGCGTGTAGGTATAATATGACCGGGTAACATACCATGATACGCGAGCATGGTTAAATAATCTATTGATCGCGTGTCCTTATTATTAGGAGCAATATCAATATTTATATCACCAGTTAAAATTAAGTTTTTGTAGGAACAGAGTGACGTCAGAAGTTCATTTAAGGATGTAAGGAAATCGGAAACATTTCGATTAGCCGGTGGGCGATATATCGCAACTACAACCGTGTTTTTATTAAACGATATTATTAAGCAATTTGCATCGACAATTTTGTGTTCCGTAACCCTAATTTGAGAGAGATTACGATAATACACGATAACTCCTTCATTCTGGGATTTAACATGTGACGTAGCGCAAACAGAATAGCCGGGGATGTCCGGTATTGGATGTGAGTGTAATAGCCAACATTCAGTTAGAATTATTAAATCCCATACTGTTTTACTTCTCTCAAGAAGTGTAGCGAGGCCATCAAAATTTTTATTAATGCTCCTGATGTTTTGACACAATAATGAAGTTGTGAGCGGATGATACCTTTGTAAACGTTCACAATCCTCGATCATGCAACTTGACGAAACTGCCACTGAAATACCATCAAGTTCGGACTGTATATTATTTAGTTTATCGAAATTTCAAATTAGTGATTGGAAACTGTAAAATATATGTGCTAATGCATGTGCGACGGGTGTAGGAGGTGATAGCAACTTGTAATGTATTAGCACTATATGCCCTCTTCATTAATTTTTTTTTGTAGGTGTTGAGGTTGATTGTGTTTAATGTTGGTGTAAAAACGGTCTTGTGAAGATGTGAGTAATGTTTGGGATGAAAGTTGATGATGTATAATAATAATTGTGTCACTGTACAATAATAATAAAATAACTTAAGAGCTATTAGACATAGAGGTTTAATAATCATAGATGTATTCTGTGATGGAAGTTGGTAATGTGTATGTTGGATGGTAGGTTTGTTACCGTGTAGATGTGAGAATGTGTGTACTGTGTGTGTATGATAGAGTGTGAGGGTGTGTATACATTGTAATAATTGCAAAGAGCTATGGCAGCTTCCCATACATCATTTTAGTTAATGACCAAATTTAGCATCTATAAATGAAATATACCTTGTTTGATAGAATATATATTGTTGATTCTAAAGGTAAAAAAAAACATAACTGTAGGATGCCAGGTTTTTGAGTTATTATGCTTAGAAGTTTTATAGGTTATGTCATTAATAACCATCTATTTAGTATATTGCTGCATCAAATAATAATTAATTGGTATATAAAACTGAAGGAGCTTGATAGCATAATACTATTTATGCCCACTAGTAAACATTATTAACGATTACGCAAGTTAAGCAACCCCAGGTGTGGGCACCATGTGGGATTTGTCTTAAGCTCCTCTATGCATAGAGAGACCAGTCTGTTATCATGACATATTTAGATATCAGTCGTTAAAATCAGAGGTTCTTATGCAGCTTTAAACATATGCTATCAATATTGACTATTTATTTACATACTGAACGTTTTTTCAAATAAAAATAAAACACGACTGATTTCCCAAAAAATATATAGCCGATGTCACGTGAGGATTCCAACAATAGCCCCCTCACCGAAATCGGTTCAGCCATTTAGAAGTTATGGCGGAATAAAGAAACTCACATACATTTCATATTGCATTTCTCTGTGACATTTTGACGAAGCCTATTGCGGATAACCGTATGTATATTTTTATTTCATGGTGCATGAATAAATGAAATATGAATATGAAATAATTATAAAAAAAACAATACTTACACTACTTTTTTGGGCAGTCGTGTAAAATAGTGAGACGACGACGGTTTCTTAACGTGTTACTTACATAGGATTACCAAGGATAAAAAGATGTTTCAGGTTCCCTAATGTATGAAAAAGGTTTGGTGAATAGTAAAAACACAAGATTTCATTTTACAATATTTTATTATTCATCATCCTCTATAACTAGCACATCATAGTAAAAGGCAGCTGCTGCAAAGATATTTTGTTGATGTATAGCCCATCCCAAATACCAAACGATGATCATTACATGAGCGCAACATCCTAGCGTACGCCGACCAACGAGGCAACTACAGCAATATTCAGTGATTCCTATTCGTCAAGGTATATATTTTCAATCAAAACATAAACATAATATTGTTTCCGACGTATATTATGTGTCTTGATTTTATTCTACCTCTTATTAAAATAGCGTCATCACTGCCTCTGAGATTATATTCAGTTGTTTCTATATTATGTTCCCTACGGACTTCAACTGCCGTGGCCACGACCACGAACTCTCATTTTGGCTGTAGAAACCGGGTACAAAACAATATCCAAGAAACAGGGCAGTATCGGAATCCTTAAGCACGCACAAGTCACAAAAAGGCAATGTCAGGGTCCATAAACAGTTTGAGTCATATAACAAGAAGCGAAAACAGAGTCCTTGGGCAATCCGGGTCAAAAAGAATACTGAAAACAGGGGAAAAGCAGCGAAAACACTCAGAACACAAGCAAACAAGCGCGGGCGACAGCGAGATGATGTAAAAAAAACCGAAATGTCAAATGTCATGTTGTATTTTTTTTATAGCTCTGAATGGCCATCTTTTAGCCAGCGCCCAGTCTTACTTTAAATGTCGAAAGAAGTTATTAATACTGTACTTTATTTAAAATCCGCATAGATTAAACGTAACAAGCAAAAAAATAGTATTATTAATATTAATTAACTAGTATCTTCTTGGGTTTACGCGAATGTTACACATTGAAATTAAACTACAGTTTACGGATTTTATCGCGATGTATTGGTTTCACTAAGTTATTACATTTGAAACTAATGATCTAGAAACTATATTTTTTTAATTTATTACTAGCCAACGTTTCGAATTCTTTACAGAATTCATGTTCACGGCAGACTGAGGTGATATTTGTCTTTTTCTTGAATGTATAAGTTATCTCAAAGTACCCGAACATTTTTCATCTACTGGTGTTACTATTTACGCAGAATGAGCTCACAGTGTCCTTAGGTCTTCTGGTGACTTTGTCCTTCTTGGGTTTCATTAGCCTTATGACAGGGTCCCGAGCTGGAGGAACATTCCAACCATCTTCCCTATTGAAATTAGGGTGTTTTTTAATTTCAATAGCCTCTCGTATCATCCTTGGAAGAAAACGGTGTTCTTTTGCGAGTATCTGTGGTTCATCAAATCGCAGGTAGTGGTTGGGTCCTTGTTCCACATGTTCACACACAGCAGACTTTGTTGAGCATTTATGTTTTATGTCAGCTATATGTTCTTTGAGTCGAATGCCTATATTTCTCTTGGTTTGTCCAATGTATGAGAGCCCACATTCACAGTCAATTTTGTAGACACCGGCCTCTTGCAAGGGTAACTGACACTTGACAGATGGTAATAATTGACTGATCTTGGTTGGCGGCTTGTAGTAAGTTTTGATAGAAGCTCGCTTCAAGATGTAGCCAATTTTGTCGGTCACGCCCTTGATGTATGGGAGGACAGCAGGTTGTCTTTCTACTGTGGCTGGTTTTTCTTTCTTCTGGGATCTGTGACAGTGGCGCGGCGGTCGGAGCTTGTTGTCTTGCAGAACTTGCCTGACATGTTGAAGCTCAGCGTCCAGGTGTTTCTTGTCACAGATCCCGCGAGCTCTCTGAAACAGAGACATTCCTACAGTAGCTAACTGTTTAGGATGGTGGTGAGATTCACCGTTTAAGTACCTATTTGTATGGGTCTTTTTCCTATATACAGTATGGCTTAAGGAGTTGTTTTTATTCCTGATGACAAGTACATCTATATATCATGCAAGCTAAAGAATTGTTTGCCTCTAATTCCATTGTGAATTGTATTTGGTTATTAATAGAATTAAGATGGTTTAGGAAAGCATTAACACTATCTGTTGGTAAAATTGTGAAAGTGTCGTCTACATAGCGCTTGTAGAACCTCGGTGTGATGGTGGCAGTCTGCAGGGCTCGCGCCTCGAAGTCCTCCATGAAGATGTCAGCGACAACAGGCGATACTGAAGAGCCCATTGCTACACTGTCTACTTGTATGTAGTATTTCTTGTTCCATAACAGATAGCCCGTTGTCAGGCAGTGTTTGAGTATTTCTGCATATTCCTCAGGCATGCTGTTAGTAAGGCACTGTCATGGTAAGAATGTTTAAAGAGACTATCATCTTCTGGAGGAAGTCATTTATATCCTCATACAAGGCAATACAATATTCAAGATCACTTTCAGTGAATACGTTGAAATAGGAACCTCATCGGTATCAGATGTATAGAGATATTGTCCGAGTACAATGTCAGAATAACTAAATGTTCTCATCACAAGACGTTCATTACATAAGACATAGTTGTACAACGTCATTACGTTATTGATATCCTAGAGAATAGAGGCACAAAGCAAACCATTATCAATCAATTTTGAGCCTTCAAATCGGCATAATAGTATACATCAAAGCATTAAAAGCATCTGTTGTGTTTCCTTCTTTGTCTTCTAGTTTTTTATTATTTATTACTAGCTATTGCCTGCGGATTCACCCGCATGGGTGCAAAGTTTCCTCAGAATCCGTTTAGAAGATTTTGTGAGAAAAAGTAACAAACATCCAAAGTTTTTCACCAACTTTGGTTTTATAATAGTAGTGAGATTGATTTAAGTTTACAACACAATTATGTTCAAGTCTTTGCAATTACAAAGATAGTCTGGTGTTTTAATTGATGCACAAATTTTTGCGCCACTGCTGTCTTCGTTTTATTCATATTTCTCTCCTGTAAATAATTAATAAAACTGGGAGGAGCATTGCTTTAGGCACTAATATCTGCTAAAGAAAAATTAAAGGTCATAAGAAGAAGAACCGCTGAAGCGCCGCAGTAGAAGAAATTTTGAAGTATTGAAACATTCTTTGTTTCAATTGAAACAAAGAATGTTAACGAAAAAACAGATATAACTAGAATATGTAAGCATTTGTAAACGGGTATAGGATAAGTAGTGTACCTGTCTAAACTTTACCTATGTGGTGTCACAAATGTCATAATTTTCCGATGGCTAAATTATACTGAAAAACTATGCAAAGTTTTCTTTTGACGTATTATTATGGATTTTTCTTGTTGACGGTACTACATACAATACTACAGGATAATATTCCACAGGGTCGTCCGGCGATCTCCGAGCCGGCTCTGATGGATAATACGGTGACAAGTCAAATAAGTTGGCTCGCTCGGACGTGTGGTTACGTCAGACACGTCATATGACGTCCACAGCTGATTCCTATCCGGTGATTGCACAGCGCTTACGTTGATAAGGTTGGGGCAATAGATTGTTGGGGTTTTATGTGAAGGCGTAAAAAGAACGATTGGTAGGCTAGAGTCCCATGGCCCTACCAACCAAACTAGAGGTTATAACGGATTGAATCTCGGGAGATTCGCACCTGACTTGTTAGGACTCTTTTAGGAGCGCACTTCTTGACTTCCTATATTAGATTGGCCATGCTAGCCTTCACCACTACATTTTGGGGTCTACTGCCCAATGGAACAAATGGTACTTCGTACTCGCTAGTCTGCTTGCACTTTCTCTCGCTTCTATGATTTTTTTTTATATGGGAGTAAGATGGCAGACGAGCTGGCGTCTTACCTGATGCTAAGCGGCAACCGCCGTCCATAAATGTTGGGCACACGGAAGAGAAAATATTACACTGGAAATGGTAAGTAGGCGTGGCACGCGTGTCACAATTAAGCGTTGTAACGCTTAACTGGCCCCAGTCACGTTCTTACATCGCGTCGAATTGCTCGTTTCGTGACACAGTTTCATTTCTATAACTATGCCGTTTTGTGCCGTTTTGGAGTGCAAAAATGATAGCAGGCGAAAAAATCTTAAAAATGGAGGTGTTTCGTACCATCGGTTAGTACAATTTTCATTGTTTTCAATAAAAGTTTTAATTTGTTTCAATTAAATAATATTTAATAGAACGGTTAGTAAAAATGCACCTTATACATCGAAGATAAAGTTTATTTTGGATTGATTCTATTCAATAGAACATTCTCGAAAATACCGCGCTACTCATTTAGTGATGTGGTCAAGTCGAATATTAAAATTATCGATCGAAACGAAACACGGAAATAAATCATTTACGAAATGTTTATTTTAATAAATTGTTTATTTGGGTGGGTGTTTCTATGAACAATGTAGTATGTAGGTACCTACGTATTTAAAAAAAAATGTATATATGTATGTTTATCCATTGTCTAGTACCCATAGTACAAGCTCTGCTTAGGTGGTGTTGTGTGTATGTAGTAGCATATGTTACGAATATTATTTTATGTTACTAGCTGACCCGGCAAACGTTGTTTTGCAAATTTTTTTTTTTTTTTTGAAAAATAGATGTTGGCCGATTCTCATAGATACCGGATAAGCACAAAAAATTTCATCAAAATCGGTCCAGCCGTTTCGGAGGAGTATGGGAACGAAAACTGTGACACGAGAATTTTATATATTAGATTATTTAGTATTACATTACAATCCAAGTATAAGGTCGGCTTTATTCACTCACGTAATTTATTTTAAGAGGTGTATTAGATTCAATCTAATAGATACTTTGTTGCAAAAATATAATCTATGTTTTGAATAGTAACTATAATTTATCAATGTAGTGAATAGTAAGTATAATTTATCAATTTAGTGATCAATGCAATGTTTAACTAACGTTGCATTGATCACTAAATAAGCATTAGTAGGTCCTCTTAATATCATTTAAAATATTTTTAGATTTCCTAAAGATGCAAGCATCAAAGAAAAATGGATAGATGCAACAGGTAGAGTTAATTGGATGCCAACCAAATCAAGCACGATATGCTCTGAGCATTTTTTAGAAGACGATATTATAATATCAAGTAAAGGCTATAGATATACAAAACCTGCTGCGCTTTCATTAATGAAAATTGATAATTTTTTTATCAAGTAAGTAATCATGTTTTATTTACATCACTGTCAATAAGTATTCAAAATATTTGTTATGCTACTTAACAACACACGTGTTACATGTTATTAATTTGTATGAACATTGACTGACTAAATATAAAATTTAATTGATAAATACACTTATTATATGAACAAAATATCGCATCATCTATCGATATCGATAAAGTAATCCAATGTGCTACGTGGTACGGCCCTAACCGAGTAGAAGCAGAAACAGACCGATCACGCAAATTTCAACCATATGCCTTATGTAACTAAGATTATAATTGCTACAACTTAGAATAACGCCATCTATGGTTGAGTAGCGGAATTGACTCGTAAATCGAATCTAGTATAACTATAGATCGTAAATACGTTCTCCTGCTAAAGCAAAATAAATCTTATTTGTAGGTCAGCAGGGTTTATTTCCAAATCTGTGAAATAGGCTAGTTTTAAATAAACTTAAACTACGAATCAAACGAATTGTTTCTTTGTAGTGCAATATATGATTATCGGTTTACTTGTGTGAGTTTGGCGACAGCGGTTCCGATAGTAATTTGGGTGCATACCATTTCTATGTTTTTTCTGTTCTGAGGTTGGGCATGTCATGTTCTAATGCCCATTAATTTCGCATACAAAATATTTTAGTTACAGTATCATTCAAACCGAAATATACTACTGCACATTTGTACATTACTACTTGGCGGCAGAATAACTGACTAACCACCATCCACCCATCTATTTATATTAGGGGTTGCTTATTGGCATAGATTCAGTTCATTGGATTTTTGTCTAATTTTACTCATGTAGTTTAAAATTACAAATGTATAGAATTTAGTACGTCTCATAAAATGGAAGTTAATGTATGTAGTTAATTAAAAACTGTTTAATATCGTCTGTATGTTAAACCTTCGTCTAATAAAACATGAAATATGAACAGAAATGTTTCAAATTAGGCTTGTGCCCTCATTTTAAGCCCGTGTCTACAGGACACGGGCTTAAAATGATATCTATTTGATTTTACTTCGGAACATAATAATATAGGTTCACTTTAATAGCGCACTAATTAGTTTAAATAGCGCTTTTTCCCCGCGGGTATATACAAATTATTTTCAGTACCTTTCAGTTACCTCATTGGTTATAATAAAAAAAAAACACATGTTTTGATATGCTTATGGTCCGAAACGACATAAGATCCCAAAGCTGTTCCTCGTGTTTTATAAACCTAATTGATTTCTCTATGTTACAACTTCTGTATTTTCTTTGCATAAGAAAATACCTTGCTTTGTAAACTGATGTCATTTACAAATGCTTAAATTATTTGTCTACTAGGTCGATATTCTGTAGCAGTGTTCCGCTAACGCTTCGTCGCAAACAATACGCGAGTCGGTAACCGTCCAAGGCAACTGTGAATGACGTTTTTAATTAAGCGGTTACAAGACCTTACAGTGGTTTCTGTTATTAAACTGGCAAACTAACCAATGCACAGTGGTTCCGCCATAGGTCATAAATCCATAAAACTCATATTCAAATTTCCAGAAACAAGTTAAATATTTCGATAGACCATTAAATGAGCTATCTGGTGATATAAATATCAAAGTCACCTATTTGTTTTAATTATCACTTACTTTTTGACGTCGGAAGTGAACGCATCGTTACGTTGCTCGCTGTTATCAGTGACTCAACATTAAAGTATTTGGTTACAAGTGGATTCTCAGAATTCTTTTGTTTGTGTTGTTGTTTTGTGCAATGGAAATTCAAGAGCAAGGTATGTTTGTCACATTTGATTGCATTTTGAATGAATTGACAGTATTATATTTGTACTATTTACGTGCTTTGCCATACATAATTGATTGTATATTTTTTCTAATATAATAGCTTTGCTTAGAGCTACAAAATATTACAAGATTTTGCAAAAATTTGCAACTATCTTAAATTGTAGTTGAGACTGTATTTTTTTTAATATTATACTTTGATTTGCGTCATTCTGCGTCGACGGCTGCTATAAAGGGCCTACGCCTGCGTAGACACAATCGTAGCAAGGTCTACGAAATTTGCAACTACTTTCAAATTTTTCTTTCAGGTACTTTGATCAAGTTTTCCTTCTCAAGGATGTATATCTTTGAGATTTGGAGTACTGTAAGTGGAAAAGCAACCAAAAAACACCAAGGTATATTAGAAGTTTTGCTGTCATCATTCAGTGATCTCGAAAAAAATAGACTTTAAGGATTTAGATGATGGTGTTTGAAATAGAATTAGCTTTTATTATAAGTCAAATCGATTAGATCGATTGAGTAACATTTTGTTTAGTCTATTGAAAATTTCTGACAATGGTCACACTGAACTGTTACTTCCGTCCTTCCGCTTGAAAAATTAACACGCCGTTTGCAAGCTCGCGTGCCTTGTACCTAAATTAAATTGATCGCCCTTTGAATTACCGCGAATTGAATCAACTTGTAATTAACTTAATACGTAATTGCCGCTTTTGACTTCCGGCAAAGTTTGTTGTAAATTGATGACATATTGAACATTTTTGTGAAAAGTTTTGTGAACCGCAACGTGCATCGTGGTCTGGAGAAGGACTTCGCCGAATTGTAAACTGGTATCTATTGATTCTCTTGTTATTTTGGCCAAAATTATAAGTTAATCTATAGGTCCACTTCAAGAACATCACCAGGATATATAAGGTAAAATTTTCATGTACCTACTCAATACTTTACTCACTGTGCAACGCAGTGCATTGTGTCTGGATATATTGTCTATCGTGGTCAGGTAGATGTATTACACCTTCCACTGCGCACTTCTGATACACCTTCCTGCCTGGGTACGGTAATTCTAGACATAATTTTGGTGCAGAGCTGTAGTTGAAATTTAGCCGCTGTTGCATTACTGAGTATAAACTCAGATTGGTATGTGCTTGTATCGTATCACCTTGTAGACAGTGTTTGTCAGGTCAGTTATTGACTAAAATACATAATATTTAATTGTATAAGTTGACCTAGATAATTTGAAACACATTGTCACATAACCTCAATCAGTAATTGTTGATTTGTATTGTTGAAAAATCTAACTTAAATTTGTTGTTGCATTAATAAGTCAGTTTGTTTGGATACATAACAGCTGTATGTATCAATAAATTTAGTAAATTTAGTTTATTGCATATATTCATAAACATAACAACCAACTTGACCTTGCCACTTGGGCGGGTCACATTAATAAACTTTGTTTTGTTATAATATAGATAATATTGCTAGGTAACACATATTCTGTGCTTACTTACTATTGTATATCTCAAATAACACAGCCAGTCTGTCTGTTGCAAATAATTAATTAATTAATTTGAAGTTTCAACTTTTAATTTGTTATAAGTTATAACCTTTGATAACTTGTGTTTATTACAATATTGAAACTATTAATTTTGTTGGGCAGTAAATACCTGCCACTTGCTTGTACCAGCAGTAAACAGGCTAATACTTTGTTGGTTTCAAAGAATTAGGAAAAATTAAGTTTTGATTGTTAATTTTATTTAACGCTTGTCCGGGCTCTTTTGAATTTTGATTATGTCAGCTATCAAGGACTTGCGTGCGGCTGCTGGTGCTATTGCATCAGATTTGCGCTGGTTTGCCTCGGCCAGTGCTTTAGTGAACCGGCCTGATCGCCAGCAGGCCTTACTTCAGAGGTACGAGCGGATTGACGATCGCCTGGCAAGTGTGGAACAGCAATTCCGCACTTTCAGCACTTGCTGTCTTGAAGTGTCAATCAATGATTTCACCGCTGACCAGCGAAATAAGGTCAGCGAAGACTATGCCCAGGTCTTAGACCTGTATAATGCTGTCTCCAATACTGCGAGACAACTAGTTGCCGATAGGGAAGGGCAACCCGGCCTGAAGCAGGAGCTTCCTAGGTCAGCACCGGGGCTGGTGAGTAGGCTCCCTACTTTGGACCACCCCCATTTTGATGGCTGCCTAGGAAGCTACCTGGGCTTCGTTAATTTGTTCGACAGCCTAGTCAATGATAGGGCTGATCTTCGGCCGGCACAAAAGTTGGCCTATCTAATGTCGGTTCTGGATAGGGAGGCTAAGGGCCTCATCCAGCATCTGCCCGTGTCTGACGAGGCGTACCAGACGGCTCGGGATCTAATCACCCGTAGGTACCATAATAAGCGTGGCCTCGCCGACACGCACATCGAGCAGATTTTGGGTTTGCCGACGCTCACCCGGGTCTCTGGGTTGCGCACCCAACTGTTGAACCCGCTTTTGGTGGCCATCAACGCACTTAAGTGCCTTGACCTGCCCGTAGACCAATGGTCTTATCTATTGGTGCACATTGTGCTGAAGAAGCTGCCTGCCGACCTGAGGTCGCGTTTTGAACAGCGCTTTGGTGTGGATAGCGCGACCCATCTGCCCCCCTTTGCTGACCTGGAGAAGTTCCTGGAGGATGAGTGCCGGGTCTTGGACAACTCCGGTGGTGACACGCCGGCTAAGTCGCAGCCGCCCAAGGTCAAGGAGCAGGCTCGCGGTCACACCCGAGCCAATGTCGACCGGCGCCCTCCTCGCTTTGCGGTCACGCAGAGCCCAGCGGAGTGCTCCTACTGCAAGGTCACGGGGCACAGAACGGCCAGTTGTAGGGCATTCTTGGACCTTCATGTCGCCTCTCGTAGGCGCATCGCGAATGCCCGCCGCCTTTGCTTCTCTTGTTTGGGGTCCCACTACCAGCGAGACTGCCCAAACTCTCGCCCCTGTCCTCACTGTGGAGGACAGCATTTGGACATTCTCTGCATGAATGCCAGAGAGGTTGGCCGCTTGTCCAACCAGCCGACGCCGCGCACGGGCGGGTGTTTTGAAGGTGGCAGCCGAGGCTCACCGGCGCGTAGCCGAGAGTCGCCTCGCTCAATTGATCGCCACTCACCCCGCTTGGAGAACCGTAGCGTGCGTACGCCTCCTCTCTCTCGCGCACCTGAATGTGCTGTTCAGCGTCACCGGCACCATGACTGCTGCCCCAGGTATTCCCCTCCTTTGGCGGAGCGTCCCCGCCTTGACTCGCACCCACCTCGTTTTGGGCGGGTGCGTCATTATGACCCCCCACAGATGGCGCGAAGATCGAGTCATCGCGCTTTTGAGGACTTCAAGCCGCACCCTCATTTTGATTTGCCTGGTCCTGGCCAACGGTTGCCGCCCAGGCAACAATAGGTCATTGATCCCTGCCCTATAACGCCAACCTCCCCCATTGAGACCGTTATCCTACCAACGGTTGCTGTTCGGTTCTGGGGACCCACGGGGACCTCTGTTGTTGTCCGTGCTATATTGGACACAGGTTCACAAGGTTGCATTATTTCCACTTATTTGGTAGGGCAGGTTAAATTAAATATGGGCTCTTTTCCAAATTGTATACAGGGCATAGGTGACGTAGCCTCTAATGTTGAAGGGCAAGTTAAGGTTTTGTTTGGCCCTGTTGAATCTTCACACCCGAGGATTAAAACCTCGGCTATTGTGCTGAAGAATATTTTGGGTATGCATCTACAGAAGCAGCTACCTGCTGCTGTGGTGAATTTGACATCGGGATTGGAACTGGCAGACCCCAAATTTGACACACCGGGACAAATCGACTTGTTGATTGGCTCTGATGTCCTCGGTGGAATTTTGATTGGTGGGAAACGAGTCTTGGTGCCAAATGGTTTGACTGCCATCCCGACCATATTTGGATTTGCTTTGATGGGACCTGTACCTAGGGACCCCCCTCCACCCGAACTTGATAATTTGTTGGCTGTAGGCTCCGCTCTCTCTGATGCGGTTCAGAGGTTTTGGGAGGTAGAGGAGCCCCCTCAAGCTGTTCGTTTTAATCCAGAACATGAGGAGTGCGAGCTGTTCTTCCAGAACAACACTGGTCGACTCCGTTCTTACCGGATCATTACGAGGCTACCTTTTCTGTCTGTTCGGCCTCCGCTTGGTGAGTCACGACCTTTAGCCGAAAAGAGATTGTTGGCTATGGAGCGTCGCAGGGGTCATGATCCGGAGCTCAGACAGAAGTACATTGAGTTCATGAGGGAATATGAACAGTTGGGACACATGTCTGTGTCAAATTTGGATTGGCGTTCGGTGGAGCACTACTTTTCCGCATCATGCGGTATTGAAGCCATTGACTGGGAAGCTGCGCACAGTATTTGATGGTTCTGCGCAGACTTCAACAGGCGTATCCTTGAACCAGTGCTTGCATTCTGGTCCCAAGTTGGTCAAGGACCTTTGTGACGTCATCACCAGCTTCCGACGACATCAGGTTGTCTTTGTGGCCGACATAAAAATGATGTTCAGGCAGACTATTATCCACCCTGATGACCGTCGCTTCCAGCTGATCCTTTGGAGAGAGTCTCCTCGCGATCCCATGGTCGTCTACGAGCTCAATACCAATACGTACGGGTTAAGGTCAAGCCCCTACTTGGCAATACGTTCTCTTTGGGAGCTCGCAGACCGCGAAGGCTTAAGTTTCCCACGAGCCTCCGCCATCTTGAAGGACGATATTTACGTCGATGACATTTGCTCGGGCGCCTCCACAGCGGACGAGGCGATCCTCCTGCGGGACGAATTGATAGGTATTTTGGCCTCCGCTGGTTATGAGTTGCGCAAATGGATTTCCAACTCACCAGCGCTTTTGGAAGGCTTGCCAGAGGATCATCAGCAAGATCCACATTTGTTTGAGATTGTTGACAACCCCGCCATGATGGCTGTTCTCGGCGTTCAGTACAGACCAGTCCAAGACATCTTTACGTATAACGTAGACTTGAAACTGCCTTGTTCTTGGACTAAACGTCTCGTATTGTCTACTGTCGCCAGAACCTTTGATCCGAACGGTTGGATCTGTCCAATTATATTTTGGGCAAAATGCTTCTTGCAGAAGCTTTGGACAGCAGGATTGATCTGGGATGAACCTCTGCACGGCACTCTTGTTGAGGAATGGACCTCCTTTGTATCCTCACTTCCTGCCCTCAACGAGATCTCTTTGCCTCGTCCCATCCTTCCTCCCGGGAAGTACAAGGCCACCTTTCACGGGTTTTGTGATGCCTCGGAACGTGGTCACGCGGCTGTGGTGTACTTGCGCACAGTCAGTGCCTCAGGTCAGGTGAGAGTTTCCCTGATCATGGCGAAGAGCAAGGTCGCACCCCTTCGGACATCTCTCGGGAGCAGCCCTACTTGTACGCTTGTTGAACCACGTGTCCAGTACTTTGGGTAAAAGCATTTGTTTTGATTTTTTTGATTAGTGGGATTTACGCCTGGACAGACAGCCAAATTGTACTTTGTTGGTTGAAGGCGTCTGTCCACACCTTGGAGGTATTTGTCGCTAATCGCGTATCCCAAATCCAGAAATCCGAAGTCAAACTTGTTTGGAGACACGTGCCAGGTGAGCTCAATCCCGCTGATTGTGCCTCGCGTGGATGCTTGACGCCTAGTTTGATAGGTCATTCGCTGTGGTGGGGTCCGGAATGGTTGAGTCGTCCAGAAATTGATTGGCCTCGAACGCCAGTTTTGAATACTTCTAATTTGCCGGGTCTACGAACACTCGCTCTTGAGAAGGTAGAATGCGCCTTCGACCCCGATTTCCTGTTGAATCGTTACAGCTCCCTCGACAAGTTGTTAGGTGTTACTGCTTGGATAAAGCGTTTTGTTTTTAATTTTAGGCACCCACAACAGAAACGTCTGACACCGTTTCTCTCACCACAGGAACGACAGGAGTCCCTCACCTTTTGGGTTCGTTCTGTGCAATTGGCGCATTTTGAAAAGGAGATTGCTATCCTTAAATCAGGGAGATCGAAACTATCGGGAGCTGTCTCTAAATTGAACCCCTTTTTGGACGAAACGGTTCTCTTGCGCGTTGGATGGCGTCTCAAGAACGCCAACCTCCCTTACGGGGCACGTCACCCTCTTTTGTTACCCAAGGACGGTCATTTGGTACGCTTGTTGGTAACTGACCGTCACCTTAAAAATTCGCATGCTGGTTGTAATGCTTTGTTGGCCATTTTGCAACGCGAATTTTGGATCTTGTCTGCCCGAAGAATTATTCGGAGTGTAGTCTTTCGCTGCATCCCTTGTTATAAGCTCAAGGCTTCCACCATGCAGCCGTTGATGGGGGACTTACCGGCAGATCGCGTAACTGAAAGCAGGACGTTTGACGGTGTTGGCACGGACTTCGCTGGTCCCTTTTTGGTGAAAACGTCGACACTTCGAAACAGCAAGACTGTCAAGGCCTACTTGTGTGTTTTTGTTTGTCTTTCCACAAAGGCCGTACATTTGGAACTGGTCTCCTCGCTTACGACCGAGGCGTTTGTAGCCACATTTGACAGATTTGTATCCCGCAGAGGGCTGCCTTCCTTGATCCGTTCTGACTGCGGCACTAACTTCAAGGGCACCTATAATTATTTGAATGATGTTGTTAATTTCCTTGAAACCAACAAGGCTGATATAAGTGATAGGCTTGCCCGACGTGGGATAAATTGGTTGATTTCCCCACCAAATTGTCCACACTGGGGTGGTATATTTGAGGTCGCCGTAAAATCGGCCAAAACACACTTGCGCAGGACAATCGGTGAGTCTGTCCTTACATTTGAGGAACTCGCAACTGTGTTTTGTAAGATTGAGGCCGTTTTGAACTCTCGGCCATTGTGCCCGATCTCCTCAGATCCGAATGATTTGGAGGCCCTTACGCCGGGCCATTTTTTGATTGGTCGCCCACTTGTCGCCTTGCCTGAGTACTCCTATATTGATACGAGACCTGGTCGTCTCTCGCGTTTTGAATTGGTACGCCAGATTACTCAGAGCTTTTGGAAACGCTGGAATTTGGAATATTTGCACATACTCCAGCAACGCGTTAAGTGGACCGACAAGACCGATCCACCCAAGATTGGAGACCTCGTTTTGATCAAGGAGGCTAACCTTCCGCCACTCAGATGGCGCAGGGGGCGCATCCTTCATTTGGTAACTGGGGCTGATGGAGTTCCCCGATTTGCTGAGGTCTTGGTGGACGGTTCGATTCTGAGGAGAGCGGTTGCAACATTGTCACGTCTACCAACCGATTAGCGGACCGGTAGGCCGGTCCGGGGCGGGTGGATGATTGAAATAGAATTAGCTTTTATTATAAGTCAAATCGATTAGATCGATTGAGTAACATTTTGTTTAGTCTATTGAAAATTTCTGACAATGGTCACACTGAACTGTTACTTCCGTCCTTCCGCTTGAAAAATTAACACGCCGTTTGCAAGCTCGCGTGCCTTGTACCTAAATTAAATTGATCGCCCTTTGAATTACCACGAATTGAATCAACTTGTAATTAACTTAATACGTAATTGCCGCTTTTGACTTCCGGCAAAGTTTGTTGTAAATTGATGACATATTGAACATTTTTGTGAAAAGTTTTGTGAACCGCAACGTGCATCGTGGTCTGGAGAAGGACTTCGCCGAATTGTAAACTGGTATCTATTGATTCTCTTGTTATTTTGGCCAAAATTATAAGTTAATCTATAGGTCCACTTCAAGAACATCACCAGGATATAAAAGGTAAAATTTTCATGTACCTACTCAATACTTTACTCACTGTGCAAAGCAGTGCATTGTGTCTGGATATATTGTCTATCGTGGTCAGGTAGATGTATTACACCTTCCACTGCGCACTTCTGATACACCTTCCTGCCTGGCTACGGTAATTCTAGACAGATGGTATACCGTGTTTATGTAAAAGTCTTGATTATTATTGGAATCAAGTAGGTGGGAGTAAATCAAAGTTATTACTTAAGTATTCTGATTGGCTGAAAGACATTGAATGTATTGAGTTAAGAAGGAGCGGCGAGCAACGTGTTCATGAAGAAATTCAACCAGAAGCGGGATCATCTCGTGGGCGTCTAAAAAAAGATTTTTCCCAGGTTAGTCAGAGATCAAAACGTAGACGATTGAGACAGCTATCTCAAGCGGATGACTCTGCTGTGAAAACATTGCTCGACACTTCTGATAAGTCTGATACTAGTTTTACATCAGATATTTATGCAGACGAGGTTTTATCACTTGTTGTAAAGGCAAAATTAACTAAACACCACTATTTTCTAATTAGAAATGTTGTTAATAGTAAAACTTCACGTTATATTTTACCGTCCTACCAAAGTATTTTAAATGCTAAAAAGAAGTGCTACCCAGATAATGTATCCATCCAGAATCTAAAGCCGAAATTAAACTGCAGTTTGTTAGATCATACAGTCCTCGAATCACAAAAAGATGTTTTAGATAAAGTGCCAACCAATTCATTGGAAACTTCCCGTTACCGTAATAAAAAGAGCGCAATGTCAAAGCAAATTTTAGATTTATTGCAAGTCTAACTAATTTTAAATCTGTTATGTAAGTTCTAATTTTAAATCGATTTCATGTAAAATATCTATTGATTTCCATTTTTATTTCTTCATTTATCTATTTAGTTGTTTCTTATAACCACAAAGAGAATACACATCAACGTGAAGAGTTTTGATTTATTGTTAAAAACGCTTCAGAACGGGGGGACAAGCACACTTAATATTTTTGATATTTATTTTATTATTCTTTTCGTGTTAACAAATTATCAAATATATATCATTATGTATTAATTTACATATACACTAATATATTATGAGTTTTTATTGCTACCTGAACCACTTCCCACGAAAAAAAGCATTAAATAAGATTTTCAGTATTTATGACCGCATTTGTTCGGCGGCGGTACCACTGTGCAATGTGGTGCTTAAGAATGGCGGAAAATAAACTTAGGCAGCATAATAAGAACATTTAAAAACAACTCGTACCGCACTGGTATCAATTCATCTATCGCGGGGAAATGCATATCAATATTCAATCGACGGACACATTACATTGGGACTTAAACATAACTGGCGAAATGTGGGTGTGTAATACACCTCTGCCTACCCCTTCGGGAATAAAAGGCGTGAAGTTATGTTGTCGACGGACACAATGACACACACACTTAAAACAACAATATTACTAAGTCTGCACGTATCCCATTATGTGACAGCACATAAACTCACTCAAACTCAAAGATGTTTATTTCCATAAAAAGGTCAAAAAATTTTGGACGCGTCAGAAAGTCATAGATAATAATATAAGAAAAAAGTAAATATAAATGCATATTTACATAATTGAGCATTGAAAAAAAATGCCTGTTCAGAAAGTAAACTAACTTAGAATCAAGCACACAGAACTTAACGAAATTTTAAACCACCAACGCTATCCGTGGGATCGTTTAATGCTGATAACAGGCTGCAGATAATTCAAAAAAAATATTTTCCAAGTTGGTTAGTAAGTAAAAGCGTCCAGGAGAGGTAACAAACATAAAAATAAAACCTCGTTGTTTTAAAGTTGGTTGAAAAGAAAATAACACGAGCGTGTTATGGAAGCGGAAAATGATTTGAATAATATGTAATTTATACAATTTATTTAAAAATAACATTAATAAAATACCTATACAAAATAACAATAATAAAAAATAATTGCCTAGAACGATGTTTTATATTAATCATTCATTCACATTTCTAACCAAACCAAGTAATATGTAATTAATTTGCCACTCATTTACTAATAAGGCGTTAAATTATAAATGGAATTTTTAAACATCTATGTACTTATCTACATACCTTATAATTTTTTCTCATATCATCACATTTATTTTACCGATGTGTAACGCCGTACTTGGCTACACTTATATAAGTTTTCTACATCATCCATAAGAAGGCATATTAAAAAATCTTTACTTTTTTATTTCAATCAAGTCCTTATTAAGTACTTAATAAGTATATCATCACCTTTTTCGTAGTCCACTTCTGGACATAGGCCTCTCCTAATCTGCCCCACAGTCGTATTGTGGAGCAAGAGAAAGATTTGGCCTTCAATACCATACGGGTTAGTGTATTTTCTTAGTCGCCTCTTACGACATGGAATCAAATGGGATATTGACGCTTTGTATTCTTAATCCGTATCGTAGTAACAGTGCACATAATGGCATTGGGTTCGACTCAACATAATCGTATATCGCAGAGAATATTAATCGTCCACACTAAATAAAAAAACGTAGTCAGTAAAATACATACATACATACATATCGTCACGCCTTTTATCCCCGAAGGGGTAGGCAGAGGTGTATTTCTACACCCAGTTTTCGCCAGATATACTTTAGTCCCACGTAATAAGGGGCGAGCCTATTGCCGTACCAGGCACATTTCCAGACTCCGTGCTGCTACTGAGAATTTCGTGACAGAAAAACCCAATAACACTGCCCGACCCAGGAATCGAACCCGGGATCTCCCGATCCCACGCGCACATTTATGCCGCGAGACCAACGAGGTATTCGTATAGGGTTTGATGTCGAGTTTTCCGTCTCTACGCAAAGATGGTATTTGCATCGTGTTATCCCTTAGTCGCCTCTTACGACACCCACGGGAAGATATGGGGGTGGCGTCAACCACACGGCAGTAAAATATAAATAATATATCAGTAAAATAATGCAGCAAATATTCATTTCCATTGCATAAAGAACTACACTATCATCTAAATAAACGCACGAGAAAACTAATGGCTACAATTTCACCGAACACAGCACGGAATGAATAAAATCTCTCTTGTGCCGCAATTTAGCATAAATTCGTTCACATTTATACAATTTGTAAGACAAATTAAGTACACACACGCTGTCTGGGGCAGGTGAACCATTACAATAATTATAATGTCTGTCCGGTTACTACAAAAAGCGGGTAATTTTTTGTTCAGTCGGGTCTTTCTGACTCGCAGTATAAATCTCTTCTTATTAATTTCATAATCACATATCGTTGTTTCACTAATGTTGTTTAATATTAAATTTGTTTTTACAAATAATGCTTAACGAAGTTTTTGTTTAGAGATTTTGACAGTGTTTTTGGTTTATCATTTTCATTGATCGCTGGTGGGTTGGTTTACAATTTTTATACGACATTTTAATGTAGAATGTGATTTGTTGGGTCGTAGATATAACTGTTTTACTGTACCCCTGAGTAATGTGGATGTGGAACTTCCATATTTCCCGGGTTAATTTGATGTGTCCTGTATGTTGGGGCTCGGCAGTGTCACTGACAGCTACAGAGAGCACGGCTTTATGTTCATGAAAAGTTAACTAGGTGATGGCAGCTGGTGTATATCAGGCCTTTACGGCCATTCAAAAATTGCCATAGTGGACGGTATTTCCCGTTCACACGGCGGGGTATTGGCAAAGTTTTCAACTAGCAATAATCGCACCTCGGATTAACCTCATTGGTTACTATATTGCCTCTGCGCAAAGTTAACAAGTGAGGGCGCTCCACCGCTATTTATACTTGCCGCGGTAACAAAATCATAGCGCGATATAATTTTTTCAGTGATGCCATCTTTCGAGCAGGGTAGTCGTTTTGCATGGAGCCGACAATCCTTTGTTTGATGCCAAACCTGTTTTACTTTAGCAAGAAATACTTATTAATAGTACAAGCAACTGGCGCGGCTCATTCACCGGCACTGGTTTGACAGGAAAGGGTGCTGGATCACAATTTAATGCCACATTAAAAATAGATGACTGCCTGCGTGGTCCAGTGGATAGCGTATGTCACTGCTGATCGGGTTCGATTCCCGGGTCGGGCAAAAGAGTTACTGGGTTTTCCGAGTTCTCAGTAGCAGCACGGAGTCTGGTGATGTACCCGGTAATTACGTGGGACCTAAAAATTAATGGCGAAGTAAGGGTGTAATAATATACCTCTGCCTACACTTTCGGTGATACAGGCGTGATTATATACAGGGTGCAAAAAGACCCTTAACGAAAACTGAACCCCCATATTGTACCAATCATTACGGACTTTTTTCTTCGGCACCATACCTGGGAAATTAATGGTTCAGGAGATATTGAGACTCAAAGATACTATACAATTTTTGTAATTAGGTACAAAATCGATGCAATTACCCCACCAACCTGTTCTATGGATGTCCTATGCACCCATCGATAAATAGGTATTTCGAAAATTGCACGCGCATACTTTTAATTGCGGCTTAAAAAATGTGTGAATGTGAAAAAGAAAGTCATTTCCCAAGTTTTATTTTTGCTTAGTATGATTGATGTGATGATCATGATGTCCAAAACGAGTACACTTCAGCTTGGTGATGGGTCTTGTGACACCCTGTATATAAAAAAGTCGTAATTGTAGTCTTTTATAACTATGAATGGATATTTTTTAGTAACACTCTGTATAATTATAATTGAATAAGCGAACTTTCCTAAATCTAGGCAAAATTTTATCAATGGTCTTTTTTCGTACACCCTGATTAAAAACCAGAGTACCTAACTAAATCTAGACCAAATTAAAATATCCTCTGTAATCCAGGTTGATCTTCTTAATAATAATTTACATAGTTCCTTAAAAAGTAAAGCGTGTAAAGGCAAAATCGTATTAATCACATCCGAAGTGAACGCTTGATATAATGAGTGTTCTGAGTAACGATCAGTGTGGACTGGGCCTTAATTATTAGATTCCGTAGGTAATGCTGATAATGACGAATGGGATACGGGCCGACAGAGTTTGATAGATAAGCCTCATGACGTCACTCAAAGCAAGGACCTCGATAAGACAAGTAACTGTATAGTTTGATAGTCACAGCCTTGAACTTGTTATGAGAAAGGTTTTTGATCAGCTGATTTGAGTTTTCCCACAATGGATCGCATTCAAGTCGTCGTTGTCTAGAAGCATTTTTATAACTGATACATATTTCTTTATTGGAACATTTTTATAACCATATCTCAAAGATGCCTCGGGCGCTATTAAAAAATGTATGGATTTTTTTCTCATATACGGGAGGTCAAGTGTCCCCTTCAAGGTCATACTGTAGAAGAATTTGGCGCGACTTTCACTTTCATTAATGACATAATGCAACTATATAAATTCCCAAAGGAATTAAGTGCACATACAATTTTTGTAGTGGGACTAGAAAGACTAGAGTTTTCTATTTTGCAGATGTTGAACTTTAATTTTGTAAGGAATACTTAGCTGCTTCTTTTTCCAAGATTTTGACCAAGTCCCAGCAAAAAAATCTCGTTCTTCGAACAAGTTTTTGCTTCTTATGAAGTTAAAACTATTTAATATTCCATGAATAACATTTTATGTACAAGATAAAAGGATTGCGTTTGGGAATGTTGACACTTTTTGACATTCGTCTATGATAATAGAAACAAAAAAGAAATTGTGAAGGTCCGGTCTGAATACAAGTTGTTGTGGTTTATAATCAATTAGTGGTTGCTCTCAATCTCTAAATTTATGCGTCTGTTAAATAATATTTAAAACATTGCAATTATTTTTGCCGGCCAGTTTTACCTGAAGTTTGATGGAAACTTGAGAGTTACGGGAGCGAAGCCATTACAGAAGGGTTTTCAAACTTGGCAACAATTTAGTTCTGTGTGTTTTTAAAGCAAACTCAAATTACTTTAAAATAAATGTTAATTAAAACATTAACGAAGTACTGTACTCTCTCAGTGAAAGTTTCACGAAGTAGAACCATCTGAAGCATTAACCAACTTACTCCTAAATATCATTATCGTAAGAGCAATTTATATAGAAACAAAGCTTCTGATTTTGATAAATTGAAACCAAGTGGTCCCGAGGAAGCCCGATTAATCCCGATGAGCCTTTTAAAATTATTGTATCTGTTTGGTAATCCATTCGTTTTGTAAGTTTCAATGAGGTTTACGGAGGGTTTCGAAGTTACAAAGAAGTAATGGCTTCCCAATTTTACGATTAAATTGACACAAATTATGATAAGTTTATAACGGACCATTTTGATGCTTACCATAATGTTTCCTATGGATAATATTGTGATAAGCCATCGAGTTCGTGAAACTTATTATTGCACTTTAGTTCTGCTGGCAGTCTTCCGGGCGCGCTCCCAAAAGTCTTATATATAATAAGAGGTTTTCTTTAATTTGAAGATTTAGTAACAATGTAGATACAAATATACTCATATGCTAATTATTGTATCACATTTTTGTTCTTAAATGACCTCAATCACCTGCAAAAATCTGACAATTTGCATAAAAATCACTTTGCATTGCATTCTACAGAAAATATTGCTTTAAATTGGACTATAATTTAAAGCAATATTTTCTGTAGAATGACGACATTATTGCCAAAGTGTATTAGTTAGTTATGGAATCTCAGTAAATTGTTTGACTCAAACTGACCAGCAAGACTTAAACTGTACAATTTCAAAAAAATTTTTTTTTTCTTTAGAACTATTGTGTTTGCAATCACAAAATAAAGGAGTATTGAGAAAGTGGTGATTCTACGAGCGCTCGTAGTCGAACTAAAGTTTTCATTCTTCGTATTGTTTTTATATTGTTTGTGAACTAGGATTGTGCAGCACTTATTATCATAAAGTTCGTACTTTTATTCGCACTGTTGATTATACACAACACTTTTTAATTTGCGGATCCTTCTACGAGTAAGTGAACATTTATTTCAAAACGCGTTGCTGTTGCGCTTGTAACGTTGAATAAAATTATTAAGGGTAAGATAAGAACCCTGTTTTTACATTTAATTTTATGAGAGCGGCGATAGCCTAGTGGTGTACGTAACGGATTGCCGAGACGATGGTCTCAAGTTCGATTCCCAGGTACCCCGGGCACACACCTCTGACTTTTTGAAGTTATGTGTGTATTAAAAATGTTAATTATCGCTCGCTTAAAAATATGCCCGGCCCGAAGTGTGGGTGTTTAACATATTAAACACCCCTTCAAACACCCATATCTCTGCCTAACCCTTCGGGGATAAAGGCGTGGAGTTATGTATCGAAGTCTACTTAGCTTTCTTCATTTTACATTTAAATGTAATTTTTCATCATACTCTATGTTTTATTACTAGCGTTTAGCGATAAAAGGGATTTTTAATCACGCTTGCATTTTATTATTGAATAAATCTCTTAGAGGGTTTTCAATTTTATGCAGGTAACTTTTCTTCCTCTAGGACAAAAAACGCGAAAATGAATTTGATTTTGACGAAGTTTATCTTGCATTTTGTGTGAGACAGCAGTGTTGCTTAACTTTGGCGACATTTTACAAATGGCAAGCCAAGTCACACTATGAGCGCTACGTGTACATCATCATTATCATCATCATCATTATCATCATCATCATTATCATCATCATCATTAGGCCCTGTCGGAGGTCTTTGGGCAGTTTCAAAACTCTGACACCAGGGATCGCCACACACTTGTATTATTTTGTCGGTAGATTATTTTTGTTAGCGTATAATATATTTTACCACTGCTGAGCAAAGGAATGAATTTCCAGTAATATCTGTACTTTGCAATCTCTAGCCAGTCGACCTCAAAAGAGTCTAGGTCATCTCGCCACACTTCAGTCAGGCTGTTTTTTCCGTTTATCACTCTTTTTCTTTATAAATGAGCTGCAGTACCTTTTTGTGGCTGAAAACATTTTCAGATTTACTTTGAATATAGCAGCAAAACCAGATTTTTTGTGTAAGAACTAAACAATTATTGAGATGGTGTTTTAAAAATGTTGTAGCTGTAACAAGCTTGACATTTTATAATACAATATGATAATGGGATAAATACAAAGTTTCTTTTACCAGCGTATAGCGTGTCGCCTCCCCAACTCGCATAAATATCAAACTTTTAAAATTACATTATATCTGTCTTGCACTCAGTGTTGCCAAGTTTACGACAAAATGTCCCAGAAAAAAGGCATGAGTCGAAGTAAAGTTACACCCTCAATTATTTCCTCATTTTACGAAATCCCCGTAAAAAGTCGCCTTGAAAAATATTTTCTTGGAATATTCTTTTATAAGTTTATTTTATAGGTGTGCTTTTTTGGATTGCGTAATTGAAAGGTATGGCGGGGAGTGTAAATTGATTTGAAACGGATACTTAGAATGCACATTTAGAGCAAATTGTTGTAAAGCAATAAAATTGTGTCGTTATTAAGGCCTCTGTGAAAGAATGATTGCGTTGTTAAAACAGGATTTATTAGGAAAAAATTGATTGACAAATTGTGATGGACGGCTCGGAGTGTCCTACTTTTTATAAAATGTGCTACGTTTATAATTATTTTAGATTGTAATCTTGATTGTTAGTTAAAGCTAAACTTGTTTCTTAAGTACTAAATTCTTTTAAAGTTCAAATTGAAAGGTCGTTGCGTAGTAATTTCATTGCGTAGTTATTACTAAGAAAAGTTTAAATAGGTGCTTTTCTATTTCCAACAAAGCCAGCCATAGTTACGGTCTGCCTCCTGTCACTTATATTTATTAGTATTTCAAATAGTTTTAAGAGTGGCTATTTTTACGGGTAGGTGTTTTGGTGTTTACATGTTTTTTTTAGCGGTGAAAGCCCAGTGTTGTACGTAACGGACTGCCGAGATGATGGTCTCGGGTTCGATCCCCAGGTACCACGGGCACACATCTATGACTTTTCGAAGTTATATGTGTATTAAAAATATAAATTATTGCTCGTTTAACAATATGCCCGGCCCGCAGTGTGGTTGTTCAATATACCTCTGCCTAACCCTTCATAATTCATTTATTCACTTGCGAATATGGGTATGGGTACATTTGCAGATCTTATGGCTAAGACATTTATGTTCTCCACATTCCACCATTAGGCACGCAAGATTCAGTGATATCAATTCATTAATTTTTAGTTATTACATTTCACTTAATTGGAATTTCAGAATAATTAACAGCAATGAGATATCAAAAAAAACAACAATAATGTGATGTCAAATAGTATTAGAGGTATAGTCAAACAATAATATTAATAAAATCTAATGTCAAAATGAAAAATTGGCTATTAATTAAATTAGTGAAAATTTAAGACATACATCCTTTCTATTAATTTTCAATATTCTTATCCTCCAAGAACACTTGAAATGAGTACCAGCATTTGGCTAGAAGAAGTTTTTGAAGACGCCTTTTGAATATTTGTATACTCTCATTGTTTGTAATATCCTTGGGCAGTTTATTATAAATGTGAGTTGCAATACAGAAAAAACTTTTGTGCATTAGAGCAGTTGTACTCTGTAACACACATAACTTGTCAGCATGTCGGGTCCTTGACCTTTTTTCAAATAAATGTATATTTTGTTTTATAAAAAGAGCACATTCACTTATATATATGCAAGGCAAAGTCATTAGCTTGTATTTCATAAAGTAAGGTTTGCAGCTGTCGAGTATTTTTATATTAAAATTATTCTAATGCAGCGTTTCTGAGCTTTAAATAATAAAGGCCAGTCGGTGGAGTTGCCCCAAAATATGATCCCGTAACGTAACGAAGATGAAACAATGCCGTGATAAGCTGTGATTAGAGTAGTTATATTTGCTATGTTTCGTAATTTATATAAACCATATGCATATTGGCTTACTTTAGTACAAACATGTTCTATATGCGCTTTCCAGTTTAATTTATTATCTATTTTTAACACTAAAAATTTCGTGGACTCAGTTACTTCGAATTTATAGCCATTATAATTAATATCTAATTCATTATCGGTATTCTTATTTCTTTGTTTAAAATCTAGTACTTTCGTTTTATCTAAATTAATTTTTAAGTTGTTGATTTCCAGCCATTCTTTAATTAGTCTAATAGAGTTGTTAATGTTCGTTTCGAAAGATGTCATGGATTTATTCGTAAAAAGTATAGTGCTATCATCTGCAAATAATGTCATATAATAGGTAGTGCATAGTGGTAAATCGTTTATATATATTATAAACAGTAAAGGTCCCATTACACTGCCCTGTGGGACGCCAAATTTGACTTTCCTTACATCTGACCTATATATCGATTTAGATTTAACACATATATTCGAGATCTCAGTAAACTGCCGCCTGTTTGATACGTAGGATTTTATAAGATTATAGACATTGCCTCTTATTCCGTTTTGATTTAATTTACTTAATAGAATATAATGTCTTACATGATTAAAGGCCTTGGACATGTCCATAAAAATTCCTATTGCTGGTTGCCCCTTGTCCATATTTATCATAACGGATTTCAAAAAATTGTAGATGGCCATATTAATATTTTCTTTTTTCTAAAACCATATTGCTCTGGAACCAATATGTATAGTTTCTCCAAATAGTCATAAATGCCGTTATAAATTACTTCGGGGATAAAGGCGTGAAGTTACGTCATGTTACGGTTTTTTAATATTATTTCTTATTTAGAGAGCCAACTTAACAACGAGCAAAACATCATAAATTTCTCAAACCAAATATCATTTGAATCATCATCACTAGCCTGCCGTAGTCCACTGCTGGTTATAGGCCTCTCCAATGGCACGCCACTGGGCCCGATTTTCGGCTCTTTGTGTCCAGCCACTGCAAGCCACTTTGCGTATATCGTAACTCCACCTAGCCGGAGCGCGTCCTACACTATGTTTGCCAAGGCGCGGTCTCCACTCTAGAACTCATTTGAATGTCGGGTGACATTTTGCAGCGCCAGTAGAGACAAGACCTACGTCCAGTAGTATACTGCTAAAGGCTGTATGATGATCGGTTGTGTTGAAACCGCACAGCTCCTTGCAGCGCCAGTAGAGACAAGATCTACGTCCAGTAGTATACTGCTCAAGGCTGTATGATGATCGGTTGTGTTGAAACAGCACTGCTCCTTGCAGCGCCGGTAGAGATAAGACCTACGTCCAGTAGTATACTACTTAAGGCTGTGTGATGATCGGTTGTGTTGAAACAGCACAGCTCCTTGCAGCGCCGGAAGAGACAAGATCTACGTCCAGTAGTATACTGCTAAAGGCTGTATGATGATCGGTTGTGTTGAAACAGCACAGTTCCTTGCAGCGCCGGTAGAGACAAGACCTACGTCCAGTAGTATACTACTAAAGGCTGTTTGATGATCGGTTGTGTTGAAACAGCACAGCTCCTTGCAGCGCCGGTAGAGACAAGACCTACGTCCAGTAGTATACTGCTAAAGGCTGTATGATGATCGGTTGTGTTGAAACAGCACAGCTCCTTGCAGCGCCGGTAGAGACAATACCTACGTCCAGTAGTATTCTGCTAAAGGCTGTATGATGATCGGTTGTGTTGAAACAGCACAGCTTCTTACAGCGCCGGTAGAGACAAGACCTAAGTCCAGTAGTATACTGCTGAAGGCTGTGTGATGATCGGTTGTGTTGAAACAGCACAGCTCCTTGCAGCGCCGGTAAACAGGCATCCTAAAGAATACTTTTAAACTTTTGCGACTTGTACATAGTAATATTTATGTAACGCGTCGGTAGCGCTCATAGTGAGACTTGACTTGCCGTTCGTAACAAATCGGCAAAGTTAAGCAACGCTTGCACAGTTCACCACTTGGATGGGTGACCGTGCGAGGCATTTACATCTGAGCGCTACCGTGCTTCAGAGGGCACGTTAAACTGTCAGTGGTTCTTCTCTCAGGATAAGAATCGTTAGGCCATGTCGGAGGCCTTCGGGCGGTCTGAAACCTCCGACACTAGCGTTGGTCACACATACGAAAAACAAGCAAACAAACGCGTCTATGTCGTGTAATCATTTGAAATTAATATTAATACGTCCGTTTAAATATATAAAAATATTTAATAAACATATAATATAAACAGAAAATATTTCAAATTAACAAATAACGTATCTCTGGAAAATTTGAAAAGACGAGATCAAACGCAACTGAGAAAAATTGGAAATAAAAATAAGGTCGGCACGGCGCGCTATTTCGGCGCCCTGCCACGCCCTGCAAGACATCCACAAGAAGTTGTAATAAGTACCTACCAGCCGTACTATTCTCTGTCTACGGTACCAGCATACCCAAGAGCATACCAGCGACAACGAGAGACTACGCCCCACTATGTCTCCGCCGCCACCTGCCATGCGCAACTCAATGTGACATAATATTAGTATGACAATATTTTTTCATTATTTTCTTAGAATCATGTTGTATCTATATTTTAATATTTTGTAAATACTTTACTGTAAATACATAGTTGTATATAGTAATTAAGTGCAAATAGTAAGATGCAAGCAGACAGTGATGGCAATGGTGAGGTAGAAGGGGGCGCAAGTCAACCTACCACATCACTGAGTGAATTAGTACGCTGCCCCTACTGTGACCAGGCCCGCTTCTTTAAAGGTAAGCGGGGTTTGAAAGTTCATCTTGGCAAAATGCATAAATCCCAAGATGTACTTTCTGACCCCAACTTCACATTCAATTTCTACACAAGACTGTGTCCAAATTCCCTTTTGGCAACATCTTTCGAATTTAAAAAATTCTGTTCCGGTTTTGAAAAGAGTTCCCCGTGGTGCAAGGCCATCAGTCGCCAAAAAATTGGCTGACTGCATAGGTCTCGTTGTGCGGGAGAACTCAAAAACAGCTTGGGAACGACTATTAACCTTTCCTTATAGGATTTTACATATTGAAAAAGATCAGGCCTCAAAAAAGACACTTACTGCCCAAATTAAACACAACTGTTCTGTTTCGGTCCATACTTTCGACACCAAATTTACTTTTAATACAAATAGAACGAATTATCAATATGTAGAATCCAAACTAAGGGAGGGTGATATAAGGGGTGCGTCGAGACTCTTATTCAGCACTGATGTGGTGGCGCCTTGCTCTCCAAACACGCTTGCGGGTTTGAAGAGCAAGCATGCAGCGCCGATGGATGGCCTCTCTTTTCCTGATGCCCCGGATATGGATTCGGAGCATCTGATTACTACGGCCAAGGACGTGTTCGCAGCAGTTTGCTCCTTCCGGACTGGGTCGGCTGGTGGCCTCGATGCTCTAACACCACAACATCTCAAAGATCTTGTGTGTTCGAGCGCCGGGGAGGCTGGCGATGCACTCCTGAGGGAGCTGACTGCTCTCATGAATTTGATGCTCTCCGGCAATGTGGACGGTGCCATCACTGACATATTGTACGGAGCAAATTTATGCGCTCTTATCAAGAAGGATGGTGGCATTCGTCCCATTGCCGTAGGTTGCACATATAGGCGTATGGCAGCCAAGATATGCTGCAGATATTATAGCAATGATTTATCTGCTAAATTCCAACCCCTCCAATTAGGTTTTGGCTCAAAGGGGGGTTGTGAGGCTGCCATACATGCCCTGGCCACGTACCTTGGTTGTGGTAATGGAGAGGTCATCCTTAAGGTTGACATAAAGAATGCCTTCAACGCAGTGAATAGGGACACCTTGTTGTCCGAGGCAAAATTAGAAACCCCCAAAATTTATAAATTTCTTTCGCAATGTTACAGATATCCCTCAAAATTATTATACAAGGACAACCTATTGGAATCCGCAGTTGGATGTCAACAAGGTGATCCACTTGGACCAGTCATTTTTAGCTTAGCAATTCACCCAATTATTCGGCAGCTAAATTCAAAATTCAATATATGGTTCTTGGACGACGGAACCCTTGCTGGAGACGCTGACATAGTGCTACAAGATTTGGCAGTTCTAAAAGACAAATTTAAATCGATCGGTTTGGAGCTAAATTCAAGTAAGTGTGAGTTATTTCTAAATAAAATTGACGATGAAAAAAAATCTTTGGTATTATCAAAATTTAATTATTTGGCACCACACATTAAAATTTGTGACAAGAATTCTCTTCGCCTCCTTGGGTCTCCTATATTTGAAGAAGCCTACGAATCTTTCGTAGATGAAAAGATTCAAAATTTTAGTGAAATTTCAGATCGCCTGCTAAAAATTAATATTCATTCGGCTTTTACAATCATTCGATATTGCCTTTTCGTTCCCAAATTTACGCATGTCTTGAGATCTTCGCCGCTTTGGAAAAATATGAAATGTTTAGAAAAAGTGGACCAAATTATTAAAAATACACTTAAAGAAATATTAAATGTGGATTTGAACGACCGAGCCTGGCTACAAGCGTCTCTTCCTGTACGTCTGGGTGGGCTCGGCGTTCGCAAAATTTCGGATGTTAGTTTACCGGCGTTCCTGTCCTCGGTGCACAGCACGGAAGATTTAACCAGGCAAATATTAGCACCTACACTGGTTAATTCGGAAGTGCTGTGTAAAACCGATGCCGTGAACGCCTGGAAAATGGCTTGTCCAAGCTCTGCTTTGCCTACCAACCCATTCTCCCAAAGGCAGTGGGACGGGCCGCTTTGCAACACGGTGAGAGAAAAACTTATTTTATCGTCTACAAGTGTTGCTGAGCGTGCTCGCTTGCTGGCTGTGGGAGAGTGGGAGTCTGGTCTTTGGCTTCAAGCGCTCCCGTCGTCCAATGTGGGCACAATGATGGACGACACGACATTTCGCCTCGCCACTAGCCTCCGTTTAGGTGCTCCGTGTGTTTCTCCGCATCGTTGTCATTGTGGAGAAGCCGTCGATAGCCTCGGACACCATGGACTATCTTGCGGCAGAAGCGCGGGCCGAATGCCTCGTCACGCCTATCTTAATGACATCATCCGTCGCACTCTTGTCACCGCCGGAGTACCAGCCGTACTTGAACCCAATGGTTTGGTACGCGACGATGGGAAGAGGCCCGACGGTATGTCATTGATGCCTTGGAAGTTGGGTAGGCCTTTGGTATGGGACGCAACGTGCGTAGATACCCTTGCGCCATCACATCTTCCAAGTACAGCCAGCTGTGCCGGCGCTGCTGCTGCAAGCGCAGAATCCCTCAAGCGGCGAAAATACGGTAATTTAATAGGTAATTACGTATTTGAGCCGTTTGGGGTGGAGACGCTTGGTCCATGGGGTCCGAGCGCTCGTACTTTGTACAGAGAAATCGCCAAACGATTAATCGACGCTTCACGTGACCAGAAGGCTGGGCTGTATTTCGGCCAGCGTATCAGCATTGCCATCCAGCGTGGCAATGCTGCCAGCCTTCTGGGCACGTTACCAATAGACAGCGATGCGGAGGAATTCTACGATGCCTAAACCTGTCTGTACTTTGTATTTTGCCCCCGTTTTTGTACTTATTTCTTTTTTATGTACCTATGTAAATAAACAGTTCCTTAATAAAATTTATAGCAAAATTAAAAAAAAAAAAAAAAAAATATTAATAGGCAGCCTAAATGTGACTGAATTAGACGCCACTTTGTAGGCCACCATAAATATAATCTCGGTATCTATACCCTTCTCAATCATTGTTTGTGATAAAATCATTTCAATCAAAACATTAATGAAAGTAAATTGTTCAGTTATTGAGATATGACAGTTGGGACTGTTAAAGTAACATCGGGTGGTTCGTAATTAATGTCAAATATTAGGATATGACAGTTCGGATTATTACGATAACTGTGGCTGAATTGTAATGAATGCTAAATATAGTTTTCTAATTATGGAAATTGGGCTTTTTTTTAGAAAGCAGATTAACTTAAGGAATAAAACAATTTGATAATATCTCACTAATATCAGAAGGGCAAACGTTTGTAAATATGGATGGATGAATATTTTGTCACTCACTCACGTAAAACAAATAAGGCTTTTTTTTATTTAAGAAAGACAACTCCCGCACTAGGAATAAATCCTGTGTCGCAAGGGACTTTACAAACATATAACCAACGGACACAATTAACACGCATACTCGAAACAATTGACGGATCACCCAAAGTATTGTCTCGTGTGGTAATCGAACCCACAGCACTGGGCTCAGTGTCAAGCGACGAGGCGACTACTTAAATCACTACGCCAACCGTGCAGTAATTACGTTTATAAGTAAGAATAACTTAATAACCGTGCCCAACGCGGACGAAGCCGCGACAGAAGACAGTGGAATTGATTTCAATGAAATGACAATTGCCATTAACACACACTTTTTCTAATCAAATGTTATCGATATCTTCATTAGAAAGTGAGTACCTTACCACGTGTTTGTTAGAGTTTTATTAATTTACTAATTAATCAATCCAGCTCCATTAACTTACGTCATAAATTCCATAACTACAATCACCATTTAAAAAAACAACTGCTTTTGCCATTTGTGGCTTGCGGCCAATTTTAAGGCTTCTACCGAATCCACAAGCGTTGTGCAAGAAATCATTATCTGAAACGTTTCCTAGAGAAATGCAATTTAAAATACCTATTTGTGTAAGTAATAAATTATGTTCGTTTGTAGGTATTTTATGAATAAAAGAGTGTAATGGTATGAGTTTTTAGAAACGATTTTAAGATATTACTCGTTTTATAGACGTGATAAATGTCTTTGTGTGCGTGAATTAAGAATACATTATGTCTGTACCCCAATTCATTCCGTGAGTGACGTAAGAGATGGCTTATGAAAATCAATAGTACGAAGAGACAGAAAACTGCACATCAAATCCTGTACCAGACCGTCTAGTCTGGGCAGTATGTCATAGCGAACAATTCCTCATATTGATTCACAGTGTTATTGTGAAACAAACTAGTAGAGGTATTGGTTAAGTCCAGCAGTGCGGCAGAATGCGAAAGGCTATAGTGAATTATGTTTTATTCTCAATTAAATATCTTCTCCTTTACTTAATCAATTCCTAAGCATAGCCTAATTATAACTGTTGTTATCTTTAAAACAAGCTTTAAGCTTCTCCCATTTGCAACAACACAGCTTTAAAGAGCCCTAAAATCATCGAATCACCAAAAAATTTGCCTGTTTGCTAATCGAAGCTCTACAATTTGATGTGATGTAAGTGTCGAAATATGACACCAGTAAGCCAATTTCGCAGACAAATAATAAAACTTAAGTACATCGTACTTAAGATTAAAAAATACATAACTTATTGTTATGAATGTCTGTGGAGAAAAACTACAAAGTCTTCTTTCTATAAGCTTGATCAGATCTAAGAAACCAAGTCGCTATGCAATCAAATAATAAAGTGGCAATAAACAGCTAATAATTAGCAATTGCCAATACTATTACAATGACTATCGAAGGTAAATAAGGCAACCGTCCCTCTTGGCAATTTATAAGGAAGATTACGTCTCCGCAAATTGCACTTTAAGCAAATACAATAAACAAAATAAACTGTTAAAGTAACTACGCCATCTGTCAACAACTTGACAAAGACAAGGTTTTACGAGGACAGAGCAGAATAGAACTCTATTGCAAATGCCACTTCAAGCGATGCCCCATCCTTGTGGTGACTTTGATGTATTGCGAACTATGGGGAAATCCACGCTATGAGCGCTATACTTATTACTATGACAGGCAATGGCTAACGAAAGACATAACTGAATCTCTTTTATTAGCCATTGTCCGTATATTCATATAGCTGGCTTTGAAAATATCAGACTTTCCAATTAACTTTGACACCCTAACTTATTTTCCCTTGACTCAGTGACCCAAAGTTAGTTATATTAATTTTACTGCTTAAGGGGAGAAATATAAAAAAACTCCTATCTCATTGGGCCTCTACGTCATAAAAATAATCCGCTATTCCAACATACCTTTAGCTTCAGTAGTTTAGGCTCTCCGCTGATTTTCTAGTAATTTAATATGCCTACTGTAATAGAGTGCCCTTGGGTCCTCAAAGCAACTTGTTGATGTGTACTAGCAAAACTTTATTCAAAGTCCAAACGTAAAGGTTTGCGACGTTAAAAGATTTTACCTGCACGTGCTTCAATCATCAAAAGCTTTTCTTATTGAAGTTGGATTATTGCCTACCGGTTTTTTGCTCCGGGGAAAAAGGATTGTATCCCTAAATGCCAAAACCGTTAAGTATCTTAAAGTATACGAGTGTATGTTGGTATACTTATGCTAACGTTAGTATACTATATACATTTCTTTTTGCTATGGATCTCACAAAATAGGAAAGGGAAATTTTCTGTTAGGTATATTTTACCGTTTTGCTACGGAATGTAACATTACAGTATATTGTTGACATATACACGTAGTTTTTCAATCGTTTTGAAGACGTTGAGTTGTATTTTTCTTCAAATTTATGAAATACTTGCTGACCCAGCGAACTTCGTACCGCCTTATTTTTTTAAATATTTGCTATAGATTTTTTTTTTCATACAAACCTTCTCTGGCCATAACGGCCAATTTTATGCAGTCATTCGGAAGTTATGCGCAATGACAAGAGAGTCAAGTCAGTCTATTCCCGTGAAGATTGGCATGGCTCTAGTACTCTAGTTAATTGCCGAATGAAACTACGCTACTATTATATTTATCCACCAGTCGACTTTCTTATGAACTTAGCAGTCTGGTGCCAAGTTGGTGTGAGTTTTAGTAATTGTCAGTGATCGCTCCTCTAACAGTTAATTGCCGAGAACTGAATGCGCACGTATCCAGTTAGTGTTAAAGTCGTTTCTTCGACGTGTTGGTTGACTTCAGAGAAGTATACTTGTATAAGATAACACGAATTATACCATGACTCGAAACTACAATCGGGGATCACGTAAACAGTTATCCTCTGTGGGAATGGCACCTTAATTGCATTTTGGCAATGGCCAGGCATTCTAAAGTCCGCCAGAAGGCTTTCAGTGCTGGCAAAATCAATTATCAAAAAAGTTTGATGTGTGTGTGATGTGTAGGTATAGGTACCTTATGGTTGAAATGAACTGAAATGAACACGTACGATCGCCACGTCGAAGAGCGGCCACAATAACTACAAGTATGAGTGTTTTGTTTGTACATAAATAGTCGCGAGTGCTAACGGTACGAACGCAGGTCGACAAAAGCGTCTCACGAAAGCCGCCGGAATTAAACCGTCGTTAATTTGTTATGTGAATGTAGCGCGAGATGAATTTCTTACATCACAGCCGGAATCTTTGCCTTAGCGGCCGCTGAGTAAAACTTAATGGCAAAATAATTGAAACCGCCGCTCAAGGAAAAGGTGAAAAATATAAGCGCAAAGAGTTGCGTCACAGAACCCCCCTCCACCCTTCTCGCCCCGTGGGTCGCGGGTGGCTCTGTGTAGCGGGTGCATTATACGCGGCGTGTTCATTCCTTCAAACGGGAGCATCTTTAGAGCAGTTTCCAGGTCAGGCCGCGTCAGCCGCGCTATTGTGCGCCAGTAAAGGATTCTCTGTGCGCGTCTTTTAGCCGCGCCAACTTCACCGCCGCCACCGCCCCGCGCCACTCACATGTCAAACAAGTGACAACAACTCTGGGAATACCCTTTCACTCTTGTATGACAAATTTAATAAAACCGTTTATAAACATCACTAACTTTAACATAGACCCACAGTATTGTGGCTCTTATTACTGCTTTATGATAGTTTGGGTACACAAATTACTAGTTGTGTAAACTATCATAATCATAACGTTCAAAGGCTCTGACCGCAACGTGTTGAGTCTCACACCACTTTCTAAAGTTTGGTAATCTCGGAGATGTTTCGGGCTTCATTACTTATGCTATTTCATTCAAGTGGTTACATAGTTAGTGGGTAGATATCTGTTGGTAAACAATATAACTGCGGCTTCATTGAGTCGGCTTCACATGCTGACTCAGCAGGAGTCGTGGACACAGGTGACGCCGTGAGATTTAGTTACACGTCACAATAATACCATAGATTAAATGCTAGCTTTGACTTTGTACAATAAAATGGAAACGGTAGCCTAGTGGAGAAACTGACAGACTGCTACGCAAAGTATCTCAGGTACAAATCCACGGCGCGCACTAATGACTTTTGGTAATTAAGACGTTGGAATTGTGGTTTTCGACGTTAAGCCTGGCGCATCGCCGAACTCGGCGTAATTTCGGCTGATGTGCTATGGGAAGTTTGAAGAACGTTTCGCACGGTAGGCGAGGCAGATGTGCCACGATACAAATAGTTTTAGAATAAAATAATGGTGCAGTGAGTAAGTGGCAGCAATACCCGGCGTGCGAGTGTTCGTCGGAATAGTTGAACGCTTACTAACGCACGATATACAAATTTGCCACACACTAGAATTTTCACATTTCAACCACACCATTGGCATTAGCTTAGACAAATGATTGGTATCGCTTCGAGAGCAGAACGAGACCAATCATTTGTCTAAGGCCATTAGTTATCATCAATAAATGCATTGAACATACACAATGTATTACCACATCCATCACATTCGATAGTACATTAGGTAACAATAATTAGACACAATTTTGCGTGAGTATTTCCCGGTACAGGGTCGCACGCCGCACTCGGCGCGAGCACTGATTGAAATATTTGTTTGTTTACACAACTAGCTATTTTTTTTTAAATATCTTTATTTAAAAAAAGGGGTTTTTATCCACATGGATACGCCAACCCCATCGTACCTTAAACTAAATATACACTTTTAATGTATTTTTAAATTCCTAACTACATTCTATCTCATGAATCATTAATTAAGCAACCGAACCAAACCACAATCTTTTTTTGCGACTTCTGATTTAGGATTAGCTAAAATACTTTGAATAAGCCCGACATCTAAAATGTTTAAATTTAATTCCTTAATCAATGATTCTCTTTCATTTTTGTTCTTTACGCAATCCATCAACAAATGTTGCACATCTTCAATTTTATTACATGTTTCACAGTTGGGCGAAGCAGTCCTTCGCATTAGGAATGCAAACTTCGCTGATGGATAGTATCCAGAACGTAGTCTTAGCGCTAATTTCACGTATCCTCTACTTAACTTGCTATCATCAAACCAGGGTAAACTTGGAGGCGCACTCTGAATCGTTTTATACCATAACCCTTTTTCTTTACAAATCTCATCAAAATAATTCTTCCATTTATTGAAACATACTTTCTTAAAACCTGAACAATATTCCCAGTAATCCGGTAAATAAGAAACTTCGCTACCCGATTCAGCAGCTAATTTTGATAAACGGTCTGCCTCTTCGTTACCCTGTAAACCTATATGTGCTGGAACCCATTGCAATACCAGTCTAGTATCGTCCTTGTTTAGAATGTTAATAACTTTAAGAATGTCATAGGCTATCGATGCACCTCTGCAACCAGAGACGCATCGAACCACATGTTGTAGCGCACTTTTACTATCAGTAAAAATAACGACTTTGTTTAAATTTTTACTACATACATAAAGTAATGCCTGAAATATTGCATTGAGTTCCAGAGACATTATTGAAATATTACAATTTACTTTAAAACTAGCTTTATAACCCGTGTTTTGAAAATAGAAACCGGCTCCCAACTCCCAACCCATGTTAATTTTTTGACCCATCTGTAAAGATCTTGTACCAATCACTATACTTTTCATCTAACTCGATTATAACTTCATGGACCAATACATTAGGATCATAACATTTTTTTGAATTTCTAACACTTTCCAAATCGCATTTTATAGCCTCTTTAGTTTTGATAGCTGATATCCAGACTTTTAGGCTAAACATTTTAAGAATATCCGAGGAAACAATATGTAACTGACCCAATTCATTGAAAGTTGTAGCAAGTAATGGCTTCTTTTTATTTGTCCAGTAACTGTTTTGACTAAGCGAACCTAATTCTGAAATTACTTTAATACTTATATTATTAGACCATGACAGAGCTTTTAACATATACTTGTATGCTAGATACTGCCTTCATACCATAAAAATCATCAATCCAGGCTTCTATCTGTACAGCTCGGAGATTATACTCCAAATTGATACTAAAATATAAGTAAATTTATGTTATAACAACAAATGTGAATAAATACAGTCTAATTATACCAATTTACTCAATTATACATAAAAATATACAAAATATTATAACAGTAAAGAAGGAAAAAATACTTACGTAATCAATCGCGCGGATTACGATTGTAGTCCACGCCCTTTTCTGAGCTCCTATGAAGGACCACAGGGCGCAAACTGCGCTGGCATTGCACTGAGCGAGTTGCCCAAATATTCATTTGAAAGTATCTAGCGGCTTATGTAGCTGGCGCTAACCGATTTTGAGAAATTATCGTTTCTATATAGGTGGATTACATATGTAATCCACGCGACTACTTCAGGGTTAAATACAAAGGAGCTATATGCAGTTCACTCTCCATCACGTGAATCGGAGAACTTCTAATAAAACCCCCCACTATTCTAATTGCTTGATTTTGTAATTTGTCCAATTTTGATACATGAGTCTTTGCACTGCAATCATACAAATAGCAACCATAATCAAGCCTACTTCTTATTAATGAAATATAAATTCTACGCATGTGTTTTGTATGTATTCCCCATGTAATACCCGCTAACAGTTTCAACAAATTTAAATATTTTGAGCATTTGCTAATTATTTCATTAATATGTTTTCCCCAGAGTAGACTCCGGTCCAACCACACTCCTAAGTATTTAATACATTCTACTAACATTATTGGCTGATCATATACTTTCAGGGTAATAATATTCTCAATATAAAATATTCTCCTTCGACCTCTACTGAAAATATAACAGTTACATTTGGTTGGCGACAAAGTCAATCCAATCGCACCCTGTAGTGTAATTAAACAATTTAAAGCCGTTTGTAAATAATGTTCGCATTTTGCAATTTGTTTATCACTTATGTCTCTTACACGGTAGAACAGATACCATCACGCACCAAGCGGATCGGCGCCTCTTATCTCTGCCGTACCATTAAGATGTAGAACTCTTTACCAGTCCTCGTGTTTCCCTCCACCTATTATCCCGGGTCCTTTAAGCGGGGCGTGAAAAAGCTTTACTCAAGGCCGTCAAGGTGAGGGCCATCATGCCATAATGCCATGCTGGCTGCTGGGATGATGTCCATCACTATGGGACTTCACTGACTGCTTAAAATCAGGCAGCATGGAGTCAATTTGTTCCGCAGAAATTAAAAAAAAAAATTAAATGACAAAGTCATCTGCGTACTGTGAGATCATGACATTTTGTATTTGACTACATATTTGGTAAGTAACTAAATTAAACAATAAAGGAGAGAGAAGATCCCCTTGTGCCAGTCCTCTATTAGTCCATCTAGAATCAATTGATTCACTATTAAATGACTTAATTTTTAAGTGCCTTTCATTCATGATAGACCACAGATAGATGTAAAGTTTTGACCCAACTTGTATTTCATCTAATACCTTAGTGACGCAATTAATGGATACATTATTATAAGCATTTTCGATGTCCAAAAAGCACGCTACTGTAGGAATGTTTTTAGTAAATCCTATCTGTATATAAGTAACCAACCGAAACAATGAATCCAAACATGATTGTGCTTTTCTGAATCCTACCGTAAAAGGCGATAGTAGCTTCTTCTTTTCTGCAAACCAGTCTAGCCATTTCAGAACCATAATGTGAAAAATTTTGCAAACACATGAGATTAATGAAATAGGCCTTAACTTTATCTCACTATTAACATTATTTGTACATTTGGGTATAGGAATGATTTGAATATCTCGCCACTGATGAGGAACAATACCGAATCTTAATATATAAAATCCTTGCGTTACTGACTGACTGACAGACACACTACAGCCGAAACTATTGGGCTTAGGAAGCTGAAATTTGGCATGTATGTTCCTTGGGGACCGTAGGGGTGCACTAAGAAGGGATTTCCCGAAATTCTCACGGGATCGGCCAAAACGGGTAAATTAAAAAAAATGCAGGCGTAGCTGCTGGCGTCCTCTAGTTTAAATATATTATTGTAGATGTTAAGTAGGAAAAGTTTTCCTGAATCAGGTAAGTTATATATCATTGAATACCATCTTGCCCTGGTGCAGAGTCCTTCTTTTTAAGACAGTTCTCTAGTTCTTGGCTGGTAAATTCAGATTCTAATTTATCATTTTTAGACTTAAACCTCGGAATACAATTTGAAACGTAGTCTGTAGTTAAAGAACGTAATAGTTATTTTTGTTTTTCAATGGAAGGGCACGATCCTTGTTGTTTAAAACCTTTCATCCACCTCATGCGGCGCCACATCTCAGGAACAGTAGTTACTTCATCTATGGAATCACAAAACTTTTGCCAACCATGGTACTTTGCTTTCTTAAAGTTCATCCCAATCGGACGACTGAGTTTGCACAGACGACGGACAATAAGCTGACACAACATATTCTAAATCATTACAATTTATCAATTTAGCACATACAAATTCGATACCCACGTTATTGATATTGAATGAAACTAGGTGCGATTGGACAGACCTATGAACCAATAAAGCGACACCACCGTAACTGTCATACCTATCTTTCCTGTAAATATTAAATCCACTTATGTTTACATCATCTTCACAATCAAACCATGTTTCACTAATAATTGCGATATGTATATTTTCTCGCAATAAAAGTTCTAAAAAAGAGGTCAGTTTAGGTCGTAAACTTTGTGAGTTCCATTGAAATACATTCAACTTAATATTTTTTGCGAACTAACCATTATTAAAGTAATTTATATATCCTAAGATTTCCTCACCAAATATCTTGTTAGTTACAAATTTCTTCAGTTCTTCTCCAATAATTTTAAACATAAGTAATAATTTTTCTTCAAATCTACTCTCAGACCTAAAAATATATCTTATTTTTAACCAAATATTCTTCAATTCGAATTTATATACTAGTTGTTCATCTCGCTTATTGCTCTCCTTTTCTTCCTGTGGCTTAGCAATACCCTCGACCACTGCCTGCTCTAAAGAATCCTCATTTAACTTTGTTTTCTTCACTTTCGGATTTTTAGACTTCTATTTTGAACTTGAGACACTATGGTTTGTCTTTGAAGCTGCCTCTTCCTCCTCTTCCTCTTCCTTCGACTGTTGTTCTTGATGTACTATGGCCTTAGTTAGTATACTACTATATGTTTCTTTAGCAGTGTTTGGAATTAAAATTGATTGCATGCTGGAATATTCCTGTGTGACCCCATTTGTACTTACATCTTCTTTCTTCTCCATAAAAAAATTTTAAAGCTCTTCTATATGTTACTTGTTGTTCACTCATAATATTACGAATAGATTTTTCTCTTAAGAACATAGGACAACTTTTATCTAAAACAAAATGATTGCCTTTACAGTTCAAACATTTGACATCTTTTATGTTGCAATTATCATTGATTTTCTCCACACTTTGGACACCTGAGTTTTTTATTGGGACAAAATTTAATACCATGGCCAAACTGCCAGTAGCTCGAGCATTGAGTAACTGGAAATACGTACCTTTCCACTATAAAACGGCAATCATAAGCATATACATACTGAGGTAAAATATTACTTTTGAAGCTTACTCGAACTGTCTCGCAATCAACCTATTTCCCTTCTGAAGTAAGACGTTTTAATCTCTTCACAGATAGAACTTCAGTGTTCGATTTTAAAATCTCCATAAGTTCTTCTTCACTTAAGTCCAGATCCACACCTTTAACTATTCCGTAGGATATCGACACTTCCTGTATTAATTGACATCTTAGGCCAATGTCCTTGAATTTTTGACAGTTAAGTAATTTTATGGCATCCTCTTTCCTTTGACATTGGATAAGTACTTTATTTGGACTTTTGTATTTTATTCTCAGAATTTCTTTAATATTTTCAGTGCGGAATAGTCTCGCCATAGCTATAGGCTTAGGAAGCTTCTCCACGGAGGTAACGCAGACTTCATGATTTTCTATTATTTCGGATACGATATTATTTTCTGTATCTACCCCCATGCCATTTCTAAATTCCAATGATTCACTCCTTATTACACGCTTGGACCGCCTTCTATTTACAGTAATAAAGTCATCCTCACTATGCTCATCCTCCCGCTCTTTTCTCTTCTCTCGAATTCGTATTTCTTCATCCAAATTTTTGTCATTTTCTAAAATTCCCTCATCCATCTCAGTTAGCTGCTGTTCACAAGATCTCCGAATCACTCAAATCTTCTCCACTTGATTCCTATTCCATCTCACTTCAAGAATTCAAGAGAGGGTATTTGTGAAAAAAATATGTATCACTCGATACGAAGGCCGATACGCGTGCGCGCAGCCCAACGTCTCGCGGCGAACTGTGAACTAGCTTTTAGGAACATTGTTACGCGTAACAGTTGAACTGAATCACAATCAATTGCATGCAATATAGGTACATATTGAAATAAAACTAGTTTACCTGAGGTACGTTATACTATGTAGGGTATAAATAAGTACAATATACGACTTACCTATACTACTTACTTACTTCTCTATATGGTCAATTTAGTAAACTTGATGGTCTACTTTGATTGGCTGAGTTAAATATTATAAAATAACGTCTAGAAGATTCCCGATATTACTTTAAATTTATAAGTACCTATAACTAAAAATTCATAGCAATGTTGTATTGCAGATTCATAAGCTGCACCTCAATTTAGGCTATTAGATAGAATATAGAACAATTCGGAGTTTGATTTTAAACTTGACATAAAAAAATATCCTACGAGGTTAGTTAAGTGGCGCTTACACGAGACGAGTCGGTATTATCGCTACAAGTTGATAACGCGGGGATTAGTGGTCGCGGCCACCGCTCAGCTGCTCTGTGGGTTCTCCATAATCCGTCTTAAGTCAAATTGAAAATTGCACGATTTGCGATTATACCTATTATTCATTTGACTGAAATTCCTTACAAGATAAACCTGGAACCAGTTTTATATATGTATAAGCATATTTTCGTGTAAGCATTTTGGTTTACTTCTAACAAGTAATTCGTCTTCGTACTCGTATTCTAACATTATAGATGTGAACGTCTGTTTAGTTGTTTATTCTTCGATAACGTCGCAACATAGCGATGCTATGGTCTGATTTTTGTGTGTTAGTAAATATGTAGTTAGGAGACTGGAGAGTGATAGGCTACGCAACCATGATAGCCGACTCGCATGTGGGCTAAGCCGCAGGCGAAGTCTAGTTTTTAACCGACTCCAAAAAGAGGAGGAGGTTCTCAATTCGGCTGTATTTTTTTTTTATGTTTGTTACCTCATAACTCCGTTATTTATCGACCGATTTCCAAAATTCTTTTTTTGTTTGAAAGCATATACTTTCAGGTGGGTCCCATTTAAATTTTATCAAAATCAATCCAATAGTTTCATTAAAAACTTAAAAAAATTAGTCATCAAAGTAAACGAAATTAAGCATTTACTGTGACTTTTCTTCAGTGGACGCTAGAATAGTCGCGATCAATGGGCCTACTTCGGGCTTCATTACCAGGTATTGATGAAACCGGGAGGAAGAAAGGTTGGAGAGTAAATCTATATATATATAAAATTGCTTGGGCTGACTGATTCATCAACGCAGAGCCAAATCCACAGGGGCTTGAGACTTGAACTTTTGACAATCGATGCATTTTATGACGTAAGCACCCACTAAGGAAGGATTTTTATACATATTTTTTGTTAGAAAAAATAAACACGCAATTTAGACTTTTTCAAATCTAACAACTAAAAGGGTGATATAAAGTTGAAAGAGTATGTAGGGTAGAAAGTTTGTACGGGAGGTCCATCATATTTAAAACGATAGCGTGTAATTTTGTGTGCAAACTTCTGGTTAGAAATAAAACAAATACGTGTTTTAGCGATTTCTAAAATCTACCGCTTAAAAGGGTGAAATAGGGGTTGAAAGATTTTTATGCGAAGTGAAATTTCATAAACTAGCTTCTGATTAGAAATAAGTGATCATATATTTACGCGTTTTTGGAAATAGGGGTTGTATTTTTATATAGAAATTCCGTCATTACGCAAGAGCGAAACCGCCAACTGCTAGTTTATACATATAATAACTTTGATTATAAATCCCAGAATAACTAATAGTAGTACGGCTTAATTCAAAGAGCAGACGATGAGTACGTTCTTCAGTGTTTACACGATTTAATATTTTTCACTGTAAGCCCGCATTTGTGATAACCTCTTTTCACGCAGTTCACTACTTTCTCTTGAATTGGCCTTGGACTGAGATTCCCTACTTTGAGATAGACGTTTCTCCATTTCTTCGCTAGTTGTGGAGTACTGCTCACATCTCTGGGCCGGAGCAGCAAACTATCAGCTTGA